>CM050167.1:358571895-358941895 GCA_027410445.1 Discoglossus pictus | reverse complement strand
ACCAAAATAATCAAAACTATTTCCATTGTCATAATAACATGTCTTATATTTGATTATGGGAACAATGTGATAATAACTGATACTTCATAATTGCTGATATATACTGAATCATTATTTTTATTCATTTATCATAAACATATTCTCACATAATACAGTTCTGTTTATATTATGAGGCCAATGCTCTTAATATATTGTGTAGTAATAATTAATATTAATAATATCACCATATTAATTGCCAAAACCCACGTCAGCCCAGTAGTGCTAAGTATTCACAGGAAAGCTGGGCCTAGACTCACGGTACCTTGGCGTTGTAGTCAGATCTATAAGACAGCAGCCGCTGGTCTAGCAAATGTGATCCATGAAATCAAACATTAGCTTGCTATGGAGGATATGCCCCCATGCCACTTTTTAAGCCTACCTTGATCTGTTGTAGGTGGTCTTCTGACTGATAACTCTTATGATTTTAGTGCCGTGAGTATATGATTTAAAATTCTTCAGTATTTGTTAATATCATAGTCATCCTGTGAGGCTGTTTCCATTACCGGATCCATCTTTTTGGAGCCCCTAGGCAGTGAAGTGGAGGAGCGCCTGTGAGTGAGTATGCAAGGTATGCACTTTGCCTTTTCTGAGCATGTAAGTTACTTTCTCTGTTGTAACTTTCTTGTTCTAAATGGTTACCCCATAGTAGCCAGTAAAACATTTTTTAAGTCAGCAACCATTTTTTTTTTTTAAAGTGGCGCCCCTCACAGTGAAGTGCCCCTGGGCAGCTGCCTAGTTTACCTAATGGGTAATCCGGCCATGGCTGTTTCCTATAAATAATTATTCATATATTAATCCTTTATATTTAATTACCTAATATACTGTTAAAGAAAATATTAACTGCCATGTCTTGCCCTGTGGTTAATATCACATTGATGCTTAAAAGCCATATCAAACAAAATGTTTTTTGTTTGTTCATCTATTGCCTGCACAAATTGTTGTCTCATTGTTGTCGTCAGCCACCCAACTTCTGCCAGTACACAATATGAAGTCTCCGAGTTGCAGGACGTGCAGACACTTGGATTGGCAAAACCACATTTCTGGGAAGTCTTCAAAGAGTATAAAAGACATTGTTTTATCTGATTGTGTGCGCGCCTGCTGAATTACACTTATTTTTTGTAATCCTGCTTCATTGTACAATAACAATCTTTTTAATTTGAACCAGTTGTTTCACATTGCCTTTATTTCCGCAACAGTTTTTGGTGCCGAAACATCCGGAAGGTGAAATCGATCAGCGGATGGAATCCGGACTGGAAACTGAGGACAGGAGACCAACCGGCGCCTCTAATAGTTGAGAACCTTTGTATCTCAATTGCTCTCCCTTCCTCTGATTCCTAAACCCTCTGTACCCTGTAGTAAGTACAACCTTTCAAGAACCTGAAACAACTGTTTTATGTTTTAACATCTTTTGTTATGAGAAAGCCAGTGGGGGCAGTGATGTGCTAAGTAAGAGGACCCTATCATCCTCAGAAGTTTTCTATCTCTCTGAGTATGTCAAGTAAATTGTAACTAACCATAGTCTGCACAGCAAAGGGACAAAAAATCATAGAAGGTTAAGTGTGGGTTGATGCATTATTACTAAGTGTGCCTTGGTCTGTAAGTGCAAAGTCTTTGGGGTACCCCCTGTGCTCTACCTTTGGACATCAGTCCACTGCTGCTATTTGGTACAGGGCTACTCCCAGAGAACGAGAGCGAACACCGATCTTTGATCACCTCTCGGCTTTGTCTCTAAACTACCCTGGTCACGCTGGTTTGAGCCTGTACTCTCCCATACTAAAGGGCATGTCCCAGAGCTGTAGCAGACTTGTCTCCAATGAATAATCAGACTGTTAGGTCAAGTGCCTTAGCGTAGTTTGACTTAGATGATATAAGAGGCCAGAAACTTTTTGGGATAGTCTTGCCTGCTGTTTATCATTTGGTTCTGCTGGAAACTTTGGAGAGATCCAAAGCGGGAATTTATAGTGTGGGAATTTTAGTATGGGAATATCCCTGACCGCCACAGCCACAGTGTCTCTAAGAATCAAGAGAGAAGGGTAAGAGTCCCCTCCATCATAGCTGGGTTATGGGAAATGATCTTAGCAAGGGTGATACTGCGTATAAATAGTCCTCCTACCCCACAGGAAAGCATGAATAAGAAATATGGCGGGTGGGTCAGCCATCATCTGCCAAAGTGGAGCAAGCTGACTAAGGGAATGGATTTTGGGATTTCCAAAGGGGGAACCTTTGAATTACCCCGCTGGGGGAATCTCTACAAAAAGTAAAAATAAAATTAGTAGAACCAAATGAGAAAGCAGCTTGGAGTAGATGGACTGTAGAATCCTATCAGAGACAGCAAAAGGCCTAAGGTATTTTTATTGTAGAAACTAAGACAACATCAGTGAGAACAGACCAGCAGAGGGAGGAGAGTCAGTCTGAGTCAGAAAGGGGAGGGGGGGGGGATATAATGGCTGTGTGATGTTATGTACACTGAAAAGGAGAGTTTTGTGTTATACACGGTGTGTCAGAGAGCTATGTGTATGTAGTGTGACATACGGTACATTGTGTGTGTCTGGGGGTGTTATATATATACAGTGTTTGTGGCTACTGTGCAAATCACATTCAGTGTGACAGAGGATAGTTATATACCCTGTTCTAGCCAGTTTATCTCATCTCCCTTCCCATATTTCCAAAGGGAGAATGATTGCGAGTGTCAATACATTTTGGTTTGCGCCAGGTTTCTCACAATTTGCAACTGAGTGGTGTAAGAAATGCATGATATGTGTCAAATACAATCCAGGTAAAATTACAAAGGTAGAGATGAAACATCTTGTAAAGTCTGACTAGCCGTTCCAATGATTGCAAATAGACTACATCCAGCTACCCAAATGTGGTGTCTATGAGTGTGTTTTGGTATGTGTATATGTTCTTCTCATGGGTAGAGGCCAGGCCCGTTGCCAAGGCAACAGCAAGTGTGACTGCTAAAAAGCTAATATCTGAAATTGTGTGCAGATATGGTCTACCTGAGACAGTAGAGCCTGATCGAGGTACTAATTTTACTGGGCAAGTGTTTGCAGAAATAATGAAAGGGTTGCAGATTAACCAGCATCTACATACTCCTTGGCAACCACAATTATCTGGGAAAGTAGAGAGAGCAAATGGTGTTTAAAAAAATAAAATAGCTAAGATCTGTGAGCAGACAAACCTTACCTGGGTACAAGCCTTACCATTAGCCATTTTTGCAGTGAGGCACACCCCAAAGGGAAAACATAGCCTTTCGTCATTTGAGATTTTATTTGGCAGACCACCACTTACAGGCCTTTTCTTTCCATAAGAATTACATGGACAGTATGTTTCTTTAACTGATTATGTTTTTCAGCTA
Source organism: Discoglossus pictus (assembly GCA_027410445.1). NCBI lineage: Eukaryota > Metazoa > Chordata > Amphibia > Anura > Alytidae > Discoglossus > Discoglossus pictus. The sequence continues at coordinate 358,938,498 of CM050167.1, read as the reverse complement.
CAAATGCAACTGACTAAATTGCAGGGAAAGTTTTATCTTCATTACCAGATCCGGAAGAAATAACCGGAACTCACCACCTGCACCCTGGAGACTGGGTGGTGATAAGGAGATACGTGAGGAGACATTCAGAGCCCCGATTTATTGTCCCATACCAGGTATTACTGACCACACCCACCTCAGTCAAGGTGGAAGGGAAACCAAACTGGGTACACGCTTCCCACTGTAAGCTAATAAATTTCCAGGTCAGTGATAAAAAACTGTGGTCAAAGTGTGAGGCCACTGGGGACAAAATGATTAACAAATTGTCAAAATGAATTTACTGCTCTGCTTGTTTTTCTGTGTTTTATACTTTCATGTACAAGTGGACCGGGAAGCAGACAAATTCCATCTGGCTCCTACATCAACAAACTGCCAAGCAGCTGAATGCTACTGACTGCTGGGTATGTTTCCATATTCCTACCACTCATAAAGGAATCCCTTTAATTGGTGTACCAATATCAATGAATGATTTGAATTTAACAGATTATAGTTATTAGGTTCAAATAGATGTAGACCACTCTACTCATAATGCTCTCTCAGATCAAGGGACATATTTTAAATTGCTGGTATAATTTCTCCACCTACAATATGTCTGGGGCTCATGTACGTGAATCACATGGCAAAAATAAAAGGTCACTTTGCCAGTTTACCGAAGGTACATGTGGGGGAAACAGATTGTAGAAATGCTACCCTAACATTTAACATGAAACCTAATGATACTCCAAGTGATATGGTAGATGCGGATTGTAACAGTTTATGTTTTTGCCCCACATTGGAAGCTTTGTGTGCCCCCAAGTGTTATTGCCCTGAACGAACAGACGAAGAGTGGAGCTGTCATGTGCAACACAATATGGTATGGTTTCAAATGTTGCTGGGAGATCATGGTAAGGTAATTCCCTGGGTCTTGAGACAAGCACTCTATTACATTTGTGGCAATAATACCTACTCATTGCTTCATATGGGAGCATGGGGTAACTGTAGCATAGGAGTAGTTGTACGAGCCATTAGACCACGCTTAAATATCTCATTTTTTGAAATATACCAAGGGGGAACTAGGTATAAACAAAAACTATTCTCATCTGCAGATAAAGTCTGGATGTGGTTCCCCTCTTGGACAGGTTGGGGAGTCAAATTAGCAAATAAGATAAATAAATATGCTAGTATCATGGATGGGATTATTAATGAAACTACAAGTTCTATCCATGCCCTAAATGAAGATTTAGCCCAAGTCAGAAAAGTTTCCCTACAGAACAGAATGGCTCTCGATTATCTGTTAGCTATAGAAGGGGGAACTTGTGCTATCATAGGCTCAGAATGCTGTACCTGGGTTGAGGACTCACATGACCCCATAGACGCACACATGAGCAAAGTAAAACAGTTGCAACAACAAGCTAGAGATATATCTAAAGAAGGATGGATCCCCTTCTCCAGCATGGGATCTATTGGTGTTTGGTTTAACATTATGCTTTCAAATTTCTTAAAACCCATAGTGGTGGTGATAGGATTGATTTTGATGTGCCTAATTGACTGGAAATTGTTAGCAATTGGTGTTTCTCGTTGATACTCTTATTGCCTAAGGATATGATACAACAGTTACATAGATGACCATCTGTTAGCCTAGCTCGATTGCCTGCCTCTCATGCAGACCCTCTTGTCATTTTTGTGAGACAGGTGGACGACATCATCTCTGCGAGGGGAATCCAAAGTTGCACCACACCAGTTTGGGCATTGCATTTGATTCAAATAAGGGAACTCAGTGTGTAGGATTTAGCCTAGGTCCGGGGTGGGGTGCACCTCTGGCTGCTGTTGTTGGCCATTCAGATAAAGATTGTATGCTTGTGCTTATGTGTTATCAATAAAGATGTGTGAATGCTTAGAGGAAATGGTGACCAGGTAGGCAGCCTGGAATGGATGCCAGAATCAAACTGTCTATAAAGCTTATCTGTGTAGTCCTTAAAAAAAAGGTCTGTCTAGGGGGTCACTTCCAGTTAGGTAGGCTGTTAGTTAGTTAAACAAGAAACGCAAAGTAATAAATACGTGTGTTAATAAATTATCAAAAGGGTGAGAATTGTTAAACAAAATATTAACTGCCATGTCTTGCCCTGTGCTTAATATCAAATTGATGCTTAAAAAGCATATCAAACAAATGTTTTTTTGTTTTTTCATCTATTGTGTGCACACATTTGTTATCCCATTGTTGTTGTCAGCCACTCAACTTCTGCCAGTACAAGATGAGAAGTCTCAGAGTTGCAGGATGTGCAGAGACTTGGATTGGCTAAACCACATTTCTGGGAAGTCTTTAAAGATTATAAAAGACACTGTTTTATCTGATTGCGTGCAAGCCAGCTGAATTGCACTTATTTTTTGTAATCCTGCTTCATTGTACAATAATAATCTTTTTAATTTGGACCAGTTGTTTCACATTGCCTTTATTTCCTCAACAATACACAGCAAGATTTACAGTAACATTTGAAAATATAAAAAAAAGCCACAAATTAAATAAACCATATATATATATAATTATTCATATATAATATTTTATGCCTGAGTTATTATATCGAAAATTGCCTGCTTACATCTCACTGAGTATGTTGTGATATAATCGTTTTTTGGACAATATAGTTTTTTTGTACTGTTAACGTCACTGGCTATTGCAAGCTTGAAGGACATGGTGCTGAATGTCAGCAGCTCAAGCAGTTTACATCCCAATTTTGCTCTAGCAAATATGGGGCTTCTACACCCCGCCTTATTTTTTGAATACATGCCACCCGCCTATGAAATGACCCAAAAGTGATGGCTTGCACTATGCCAAACTGTGCTGTGTTTTAAAGTGGAAAAAACATTTACTCAATAACATGGTATTACTAGCGAATTGCCCGTCAAAAAATTACTGCAATAGAATTGTAGGTCAAGTAATGTTGTTTGAGCCAGACATCATTTTTTATGGTGGTCTGAGATCTCGGCGCTGATTGCGAGCCTCCTGCTGAGCGCCTTCGGCGGTGCTCATTGCGAGCCTCTTGGTTGTTGTATTTTTATTATCATAGGCGCTTTTGCTGTCATTGTAAGGTAGGCGCTGATCTGCTTTTTGCGGTTATTGCAAGGCTGTCCCCTGTTGTAGTTTGTGTGCTATGAGCAGCATTAGCGCTTGTTGCGAGGCGCGCAGTGAATGTCTCTTGTGTTTATTGCGATTTTTTTTGTGTATATGTGTTTTGTGATGCTAATTAAATAAGTAGTAAATTAATAAATTAATATACTTTACCTATTTGTAAGTAATACATGCAGGAATAGTGATGTCCCGAACAGTTCGCAGCGATTTTCGCCTGTTCGCGTCTGGAAGTCTGAAGAAGAGGAGTCAGAGGAGGAAGGTGGCTTTGAGGAGGTGGAAGACCAAACACAGCAGGCGTCCCAAGGGTCTTGTTGTCACCTTTCGGGGACCCTTGGTGGCTGGGTGGAGGAAGAGACCTTCAATGACATCAGTGAGGACAAGGAACATGGCTAGCTTGGTATCCAACCTTGTGCAAATGGGGAGTTTGTGGTTGTGCAAAGGGACTGTTTGCGGTGCATTAAATGGGGAGATTGGTCTGTTACTGTGAAGCGGGTGTAACCCTTACACTACCTGATCGATACAACATCATACCTGATGTTTTAAAGCATGTTATTCCAAACAATTTAGGAATGTTAGCTGATTTATGACCTTTATGGCTTAAAACCAGACTCTGCATCAACTATGTAATTTTCCGTGGGAGTTTTGCCATGGATCCCCCTCCGGCATGCCACAGTCCAGGTGTTAGTCCCCTTGAAACAACTTTCCCATCCCTATTGTGGCCAGAAAGAGTCCCTGTGGGTTTTGAAATTCGCCTGCCCATTGAAGTCTATTGCGGTTCGCCGGGTTCGTCCGTTTGCAAACATTTGATGGAATTTTTGAACCGAAAATTTGATGTTCGCGACATCACTATGCAGGAAGCATTGTGCTGAAGAGCTGACAATCTGTTTTCATGTTCCTGCAGCATACAATGTAGGTTTGCAGTGTTGTGGAGCTGAGGTGTAAGTGTCAGCAATGTGTGAAGTGTGTAGTGTAAATAGGCTGCGTGCGTGAGGGGAAGTCGTTAGTGTAGCTGGGCACTTCCGCATTCTGTAAGTTAGTGTTGTAAAATGGCGGCGATTGTGAATGTGGGAGGCGGGTTTGTATGATGAAGCGTCCTGCCTAATGGTGTATGTTGTAAGTCGTACGGGTTTTTGTAAAAGCCGTATTTGCTTTGTGTAATTTAGTGGCTTTATGGGTCGTATACCCTAGTTTTCATTTTTTCCGGCGACCATTTTTTCTCTCGCTTAGGAGATTTTCAAGTGGTTAAACTTTGTAAATTTGACAGAAGTCAATGTTTAAGCAGTGTTGCAGAGGTCCTGGGTGTGGGTAAGGTTTATATGTTGTTTTTGTGTGTATTTTTGTGTTTTTTAATGTTTTCCGCTGTGGGCGGTTTGTCCGTTAAGGCCGTTAAGGTCGTAAGTCCCGCAGCTCATATATTTTTGTGTAAGTCCGTAGTTAGTCATTGCGTGTTTTTTCCAAGTCCCGGTTGTGTGGTCGTTTGTAACCGTTTGTGATGCGCCGTAGAGCATCCAGGTCCGCAAATGCGGCCCCTTCCTTCGTGAAGGTCCTCTTTTACGACCTGCAATGAGCCTCCACCTCCGCAAATGCGGCCCCTCGCTTTGCGAGGGTCGGGTCGTAGGCATGAGCTCATACGGCGCGCATCTCCACCAGCGCAAGGAGCGCCTTCGGCCTGCGCGTGGCCGCAACCGTTAGCAACAACCCGCATGCTGACAACTATATATGTGATGGCCCATAGCAAGACACTGCAGTCACCATCAAAGTTTTATTAAATCCCCCCATTACTTGTTATATATTTTTAACTCTGTAAATCAGCGACAATGGCCATATTTATATATAGTAAAGTTAGTAATGGCTACAAGTTTAACTGAATACTTATTAGGGCGTGTTAATATAGTATCTCACATTTTCTCTGAAAATCTGTGTGGCTAAAATATATCAAGATACATCATTTTCGAAGTGAACTGCGATATAAACAAAATGGCAAAAGCAAGTGATAAATAGTATATTTATTAATGACTTAGATGTAGGATTGGAGTGTGGTGTCTCCATTTTCACTGATGACACGAAGTGCAAGGTAATTAAATCAGATAGTGATGTGCTTTCCCTCTAAAGGGATTTACATAAAATTGAGGAATGGGCATCTAAATGGCAGATGAGATTTAATACGAATACATGTAAAGTTATGCATCTGGGAAGGAAAAATAGCCATGCAATTTATAATCTTAATGGAGCAAATCTAGGTGTATCAGATATTGAAAGGGATTTGGGAATACCTGTGGACAACCACCTAGGTAACAGTGCTCAAAGCCAAGCAGCAGCTGCCAAGGCAAATAAAATATTAGCATGTATTAAGAAGGGTATAGAAGCCAGGGAAGCAAATATAATTCTGCCACTATACAAATCTCTAGTACGCCCTCATTTGGAATATGGAGTACAATTTTGGGCACCACTTCATAAAAATGACATTTTAGAGCTGGAAAATGTACAGAGGATGGCAACAAAACGAATAAGGGGAATGGAGGGGCTAAGTTATGAAGAAAGACTAACCAAATTAAACTTATTTTCTCTAGAAAAAAGGCATTTAAGAGGAGATATGATTACCTTATATAAATACATCCAGTATAAAGATTTGTCAAGGGAGCTTTTTGTGCCAAGAGGTTTTCAACTGACAAGAGGACATCCCTTGAGGTTAGAAGTAAAATAATTCCACCTTAAAGAAAGAAAAGGGATGTTCACAGTAAGGGTGGTTAATCTGTGGAATTCTCTACCAGAGGAGGTGGTGACAGTGGATTCGATAGATAACTTTAAAAGGGGACTGAATTTATTTCTAATTAAAAAGGGAATTTAGGGTTATCATGGATAATTAAAGAGGCAGTATTGATCCAGGGAGATGTCCGGTCACCAGTGTCTGGGATCAGGAGGGATTTTTTTTTATTTTTTTTAATACAACTAATTAATTAATAGTTAATCTGCATATTGCAGATCGGGGAGATCTTGAAAAGTTGAACTTGATGGTCTGAAGGTCTTTTTTCAACCTTAAATACTATGTAACTATGTAACTAAGTAATCAAAGATGAAATATTACATCTAAAAACTGTTTATGATGTGGTTTATATATGTTATATGAGATAAGTAAGACTGATATGTCAATATGTCCAACAAAATATGTCTGCAGTTAAAAAAAAAGTGTTTTCATAAAAATGAAAATTAAATGATGTTGGTAAAACTGGATGGCAATCTAGGCAGACAAACACTGGCACTCCTTTTATACACAAAGGCAATACATTCAATATATTGACAATATGCAAGTACATGTAAATATAAAAGTTTATTTCTGTAGAATCTCTGGTGACATTAGTCTGACGAACAAAGTATTTTTGCTTATAAAGCATAAACATTTCAGGACATAGGCAATGCAAGCTTGCATTCAGAAACAGAAGATCCACTAATAAATTGCAAAAGAAATAACCAAAAACTGAAAAATCTTTATTATATTATGTGCAATGCAGGTAATGATGATTATTTGTAAATACTGAATGTACAGATTCTAATTAGAAATTAATGTATGAAAATGTATTTAATGAAACACCTCTATAGTGGTTTATGTTACTATGTTCTCCAAAATCAAACATGGAAAATCTATTCACATTAAGATATCTATTCACAATAATGGCCCCAAATATCTGTCAACACAAAATACGAGGTGAGATAAACTTGATACACCTTTAGACTTGATTAAAGTTCTTTTTTGCATGCAAACTTCTGTATAGGCTACTTTTACATAAAAATAATAAGAACATCATAATGTAAAGGACGTCTAATATGTAATATTTATAGTTTGTTATTCTGAATAACTTCCCTGTTCCTCACCCAGATAACAGATTATATTGCAAATGTTTTTGAAGTTTTCATTTAACCTCTTGCATAAAACATGCTATGGCTGGTAAGATAATTTGAGCATTTCAGTGTCCTAGTCCTAAAATAGTGTTGAATTGGCAGCGCCCCTTCATACCTCAAAATCTCAGGAATCCTTGTTGTTTTCAAGAGATATAATCAACTACTAACTGGACATAATGGTTATAGGTTTATTAAAGCACCATAGCTAATTTATGTTGAATATTTACATATGGGTACTCCTACTGGAGCCATGTGATTGTGTAATTTCCATAGGATCAAGCCAAACCACTACTGCAATCATAACGAGCATCTTTGTATAATTTACTATACTTTGCATGCACCAAAAAATCAGAGAAAGAACAGATCAGATTCCCTAGTTAAAAGGGATTAAGCCCATTCAATGCCTGCCAGTTACCCCAGGAACACAATATTTTATCTGGAAAATTTGATCCTTTAGACAATGACATCTCACATTTCCTATGAGGCATTTAAAAATGAGTGGTTTTAGTATTACAAAAGTATATTACAAAATATTTTGTTTGCTAGAACTATTAGTCATCTTGCGGCAACTTCTAAGATTCCTAAAACCCCCTTCAGATATTATTTATATAGCATAAAATGTTTACCCAAGGAGAGGGTATGTGCAACATTTAGTCATGAAAATACATGGGAGTTTTCTATTAGGCTGAGAAATAAACATGCATATTTTATTATTAATCCACCTTTCCCATATTCAGAATGTCAGGATCTTGAAAAAGTAGCTAATATGTTCTTATTTCAAACATCACACATTTATTGTATTTAAAGGATTATTGCAAGACACCCTTAATTAAGCTTATAAACTTTTACAGAACAACTGACGCCCAGTACTTACAAATGTTCTGTAGTAGGGCTAGACTTGATAAAAGCATCATGATTTTATAAAATAAGGGCTATATTTTTTTAATTATCATATGCTATTACTGGAGCAGCCATTGCCAACTGGGAAGAAATATTGGCTGCAGATACAGTATCAGTCAGTTCTGTTGAAAATACTAAAATATTTTTTTCTTGGAACCATATTAACATGTATCAAAATGCATGGACCCTTTTGAAGAAACATTAAACACATGGGAGGACATTTACTAAGAAGATGCATAATATCTATACAATATATAAAAAAAATAAGAAAAATAAAAAAATGATGGTGCTGTAAACGTTTTGTTGACATTTTCCTGTTGTATTTGGTTACTTATGTTGTATCTGGATATATATATATATATATATATATATATATATATATATATATTTTTTTATTTTTTTATTTTTTTTTAATTTTTTTTATTTAAATATAACATATACTATCATGAAGTTTAAATGCACAATGTTGAATATCAGTATGCTTAAAAGCAAAATTTGTGTTTAGCAAATTCAGAGAACTTGGATTTTCACTGTATTCTGCATATAACACTCCGATGATGCGCCTTAACATGCCCATTAAATACCCTGTTCAAGATAACTCATAATGACCCACATACAGATTTCTGTTACCATGGAACAAGCCTTTCGTAAAAAATGCACCATGATCCAATATACTGGATATTGTGGCATATTACCTTTCATGGCAATGTATGCACCAGCGATCCTTTAGCTTCTCTAGCTAGATTCACTAAGGGCCTCATTCAATTGCGATTCGGCCAATTGAATATGGTTCTCAATAAGCACATAGCATATATTTTTTTAAGAAGTTTTTAGTTAGTAAATATCTATCCAAAAGCAAGATTTTCACTAACTAAAAACTTCTTTAAAAAAAATATGTTATGTGCTTATTTAGACCCCTATTCAATTGGCCAAGTTGCAATTGAATGAGGGTCTAAGGATGGCAGTGTCTGGAAAGCAGATTGTTCAAGGTTATGGTGGATGTTTCCTATGTCTACATGACCCTTCCCAACCATTTCCAAAGCTTACTGGATTAGACTACCCTTATAACAAAATAAATTGCTCTCCAAAAGCTGAATATAGAAAAAGTCATGCATTATGATATAAAAAAGGTAATATGAACCATACACTATTATCGATTATTAATTTCATAATTGGGTAGACTACAAGTGAGAAGTACAAAAAATGTATGAAACAAATTAAATTAAATTAAATTATATTTATTAACTTTCTAAATTTTATAAAACTTTTTTACTTTTTTATTTAAAAGAAATTAAATAAATTGTGTTTATTTACTTTTTAAAGTTTTTTTGGGAAATGATCAGTTATCGTTACACGAAAATGCACTCTAACTAGGTCAGTTTTAGTTGTCCTTTAAAAAATATCAAATCCAGGAATGGATCACCAGCAACTATTAGGGTTGACACATTTTACCAGAATAATATAATTTTAGTTGTTTAAAAAATGATTAGGGAGCAACTGCATTTGAATATGAGATTTCTTAATCTTTTATTCAGCCTGAAATCTTGCTGTTCTACTAACAAGAGTTACAGTTAGCTAAATTAATAAATACTAGGAAATAGCTTTATAAAGAAAGCAACACAATACGCAAGTGTTAATGACAAAATATATGAGGATTAGGTGATACTGTGACCCTGTTTTATGTGGGTATTAAAAAGAATATTGTTTCTTTGTGTGTACGAAATAATTTACATGTAAATGAATATATTTATTACATTGATTTCATTGTTTAATTTGTCTTCACTAGACCGCACAAATCCGCTTTCTTGACAACAAGCAAAATGTATGATATTTTATTTCCAAAGGATTAAGGAAGAAGCAAATTTCCTTGTAGAAAGAACCATTGTAATTAAAAATGCAACAATGTATATCCGGATGTAATCATTCAGATTAAATATAAATTACAAACACCTGGTAGGAAGATAATACTGAAGCTGATAGTTACCATACCCTGACATTGTCTGTAGTCTAAATCTAATTAAAGACTATTCAAGAGTGTGAAGAAAATCAATATCTAATATGTTTTTCACAGCTGCTTTCCTCATCATTGCTAACATGGAGAAGGAAATGCCAATACTTTGAACTCATACATGTTCTTTGTTGTATTTCCAATGATAGAGACAAGGTCAGATGTGATAAAATGGGTTTAAAATCCATGAGTTCCTCAATTAATAGCTAGTTATCAGACAGCATAATCAAAGGCAGAAAACAGATATCGATAATGGCGAATGTTAACTGCGGTATCTCTGCAAATACAAATTCTTCCTTTGATTTTCACAAGCAGCCGGTTCAACTGCAACGGGTGATTTGCAAAATGAGCAGCATAGTACAAATTAAATCCGTTTTTTTTGTGGCTTCTTGATGAAATCATGACAGCTATTATCCATTTGGTTCCAATGAAATATTTGCAATTGATCAATGCTACTTTTAAATATAGTGTTAACTGCAACTGTTTTGGGCCGATCAGGAACAGATTAGTTTAAATGAACCTTATTAGGTGCAAAACAATGATTGGTATTTTTATTATCTGAGAAATTTATTTGTAAAGGCTGTGATGGGCTGCAGTGGCAGGTTTTCCTATACGTAACAGACATGGCAGCCTCCAGCAATCAAGCTGGCAACCCCTGTGAAGCTTCCTAAATCCATAGGAAAGTGCTTGGATGCTGATCTTACTTTCTAATGAAAACAAAACAAAAAAAAAATCTTGGAATATCAATATTGTATTAGTGATGTTGCTTTAGCAGAGCCCCATGAGATGTTGCTTCCAGACTAGCTTTTCTACTTGCATTTTTCTTTTTACCATAAAATGGAGCATTTAAACCTCATCGAAGAAATTTACTACTTAATCCACTAGTCACATCTGCTCACAGTATGGGGTTAATGTTTGCGCTGTGTCAGTTTATGCATACGCTACTATTGGTTCCTTACTGTGAAAAGACTTGACTGAAGATTAAAAGATGCAAATATCGAGGGCTTTTAAAATATAGGCTTTATCATAAATAGGTTTTGTTAGAAAATACTATATTTCTTTTTCTTGAAATGTGCCTGGAATGAAAACCTAGCTTCAAGGGAAATTAGTATTCTTTCACTACAAATGCATTTTTTTTTGGTTAAGTTCCTTTATATTCAGAACATTCTAAATTAATTATGTGCATATAAATAATCCTTAGTGTGCATTTGTTTAAATTAGTATCTAATTCAATATCATTGACTGGTAACAAATAAGCCCTTAAAATTTATCAGATGTAGCCCCCTGTTGGAAGTTGTCTTTACTTGCAAATATTAGCACAGAAAGTAGTAGTAGGAATTATTCCCATAACTGACCTCTCCAACCAAAGAACTTATTTGAGAATCAGCATGAACCTAATGAGAACTCCAGGCTCGACTCACCATATCTACAATAGGTAAGTAGTATAAACAGTTGACACCATTCTATCTAGCAATCCATTTCAAAATGATCTCACTTGCCTACATCACACAACTATTTCTTCACAAAATACAGCGGGATACTTAATGTACCAAGGCGTATATTTACCAAGTGGGGATCAACGTGTCGGTTAAAAATGGTGTTCAAAGTCATTATTTATTGTGTTTTCTATAGAAGACATTGATCAAAGGTAAATTTATCCCCACTTGACAAATAGGCCTCACAGAAAATATAGGAAGTGAGGATATTTTATGTTTTAATGCCACTTAAGTCCACTTAACTTCTTTCCACTTATCCCTGCTTATTCCCATGCTAATCCTATTTGATAAATATAACACAGAGTCTTCTATCTTGAACACTAAATCTGATACATGGTTATGGTTTTGCAATACACTAGAAAGGCTAGACATTAACAAAGGGCATTATAGAAAGCAGGTCTGAAGACTGAAATAGGAACACTGAAAACCTACATTTTTTTTATACTCCAAAAAGTATGACTACGTTTTGTCACTTTAATCAAGTCGTCAATGAATAATGTAAGCACCTGAGATTTCTTAATCTTTTATTCAGCCTAAAATCTTGCTGTTCTACTAACAAGAGTTACAGTCAGCAATGTAGCGAAAATAATAAATATTAGGAAATAGTTTCATATGTTTCCCATATGAATTTTGAGTTAGAATCAATAATCTTAGAAATACTAAGTTATCAATAAGTTAAAATGAGAAAAGGTGACATAAAATGCATTTGCAGATGTTGAAGAGCAATCAACCCTCTGTTATCATAATTTGCAGCTATATTAGTCTCACAAATGACCATGCAAATGAATACAAATTACATAATTGCAATTCATTATAATTATATTTATTGTCAATCATACTGGATTCCATCTAATTTAATCATTATTGCCTCATTAGACATTCAGCTAGGAGAGTGAGATCCAACAGAGTATATTAAGTCCAACTTAAAGGAGCATTGTACAATGAAAATAAATATATGTTTTAAAACTTTGACTTTGACCAAGAGCAACATTTCATCTGGAAAAAAAATCATAATGCTAGTTTTAATTAGAAAACAAAATTATAATGCCTTTGCTGGATTCTGGAGGAATCCATAATACTTAGGTAGAAGGAGTGTGTGTGAGAACTGTGGTTGCATCTATTGATACAGCCTGTCTGATTCTCGGCCAGTGAGGGGGAAAGTTACCTAACATCACTATAACTATTCAACTAACAATACAACTGGAATCTTTAGTGACACTCCAGAAAGAAAAAAAAACGCCAAATTAATAACACATACTTTCAGCCTCATTAAATTAGCCCTCATAGTTCCCTCGGTCCTCACAAAAGACATATTTTTGCTGTTTGCGAGGACCGATTCCACAATATGTCCCTCGTAGCCTCCTTTGCAAGATGAGACCCAAAAACGGCAGAGAATAGGCTCCGGAGAGCTACGTAGTAACATGCAGCCATAAATCTATGAGGTGAACCTCGCACCTCGGAAGAATCCGTACGGGCACATACAAGTGCCCGCAAGGGATCCTAAAGCCTATCCGTGCTGCCTCGGAGCAGCCCGACACAGCCGTTGGATGCACCCCCCTGCTCCCTAAACACATCCCCTTCGTGACCCCTGCAGCCTCCCCACATTAACCCATTGCAGCGGGGGTCCCCGATCGGCATCAATCCTGCTCCTGCTGCATTTCCTGCCACGGGTCCTTAAAGGGCCCGAGGCACACCACTAGCCAATCCCAGCCGCAGGGGATCTGTAAGTACCCCAGCGGCACCTAACATTGACCCTCCCCTATGCTGAACATCCCCATTGCGACCCCCAAAGTCTCCCCATATTAACCTCTTGCTGCAGGGGTCCATAGGACCCCGGCAGCCCCTCCCACATTAAACCCTTGCAGCAGGGGTCCCCAATCACCATCGACCAGGCCCATGCTGATTTTACAGCACCCCATGAGAACTTAATTAACCCTATAACTCATGGGGCTCTATACAGAGCCCCATGAGACTATAATTAACTAACCCAGTCCAATAGGGGTCTAAATAGACATCTATAGGACACTATTAACCCCTAGGTTAACCCTACAAGTGACATGAGGGTCTAAGCACTACACTACACTATTAACCCTAACTATACCCCATTAACCCCTTAACCCTAACTATACCCCTTTTACCCATACTAAACCATATCTAACCCTAACTGGGCCTATCTAACCCTAACTCGGCCTATTTAAACCTATCAGACCTAATAACCCTAACTGGACTTATTTAACCCCATCACTTATGGGGGTCTATACAGACCCCCGTAAGCCTCTATTTAACCCAATCCTTCTCATTAGGGTCTATGAAGACCCTCATCGGACAATGATTAACCCCATTAGTGCCAATACTAACACTGCACTATTCCCCCCAATAAACCACTAAATCTAAACTAAGCCCCCTCTAGCCTAACCTATTTATCCCTACCTACCTAACACTACCTACCTAACCCCCTATTAAACCCCCACCCTACTAATTACAAAAAATAAAAAAACCTATGTTACCAAAAAAAAAATCCTATGTTACCCAAAATTAAAAAAGCAAAGGTACAAAAAATAAAAAGCATGGCCCCATCTTTCTTCTTCTGTTCTCCAGCTCGGAAAAAAGATACATCACATTAGTATAACACATAAAACACAAATACACCAAACATAAATAGACAATAAACATTATACATTGAAAACTTACCTGTCTGGGATGTCCCAGGCCTTCTCCTCTTCTGCTCTGGCTGGGCCCTTGATAAATCCGCGCTCTAAAAAAATAAATAAAAAAATCTACCGGGGCTCCGCACTCGGAGGGCTCCCGGATGCTAATGAGACCTCCAAATCCTCTTAGGGTAGAAAATTGGCAATGGCGCCTTTTAAATGGCTGAAAAGGCTGTGTTATACAATGTTATATATAATGTTATGTATCTTTTTTCTATGGGCCGAGCTGGAGAACAGAAGAATATGTACGGGGACATGCTGGAAAGGTAAGTTTAATACTGTATTTGTACTATTTATTTTATGTAATGTTTAATTGTGTACTAATCTGATGTTTCTTTTTTTCCTAGGGGAGTGATCTGAAGGGACATCTGCAAAGGTAAATGGTTATATTTATTCTATTTTAGCTTAGATATAGGGGATAATGTATAGATAGGGGGTTATGTATAGATAGGGGTGATGTCTAGATAGGGGGAAATGTATTGTAGTTAGGGGTATATTTATAATGTATTTATTACTGTAATGTTATGCATATTTTTGTATTTTTCCTTTGCAGGTGTGTAATTATTTTTTCATTTTATGTAGTGCCGGGTGGGGTTTGTGATGTATTTTTTTTTGGTAGTGAGGGAGGTTTGTAATGTCCTATTTTTTTGGGTACCTGAGGATTTTTTATTTTTGGTAACATAGGTTTTTTATTTTTGGTAAAATAGTTTTTTTTATTTTGTATAATTAGTGGGGTGGGGGTTTAATAGGGGGTTGGGTAGGTAGTGTTAGGTAGGTAGGGGTTAATAGGTTAGGGTAGAGGGGGCATAGTTTATATTTAGTGGTTTATTGGGGGGGAAAGTGTAGTGTAGTGTTTGTACTTAGTGTCATGAGGGTCATGGAAGACCCTCATGGATTTTATGGGGTTAATCATAGGCTTCTTATTGTCCTATGAGGGTCTTCATAGACCCTTATGGGACTGATTGGTTTAAATAGAGGCCTACAGGGGTCTGTATAGAACCCCATAAGGGATGGGGTTAGATGGAGGCTTATGGGGGTCTGTATAGACCCCCATAAGTGATGGTATTAGATAGGGCTAGATGGGGTTAAATAGCTTGGGTTATTAGGTATATATAGGTTTAAATAGGCCCAATTAGGGTTAGATAGGCCCAGTTAGGGTTAGATATGGTTTAGTATGGGTTAATGGGGTATAGTTAGGGTTAAGTGCTTAATGGGTTATCATTCAATATAGAGCCCCATGAGTTATAGAGTTATTTAAGGGCTTAAGGGGGTCTGTATTGACCCCCATGAATGACAAGGTTAATTAAGGGCTTATGGGTGTCCGTATTAACACCCATGAGTGACAGGGTTAATTAAGTGCTCATGGGGCTCTGTATAGAGCCCCATGAGTTATAGAGTTAATTAAGGGCTTATGGAGGTCTGTATTGACCTCCATGAGTGATGGGGTAAATTTTAGTCAAATGGGGCTCTGTACAGAGCCCCATGAGTTATAGGGTTAATTAAGAGTTGTAGTGTAGGGGCCGTTCTGGCCCAATCCAGCACTGCCCCAATACCCCTCCTGGGACTCCCCTGTGCTTCCTTGGCTGCATACACCACGCTGGCCTTAAATGTATGTGTGCCTGTTTAAAAAAGAGCATTTCTACCGAAGCTCCAAGAGGTGGCAGTGTGGAGCAGTTCATCATGCCGAGGATGTGTATCAGGGAAGAAGGTAAGAGAGCAAGGGCTGCAAAGTGACAGCAAAATACAAGGGGATTGGTTCTGTGAGGGGGAGTAAAGGAGATAGGGATGGGTGTGGTGTTATGTGAGGTGGGTTCTGAGAGGGGTTTAGTGTTGTGTGGGGATGACTACTGAGAGGGTGCCAATCCACAGCAGGTTGCACCATCTTGTAGAGATGGAGAGGTTACAGATTATTTTAGAAGAAGTCACAAGTGGATATTGATACATTTTCTACATCGTGAATGCAGCCCTGGAAGTCTAAAGGATTAATATTTTAATCCTTATAAAGTGGAATAGCATGGCTTGGACTAGGTAGAAGCCAATCAGTCATAACTTGTATTTTTCAACTTGGAAATTGTATACTATTGTATACTAATGAGTTTCATAACAGTATATTGAGTGTATGCCTAAGTACATTGGGCCTCATTACATTGTTTCTCTCTGCTGAAGGACCCATTCCTGTAACACAAGTAATCTCCACATCTTGTTTCTCTCTGCTGAAGGACCCAATCCTGTAACAGAAGGTATACATTTACAATCAACATGAACTTCCTGCATTTTACTTGAACTGTGTTTAAATTATCCATTTGCAAGTATCCCCATGCTATGATTAAATCTTACCCCCTCCCCTTCTTTCAGCTATTCCATGACCATCTCCCTTCAGCATATCCTGTGTGGGGTCTAACTCTGTTGTCTCACCTCTCTTCCTATCCCCATGCTTTGTCTAAAGCTACCCCCAGCCATGCCCTTATATGACCACCCCCTTAAGCATATCCTGTGTGTTCTGACTTTCCCATTTGCAGCTTATATTTTCTGACCACTAGGGGCAGACAACATTTTATATACTAGAGCCAATCACCTCAAACTAACTTTGAGGTGAATGACCGCTCCTATTACTTGAAAATCTTTCTGATTTATCACACCTTCCCACCTGATTAACTCACGTTTCCTTTGTGACCCGTGCTATTCCTTATCTGTTATTCTTTTCCAAGTTTCTGCCTCTTCTACTCCCTTTAGATTGTAAGTATCAAGTTTCCAATCTTGTAGGGTGCATTGGGAAAAAAAGCACTTTCTATATAAGATTCTAAGCTCAAAACATGGCCCTTCTTTGTCTTTGCAGCTTGTTAATATTGTATTTTTACTTCTTATTATCCCCTAGTATAGCGCTGCGGAATATGCTGGCTCATTACAAATAAAAGTTAATAATGAAAGTCAATAATTAAAAGCCCACAGTAGCATTCATACAGACCGTAAGTCTGCGGGCTTGAAATTTGCAGCAGTTAAAGAGTGATTTAATTGAACAAGCCTGCAACTACATAGCTTAAAGCCAAAACTGTAAACCATGCACCCGTAAGTAGCATTTCAGAGCATCATCATTTTACCGATTTTAGAAAGAGCAAATAGTAAATGAGACCATCAACATTGACGTTAGTAAAACATGGCATGTAAACATCAATCAATTAGTGTCCGATATGCGATAGGGATTGCATTCTAGCAATTTAAAAATGAATAAAAATGAATGAAGAAAATGTTATAGTCAATGTGGGTGGCCTGATATGTATTAACGCCTTGATTCCCGAGATTGATATAGCACAGAAATTAAAAGATTGCATATTTGCGAGCTTGAGACTGTTGTGCAATTAATTTCTAATGTCTTACATCACTTTCCCCGTATTTTAAAGTGTAGTTGAGTTTTTATTGGCTTTTATAGTGTTATCAACAGGTGTTTAACCTCCCTTGCGAGTCCTCTCTAGTACTTGTAGCATGGGTGGAGGAGCCGAAAAAAATCTGGGGGATAATTCAACTCTGCTCCCAGGACAGGAAGCAGGGGCAGTTCTACCGTCGGTGTACCCAGTGAAATATATGACTGCAATCCTCAAAAACTTTGTTTACATATCTCAGAAACTTTGTTTAAATTCCCAATGCCCCTTCCCCTCAGTATAAACAAAACATACATATAAATATATATACTATATATATATATATATATATATACACACATAAAACATAAATATACATATATATATATATTTATATAGATATAATATATAATATAAATTATGAGTCAAAACTTTCATGGGAAAGACATACTGTTCCATATCGCTGGCTGCCTCTAGTTGCCAAATCAGGTAATGCATGATTAAGTTTAATTTTTATATTTTTTGTGTCCCCTATTCATTTAATCTGGGGAGGGGGATTTGACCCCACATCCCCCCAGTTCCTACGCCCCTGCAGGTAGGATTTTTGGCTACATTTGCCATTTACGGGTGTGAAAACAATTGCGAGCTTGAGGAATTGTAGCAATTTAATAGCGATTTGCGATTTTAGAGATTGCGGTCTAAGCTGGGTCAGAGTTACGATTTTATCAGCCCGTAGGGATTTTCAGCCTGTAATCCGCAGATCAATTGTGGATAGCTAAAAGAGGCAAATTTAATAGCAGTAACTTTTGCTGGGTACATTACCGGCTACAGTAACTACAATTTGGACAATTTAATGAGGCCCATTGTACCCCAATATTACAGCAACTAGCACACAATCTGCATTCCTGACTTATTTAATAAAGTCGATACACGAAGTACCAAGTGAACATTGATACACCTCTTATCTGATACAAATATCTGAGAATGCAGAAAATATTCAAATGCTAAATTTGCCTGTTCTAAACACTGATTGGTGTAGGATGATGCTTTGAATTCACTTTGATACTGAATCTTTACTATTTTTATACAGTGAACTCATATACCTATCAACATATAATTTCTTTTTTTGATAACATTTATTGTAAAAGTTGCATGCAAGAATGCTGAAATATAAATTGCAACATAATTATCTAAAAAAAAGTATTTTATATGTGGTATTTTAATATTGTTTGGTTATAATAAGCTTGTTTTAAATAGTCTTAAAATGTATTATTGATTTATTATAGCCAAAGAATACTGTATATACTCGAGTATAAGCCGACCCGAGTATAAGCCGAGGCACCCATTTTACCACAAAATACTGGGTAAAATGAGTGAATCGAGTATAAGCCGAGGGTGGGAAATGTGCTGCCCCCTGTGACCCTCTTGTGTCCTCTGTGTCCCCCTCTCTCTCCGTGTCTCTTCTCCCCTCTCCCTTCCCTGTGTCTCTTCTCCCCTCTGCCTTCCCTGTGTCTCTTCCAACCTCTCCCTTACCTGTGTCTCTTCCCCCCTCCCTTATCATCCTCCTCAACCCCACTCCTCAACCTCCCTCCTCATCCTTTACCTCCCTCCTCATCCTCAACCTCCCTCCTCATCCTCAACCTCCCTCCTCAACCTCCCTCCTCATCCTCAACCTCCCTCTTCATCCTCAACCCCCTCCTCAACCTACCTCCTCATCCTCAACCCCCTCCGCAACCTCCCTCCTCATCTTCCCTCCTCAGCCGCCCCATCCTCAACCCCCCTCCTCAACCCCCCAACCTCATCCTCTCTCCTCAACCCCCCATCCTCAAACCCCCCATCCTCAACCCCCCTCCTCAACCTCAACTCCCCTCCTCAACCCCTCCTCCTCTTCCTCAACCTCCCTCCTCATCCTCCCTCCTCATCCTCAACCTCCCTCCTCAACCCCCCCATCCTCAACCCCTTCCTCAACCTCCCTCCTCAACCCCCTCCTCAAGCCCCCATCCTCATCCTCCCTCCTCAACCCCCCATACTTATCCTCAACCCCCTGCTCAACCCCCCATCCTCATTCTCTCTCCTCAACCGTCCATCCTCCAGCCCCCTCCTCAACCCCTCCTCCTCATCCTCAACCTCCCTCCTCATCCTCAACCTCCCTCCTCATCCTCAACCTCCCTCCTCAACCCCCTCCTCAACCTTCCTCCTCAACCCCCCATCCTCATCCTTAACCCCCCATCCTAAACCCCCCTCCTCAACCCCTCCTCCTCATCCTCAACCTCCCTCCTCATCCTCAACCTCCCTCCTCATCCTCCCTCCTCATCCTCAACCTCCCTCCTCAACCCCTCCTCAACCCCCTCCTCAACCTCCCTCCTCAACCCCCCATCCTCAACCCCCTCCTCAACTTTCCTCCTCAACCCCCCCATCCTCATCCTCAACCCCCCCATCCTCAACCTCCCTCCTCAACCTCAACCACCCTCAACCCCCCTAAACCCCAACCCACCTCCTCAACCTCAAACCCCCTCCTCAACCCCCCTCCTCAACCTAAACCCCCTCAACCCCCCTAAATAACTCCCCACTCTCCCCTCACTTACCTGCTTGTGCTCCGGCCTCCGCTCCTTGACCCGGCGCCGGCACCCATGGGACGTCACATGTACCCGTGTCATTAGCATAGACCGGGTGCTGGCACCCGGTATATGCTAATGACGCGGCGCGCATGTGACGTTACATGCGCGCCGGTGCCGGGTCAGGGAGCGGAGGCTGGAGCACACGCAGGTAGGTGAGGGGAGAGGTATTTAGGGGGGTTTAGGTGGAGGAAGGGGGGTTGAGGCAGGTTTAGGTTGAGGAGGGGGGAGGGAAAGAGACACGGGGGGGTAGAGAGACACACGGGGGGGTTAGAGACACACGGGGGTGTTAGAGACACACAGGGGGTTAGAGACACGGGGGGTTAGAGACACATGGGGGGGTTAGAGACACGGGGGGTTAGAGAGACACGGGGGGGTCTGAGAGACATGGGGGGGTTAGAGAGACACGGGGGGGGGGGGGGGGAGAGTGACTCGAGTATAAGCCGAGGTGGCCCTTTTCTGTTATTGCAAGAGGACTATTATCTCAGCTTGTAATTGTTAAGGTATGGGTTACTCTTAGTAATGCTTAGTAATTGCCCTATTAAATGGCACCCCGTCTACAGAGCGAGTGTTGAATGTGCGCCGACATAAGGGCGTCAACAATTGCGCATCAGACAAATGTGGGCTGGCAGAACAGCGTGCACGGCCAACAGTGAGCTCCGGTAGGTTGGAGCACATTTAGCACGTGCTCTGAAGTCATACTTGCAGGCATACCAATCCCAGGATTGCCACCAAAGTTCTCAGCTCCCCAATACCCCAGAATTGTCTATCCCCAAATGTCCTACACATCCAATATGCAGCACACTGAATTGCCCAGCACCCCCTGACTCCAGTACTCTCCAGCCCCCCCAAAGTCCTCCGCAACCAGTAATGAACGTAGAACTGCCCAGCCAACCAATGTCCAGGAAATGTAGTATGCAGCACCCCCTGACCGGCACTGGCCAGACTCCCTTGGCATCACACCATATAGGGAATTTTTTTAGCAGCTAAAATAATTGGTGCCATTAGTAGATAACCCACCTATGTACTTAGAGGCTGTTGATTTCCACATCTCTAACCAGCAGCATAGACATGAGGACCCTCACCCTAATAATCCTCCTGCTGGGGTCTCACTGCTTCTCTGTGGGTGAGAGGGCTCTGTGCCCTGTTGGATTTATATGTTTGAATACACACTGCAGACCGGTTACTGCAAGGACATTATTATCAGATGATTCCCAGGAGTGTAAACTAAACAATTTCCAGTAAATAAAACAGTTTTATAAATATATTTATAGTTATAAATCACATATAATAGTAGTCAAACTACGATTCGTCGTCACGCTTTGCGAGCTCGGGATGAAGTTTGCTCCACGGAAGGTGGAGGCTCCGACATTGGCTGTGTTTGTCCGCAAATGCGGACCCTCGCGTCGCGAGGGTCCGCATTTGCAGAGGTGGAGGCTCAAAGGAGCCTCACACGCGGTTAAAAACACACACACACGCACAACTTCGAAAAAAAAAACTACCTCGGAACCACCCTAACGGCACAAATATCAAAACGCACGAAAAATACGACCATTACGGCCGAACCGCACGCACCTAAAAACAGTTAAAACACACCAAATACTCACAAAATATACATAAAAGCTTAACCATAGCAAAAGGGGGCATCCAGGACCTCTGAAAGAAAAGTTACACCTCCATTTAAGACCAAATTCCCGAGTTCAGACACACGAAAATCCCCTAAGCGAGAGAAAAAATGGGCGCCGAAAAAAATGAAAACGAGGCTCAAAGCCCAGCCACGTACAACTTACCCAAGAATGGATCCGAGATAAGCTCGGAAGCATGCATTAACCCCACGGGATCCGAGATAAGCTCGGAGACCTGCATTAACCCCACATTAACCATCGCAGTGGGGGTCCCGATCGCACCTGATCGGGGACCCACGCTGCAATGAAAATTCAAAATTCCCACGTTACGGGTCCTTAAAAAAATGGAAAGGTCCTTAAAGGACCCGTTATAAAAAATATTATAAAATATACACTATCACCCTGTCACTCATGGGGGTCAATATAGACCCCCATAAGTCATTCAGTAACCCTGTCACTCATGGGGGTCAATACAGACCACCATATACACTTATTTAACCCCCTCACTCATGGGGGTCAATACAGACCCCCATAAACCCCTAATTATCCCTGTCCCTCATTGGGGTCAATATAGACCCCCATAAACCTTTCATTAACCCTGTCACTCATGGGGGTCAATACAGACCCCCATAAGCCCTTCATTAACCCTGTCACACATGGGAGTCAATACAGGCCCCCCATAAGCACTTCATTAACCCTGTCACTCATGGGGGTCAATATAGACCCCCATAAGCCATTCATTAATCCTGTCACTCATGGGGGTCAATACAGACCACCATAAACCCCTAATTAACCCTGCCATTCATGGGGGTCAATATAGACCCCCATAAGTCCTTCAGAAACCCTGTCACTCATGGGGGTCAATACAGACCACCATAAGTACTTAATTAACCTCCTCACTCATGGGGGTCAATACAGACCCCCATAAACCCCTAATTAACCCTGTCCCTCATGGGGGTCAATATAGACCCCCATAAACCCTTCATTAACCCTGTCACTCATGGGGGTCAATACAGGCCCCCATAAGCACTTCATTAAACCTTTCACTCATGGGGGTCAATATAGACCCCCATAAGCACTTCATTAATCCTGTCACTCATGGGGGCCAATACAGACCACCATAAACCACTAATTAACCCTGTCACTCATGGGGGTCAATACAGACCACCATAAGCACTTAATTAACCTCCTCACTCATGGGGGTCAATACAGACCCCCATAAACCCTTCATTAACCCTGTCACTCATGGGGGTCAATACAGGCCACCATAAGCACTTAATTAACCCTGTCACTCATGGGTGTCAATATAGACCCCCATAAGCACTTCATTAATCCTGTCACTCATGGGGGTCAATACAGACCACCATAAACCCCTAATTAACCCTGTCATTCATGGGGGTCAATATAGACCCCCATAAGCCATTCATTAACCCTGTCACTCATGGGGGTCAATACAGAACCCCATAAGCCCTTCATTAACCCTGTCAATCATGGGGGTCAATATAGACCCCCATAAGCCCTTCATTAACCCTGTCACTCATGGGGGTCAATACAGACCCCCATAAGCACTTAATTAACCCCCTCACTCATGGGGGTCAATACAGACCCCCATAAACCCCTAATTAACCCTGTTACTCATGGGGGTCCATACAGACCCCCATAAGTCTCTATTTAACCCAATCAGTCCCATAAGGGTATATTAAGACCATTATGGGCCTGTTACAACCCAACAATAACTACGTAAATGCCATGAAGGTCCTCAAGGACCATCATGACACTAAGTATAAACACTACACTGCACTATACCCCCCAATAAAACATTAAATATTAACTAAACAGCCTCTACACTAACCTATTAACACCTACACTACCTACCTACCCCCTAATAACCCCCACCACTCTAATTACAGAAAATAAAAAAGCCTAAAGTCACCAAAAAAAAAAATCTACATTACATAAAATAAAAAAAAACTAAAATCACCAAAAATAAAAAATGTACATTACAGAAAAAAAAAAAACCTAAGTCACAAAAAATAAAAAAAGGAACATTACAGAAAATAAAATCCCACTCTGATTGGATAACGCACCTGTCAATCTTTATTTGAACCAATCCGAAGGCTTTATGGCCATCAGCCAATCGCAATGGAATACACCCCCACGTACTGATTGGTGAAGACATCTGAGCCTTCCCATTGGCTGTCATACTGACTGACAATGACAATAGATGTTATTATATGCGTTCATTAGTGTGTTAGAGGGGTCTATATAGTTGAGGCACACAGCACACTCACATTGTGTGACAAACAGCATTTCAACACTTTTATTGACCGTAATTTTTTGACGGGCAAGTCGCTAGTATCAATATAATCACTGTGCAGACTGCAGTTTGTTCTCCTCTTCACTGTCAACAGAGAAAATAGTGCTTGTGAGTCTCATTACTCGTAATGAATGGGTGCACTGATTGTTACTGTGTCCTTCCACTGAGCAATTCTTGCTGTGAATGTATCACTACCAGTGAACTGTCTTACATTGAACATATGGAGAAATATAATACATGGAGTGAATAAATGAACATACCTGTGTGTAATGCACTCTAATATCAATGCATATGAGAAATATAATTTTAGTTTGCTATTTTCCTTTCATATAAGAGTTTTCTCTTACTAATTAAATGCAATTACATACTTATATCTTATTTAATCACACTCATCCCCTTTTTATTTTATAAAATAGATTTGAAGTCCACACAGATATCATAGAAGTACAGTTATTATGCATGAATTTGTTTGTAACCAATTACCTGCCTCTCTTCAGTGTCATAAGTGTGCCTTAGTGTATTTGTATGTGCAGACCTAGGTATGTGTTGCCCTTAGCAATGTGTTTTATTAGATTTGCCTGTTGTATGATGTCCCCTCCACAGGTGTATGTCCACCCCAGGCTGTTACCCAGGACTAGGGTAATTATGTGCGGGGTAAATGCGCGGCGGCATACTGGGGTGCACTATCGGGCATGTGCGCTGTTATACCAGCGCACATTTGTGGTGTGCGCAGTTGACGGCAAATTACGTTGGGGTAGATTTAGCACGCACGCTGAAGTCGTGCTACCCTATTACATTTAAGCTTTGTATAAAAACATAGCTCGCATTGTAGAAAGTAAGGCCTACAGCTATTAAGTTAGCTCCGTAATGTCAGCTGTTGCCGAAAAAAGCCTACGTTGAACTTCGCGGCCGCATATCCTTTGATCCGTCAAACCCGTAATCGCTACAATTCCAATCATGCTATTAAATTGCAATGAAGTCACTCGCTAGCAAGCACGTTACACGCAAATGGAACCCAAAGCCCCACAAGTGCTGGGGAGGACTCGCAAGGGGACTAAAGTCCAATACGTAGCACTTGTACTATAGATAAAAACACACCACTGAACAACTATTAAAAGTGAAAGTGATGTTAGGTATCTGTTTCCATTGGCTTCATCCAAACCCGTAACTACCGGTTTGCTTAATTGATCACCAGCAAAAACGCAAGTCTGACGGTCTGGAACTGGTTTACAGGTTTGTGTCTCAAACTTGTAACTTGCAGCCCGTTCTAATTTAATAGCACAGTAACACGGGGGAATTTCAAGCCCGCTGCAAGCTTCACGTTGCACTTACAGGGCTGGAATTTAATAGGGCCCTAAGTAAGTAAGTTAGTAAGTCCTAACTGTACTGTGTGAAACTACCTAGTGAAACAAGGACATTTGATCCTGAAATTTAACTATTAGTATTGTTCCATCTGCTTCACTAGATATTGCACTTCCTTTTTAGTTGTGTTTTTTTAATTCTTTTTTAATATTGCCAGATTAGACTAGAAATACAGGTTGGTACTAATGTCTTTTTATGTCAATAAAGGACATGATGGCTGAAGTTTATTGTTCAATATAAAACTTGATACATTACATGGCCCTACGATATGAAATTCATATTCACAAACCAAAGTTATGAAGTATTTAAGGAATATACAGGCCTCATTCTAAATGCCTGAAAACCTCACTGAAGATTTTATCAGATTTACACCTAATGATTGGGAGAGCAGAAAAATAGACTTAACAAATATCAGTTTTCAGTAAATTAGTATTTAGTAAAAAAAACTAATCGCGACAATAAAATAATATATAATAAAATAAGATATTGTAAATATAGTAAAGTAAATATATTTACTTTTGCTTCCTAGAATACTGTAAAGCCTTTGACTGTGTGGATCACAACAAAATGGGAATACCATAACATCTCGTCCGCCTCCAGAGGAGTCTGTATGAGGCCCAAGAAGCCATTGTCAGAACCGAACATGGTACTATATAATGGTTCAAGATCAGGAAAGGTGTATGACACAGATGTTTATTTCACCTTATATATTTAACTGATACGCGGAGTACATCATGCGTAATGCCAGGGTGGAGGAATCCAAAGTCTGAATCAATATTGCTGGGGCAGTGGCTAACAGATGTGCCTGGCGTGCTGCAGTTCATAAGGTCATGGAGAGTCGGACTGAATGACTAAACAAAAACAAAGGTATGAAGGTAACAAAAGGCCAAATGTAGACTGTCTATAGCAGTATTCTGTAATAAATAGATATTTCAGTTTGTGAAAGGAAATGAAATAAAAAGCAATTATGGATTATTATTATATGATTATCATTTATTTATAATGCACCAACATATTCCATAATGCAATACAAGAGTAGAGTACAAAAGAAAATGCAATATTAACACGTGGCAAAAATGAAGGACCTTGTCTTTGAGTTTAAAGGGATATGAAAGTTTCATGGATTAATACATTTCTGTACTCTATAGGTAAAAAGCAGCTTATGTGAATGCAGCACATGTAATAAAGCATTTTATTTTTATTAATATGTAAAAATCCCTCTAATGATTATGTAGACACCTCCTCCCCATCACAATGCAGCATCAGGGGAGCAATTTTTAACCACTATTTACCTGCTGTTGCTTGCTCAACCAATCTCCTTTCAGCTTCCTATCCCTATGTCAGCAGTAATACATAGCACATATCAGTGATACACTACATATCCCAGGCTGCTTTGCATCACAAACAGGAACCCAGAGTTAATTCAAAATTTCCAGCTAACCTGATTGGCACAAATTAAATCATTTTAAATTTGATGCTAATTTAGCCTGGGTTAGGAGGTTTTTTTTTAAGAGATTTTGCTGACTTCAATGTGAGTGTTTAAATGGTTATTTTGGGATTTTTTCATGCAAATTTTATTGCATACACTACCAATTCTCCTCTATTAGATGCACACATAATCCAGCAAACTTATATATTACTTTCAAATTTTCTGTACATGGTGCTTTTTCCAAAGCACCTTACAAAGTAAAAAATGTAAAGGGAGTGGGAGAGGCATAAACCTGGTTAATAATAGCAGTTAGTGACAGATGGAAGTGAGTGGTTAAAAGAGAAGACAATTCTGTTGTAGTAAGTCAGGAATTGTACAAAGTTGGAAAGATATTTCCATTTATTAGTTGAGAGAGAGTGACAGGAATGTGAAAGTTAAAAAAAGAGCAAGGAAGGATGGTATAGTAAAAGAAAACAAACACTGCAATCTACTCACCAGAAACCCGAACAAGATTTTATTCCAAATAGGATTTTTTTTAGATTTCCATCGGAAAATAATTGATCATTTTATTGCCATACAAATTAAAATAATGAAAGCTTTCTTATCTAAATTTAACGATTTTGGAAAAATATGCAATAAACTATACTGAGGTAGAAAGGGAAGTTTAGATTCTATAGAGCGTTCAATGAACTCAAAACCTTCAAACCACAAGGGTTTAATTAATGGGCATTCCAAAAATGTGTGAAGAAAATCACCATATATACCACATAGTCTCCAACACATACTGTCTTGAGAATTATGTGAAATTTACAAGTTTAATGTGGAGTTCTCTATCCGAAGGGTGTTTAACGATCCTGTTTGTCCCATAGAGTGAGGATTCCCATAGCTCCCAAGGGAAAGAGATATTAAGATCTCTTTCCCAGTTTTCCATACCCGATGTCTTAATAAGAGCTAATGGTCTCCCTATTATATTATAGCATTTAGATAGTAAGCGGCTATAGTTGTTAGAGTTAATACGTTTTTCTAATAATATCAAACAACCTTCTGCTGTGTTAGTTGAATAAGATACAGATAAAAGCGTAGATAGTTGCTTCACTTTTAGCCAACAACTAGAAGGAAGCCCATAGTTAGAAAAAAGTTGGTCTAAAGAAAGGAGGTGACTCTCATAATAAAGATCTTTTATAAACAGTGTTACTAGTTCTCTCTCAGAACATAAACCAAACTTTTGAAATGTAAGGGCTGGGAGGTTTTGAATTAAAATGCTATTGACGGGAATTAGATGGTATTTATTATTTATCAATCTCCACGAATTATAAATGTTCTTAACAATTTGAGAGCCATTTAAAAAAACCTTAGGTACATTACGGTCCATAAAAAATAACAGTTTGAGGTCTATACAAGGAACCAAGGCCCTCTCAATTTGAGACCACACATAGGACCCATTTAAATTAAGCCATTTTAAAGCATGAGTCAACATACTGGCATCTTGATATAATTGCAGCATAGGGTAAGACAATCCTCCTTGAGAAAATGCTCTTGTGAGAGTTAATCTCTTAAGTCTAATATGTTTTGAAGAATGGATGAATTTATCTATAATAATTTGAAATTTTTTCACTTGATATTGACAAATTCTAATGGAAATACACCTAGTGAGATCATTGAATCTAGGCAGAGACGCCATTTTAATAATGGATAATTTACCACTAAAGGATGCTTTAACTCCTTTCCAACCACTTAAATTTTTTAACCATTTACTGTAGAGGTCGTAGTAGTTTATTTTAATCATATTTTTAAGCTCTGCTGAAAAAATAATACCCAGATGCGTAAAAGAGTTGGAGTTCCAATTAAATGGGTATGATTCCCTTAAAAATTTACTGGTGTTTGAGGACAGATTTATCGCTAAGGTATCTGATTTTTGTGCATTTAGTTTGTAATTTGATATTAAACTGTAGTCTTTAAACAGTAACATCAAGACTTTCAAGGATTCACACTATGTCATTAGCAAAAAGATACATTTTGTGTTCTCTCTCGCCCAGCCTAATGTCACTAATGTCAGGATTAGATCTGATGCTACTGTTAATGGCTCTATCAATAAAGCAAAAAGGATGGGAGAGAGAGGACACCCTTGTCGGGTTCCATTTGATATCCCAAAGGGGCGAGAGTGACAACCGAAATTAGATACTGACGCAGAAGGGGATTTATATAGAGCCCCTATAGCGTGAGAACCAAAGTTTCCCAGACCAAATTTTCTCAAAGTAAGATCCATGTAATCCCACCCTACCCTATCAAAAGCTTTTTCAGCGTCTAGTGAGAGAAATAGGGTTGGAATCTTTGTCGCTTTTGAAAAACAGATCAAATTAGTTAATTTTCTAACATTATCAGAACCAGATCATCCGGAAATAAAACCCAACTGATCAATGTCTATCAGTTTGTGAATAATCTTTTGAATCCTAATTGACAAGATTTTCAAGTATAACTTAACATCTGCATTTAATAAAGATATAGGTCTATAGCTAGAACAAAAATGTGAATCTTGTTTAGGTTTGGGAATCATAATTATACTAGCATTAACCATTTCTGGAGAGATGACCCCTTCTGTCTTGATTTCATTAAACGTATTCATAAGATGAATACATAATGATGAGGAAACGTTTTTATAAAAATAATTGCTAAATCCATCAGCGCCATGAGTAGTATAAGATTTTAGCATAGAAATTACCTCCCTCACTCCCTGAACAGAAATGGGGGTGGTCAGTTGCTCTAAATCCTCTTGTGATACAACGGGGAGCTTAAACTGATCCAGAAAGGATTGAATTTGCAACGCTGACGGTTTATGGAACTCACTGTCTTTAGATAAATTATACAAATTTTCATAATAATTGGCAAACAGATTGGCGATCTCCCACATCGTAGGTTGACCATTGTCCATTATATAGTCAATTCTTCTCCCAAAGGATTTCTGTTTAATTTTGTAAGCCGGTAATTTACTAGTTCTATCATCTTGATGGTAATAAAATTGTTGCATACGCCAAATCTTTTTGTCTGACACAAGTTGGTTAATTTTATTTATTTTGTTCTGGACCTTTTTAATTTCAGCTATTGTGGAATCTCTAGGGACCTTTTTATTCATGGTTTCCAATTTATTTAAGTTAATATATAGTTTTCTAAGGGACTCTCCTCTTTGTTTCATAACCTGGGACCTGAGCTTTATCAAAACTCCCCTGATGTAAGCCTTATAAACATTCCAAAGAACACCCTTAGAGGAAACTGTATCTTTATTTAATTCAAAAAATTTGGTTGACTCTTCGATTAAAAACTGTTTTCTGAATTCCTCCTTAATTAAATAATCATCTAATTTCCACCGCGGACAACCAATTTTATACAAGTTAAAAATAACCTCCATAGAGATACAAGCATGGTCTGAAAGGGTTATTGAGTCAATATTGACCTTTGTTATATTGTTCATAGTGTTGCTATCCACCAAAAACAAATCTATACGGGAATATAACTTATGAACATTAGAAAAAAAGGTGAAGACTCGTTGATTTGGATTTAAGACGCTCCAAGCATCAAGTAAGTTGAGTCCATTAAACCAATTTGAAAATGTAAATGCTACATTCTGAATTCTATTTGAGTTTTTACAAATGGTTTGGGATTTTGTGTCTTTTTCAAAGTTGGGAATAACATGGAAATCTCCTGCCAGAATCAAAGAACCATTAGTAATTTTTTTGATAGAAGCCTTAAGGCGTTTAAGAAAGGATAGTTGATTGTTGTCGGGAGGGGAAAAGGTAACCAAAGTGACTTTATGGTCATTTATCACACCCCCCCACAGAATATAACGACCGTGGGGGTCTTGAATACAAAATTCCTCTACTAGAGGTAAATTATTTTTAAACAAAATTGCAACACCCCGTGTTTTCTTGTTGAAGGTGGCGCTATGCTTGAGACCAAAAAAGGAGTCCCCCAAGAATGGAGTTTTGGAATGAGCCCAATGGGTCTCCTGCAAAAAGACAATATCTGCTTTTTGTTTCTTACAAAATCTAAATAGCGTATGCCTCTTGCCCGGGGAATTTAAGCCGTTCACGTTAAAGCTCAATATTTTTAACGTCATAAAAAAAAAGATGAAATATACTCAACTTTGTCATCACAAAACATACTTGAGGGACAACCAATCTGGTCACAAGCATACCATATCCAAGATACTTTATCCCAGTCCAAGTGCTAGGAAGAAATAAAGTTACTTTAGATCTCATACTAACAAACTGCGAACACAACCAAACAGAAACACACCTAGGTTGCCTCACAGAATAGAGGCAGCCTATATAAGCAGGGCTAATCGCCATTGTTTAGAAATGGAAGGCCTAATATAATGGAAAATATCTGCTCCCGTGGGAATATTTAAATACAAAAAAAGTAAATAAGTGCAAAAAACAAACAAGAAATTGAAAAATCAAAATCAATTGAGCTATCGACTTGGCAGCCAAAACATTTTTCAGATTAAAGCACAAAAAAATAAAATAAAATAAACGCAACAGGGATACATTGCTATATAAAGAAAAAAGAGTTAATCAAATATCTACTTCTATTCATATTAGTTGTGAGAATTATAAAATATAAAGCACACAGTGTTGAGAAGAGAAAGGGAAAAAAATCCTTTCACAAAAGGTGCAAAATAAGTTTTACATTAATCTTCCTATTTAGTGAAATCTTAATCAAGTAATAATAGCTAATCTACTTGTGATTAATACTTTGTCATTGGGTGTTTCTAAACAAAAAAAGAAACAAAAAAAAAACCAAGATAAATTAATCTGAAAAAAATCGCTCCAGTAGTTCATGTGGATATAAGCCAGTTTGACAGTAGAGCAAATCATTCTTTTGGAGAGTTATTTTGTGACCAACAGAGTATCTTTGGATTGATAAGCCAGTTGGAAAAGTCCATTTGTAAATTAAACCTTCTTTCCTCAGGATTTGGGTTTGTTGAGCATATTCACGTCTTCTGCTTAAAGTCGCTGGAGAGAGATCTGCAAATATTTTAATGGATTCATATGGAGAGTCAAAAGATTTAACCTTATAACTGGCTTTTACAATATTCTCTTTCGTGGAAAAAAAATGAAATTTAACCATAAAATCTCTGGCTCTCTTGTTTTGTAAATATGATGGAAGAGGGATACGATATATCACATCAAATTTGTTTTCCAGCTTAGCAAAAGAGGGAACCAAAGAAACAAAACAATTAGACACAAAATCAGATAGATCAGAATTTTTGACTGTTTCAGGTATACCCCTTAAACGTAAATTTGAGCGTCTTGAGAGATCTTCAAGTTTAATAATTTGGTTATTTTACTCTTTAACCTTTTCTTCTAATTTAATATTCGAAGTTGACAATGAGTGGTAGTCCAGGGTTAAATTCTCCAACTTCAACTCCAGTTCCAAGGTTCTGTTGTTAACATCTCTTATTGCTTTAGCATTGTCCATAATTTGCTGTTTAATATCCGCTAGGAGATTAACTTGAAAGACCTGCAAAATATTCCTCATTTTTGATGGAGTCAGCAATTCATCATCATGCAATTCTTAGTCTTTGCTAGACATACTTTCTTATTTTTATTATTATTAATCTTTATTTGTATCGCGCCAACATATACATATATTCAATATACCTTAGAAGTGGGACTTGTGTGTAGTTCTGTTGGATTTGCGCAGGAGAAATGTCTGCTGAGAGAGGAAACACTGTTAGTATACAGGAAGTTATTAGAGTGTGATAGGGAGGGGATTTGAACAAAAGGAGGATGGGGGAGGATTAGAGATACAAACTATAGTATGAAATAAGGCAAGAAAGTAACAATGTCCCCAAAAATAATAACAGTTAAATGTAAAATATTATTAATAAAAGTACAGATGGCAGAAGTAAGTTTAGCTGCTTCAAGTGTCTTCAATATATCTTAGAAGTAGGACTTGTGTGTAGTTATGTTGGATTTGTGCAGGAGAAATGTCTTAGAAGTGGGACTTGTGTGTAGTTCTGTTGGATCTGTGCAGGAGAAATGTCTGCTGAGACAGGAAACACTGTTAGTATACAGGAAGTTATTAGAGTGTGATAGGGAGGGGTTAAGAGAAGATTTGAACAAAAGGAGGATGGGGGAGGGTTAGAGATACAAACTATAGTATGAAATAAGGCAAGAAAGTAACAATGTCCCCAAAAATAATAACAGCTAAATGTAAAATATTATTAATAAAAGTACAGATGGCAGAAGTAAGTTTAGCTGCTTTAAGTGTCTTCAATATACCTTAGAAGTGGGACTTGTGTGTAGTTCTGTTGGATTTGTGTAGGAGAAATGTCTGCTTAGAAGTGGGACTTGTGTGTAGTTCTGTTGGATTTGTGCAGGAGAAATGTCTTAGAAGTGGGACTTGTGTGTAGTTCTGTTGGATTTGTGCAGGAGAAATGTCTGCTTAGAAGTGGAACTTGTGTGTAGTTCTGTTGGATTTGTGCAGGAGAAATGTCTTAGAAGTGGGACATGTGTGTAGTTCTGTTGGATTTGTGCAGGAGAAATGTCTGCTTAAAAGTGGGACTTGTGTGTAGTTCTGTTGGATTTGTGCAGGAGAAATGTCTTAGAAGTGGGACATGTGTGTAGTTCTGTTGGATTTGTGCAGGAGAAATGTCTGCTTAAAAGTGGGACTTGTGTGTAGTTCTGTTGGATTTGTGCAGGAGAAATGTCTTAGAAGTGGGACTTGTGTGTAGTTCTGTTGGATTTGTGCAGGAGAAAATGAGAGCTTTGAATTGTTGTGTGTAAGTTTGTCTGCCTGCAAGGGAGAGTCTGCAAAGGGTGGAAGTTGGATCTTCTCTTTATGTTTAGGAGAAAGTATGTTTAGGCAAGAAAGTAACAATGTCCCCAAAAATAATAACAGTTAAATGTAAAATATTATTAATAAAAGTACAGATGGCAGAAGTAAGTTTAGCTGCTTCAAGTGTCTTCAATATACATTAGAAGTGGGACTTGTGTGTAGTTCTGTTGGATTTGTGCAGGAGAAATGTCTGCTGAGAGAGGAAACACTGTTAGTATACAGGAAGTTATTAGAGTGTGATAGGGAGGGGTTAAGAGAGGATTTGAACAAAAGGAGGATGGGGGAGGGTTAGAGATACAAACTATAGTATGAAATAAGGCAAGAAAGTAACAATGTCCCCAAAAATAATAACAGTTAAATGTAAAATATCATTAATAAAAGTACAGATGGCAGAAGTAAGTTTAGCTGCTTTAAGTGTCTTCAATATACCTTAGAAGTGGGACTTGTGTGTAGTTCTGTTGGATTTGTGCAGGAGAAATGTCTTAGAAGTGGGACATTTGTGTAGTTCTGTTGGATTTGTGCAGGAGAAATGTCTGCTTAAAAGTGGGACTTGTGTGTAGTTATGTTGGATTTGTGCAGGAGAAATGTCTTAGAAGTGGGACTTGTGTGTAGTTCTGTTGGATTTGTGCAGGAGAAATGTCTGCTGAGAGAGGAAACACTGTTAGTATACAGGAAGTTATTAGAGTGTGATAGGGAGGGGTTAAGAGAAGATTTGAACAAAAGGAGGATGGGGGAGGGTTAGAGATACAAACTATAGTATGAAATAAGGCAAGAAAGTAACAATGTCCCCAAAAATAATAACAGTTAAATGTAAAATATTATTAATAAAAGTACAGATGGCAGAAGTAAGCTTAGCTGCTTCAAGTGTCTTTAATATACCTTAGAAGTGGGACTTGTGTGTAGTTCTGTTGGATTTGTGCAGGAGAAATGTCTGCTTAGAAGTGGGACTTGTTTGTAGTTCTGTTGGATTTGTGCAGGAGAAATGTCTTAGAAGTGGGACTTGTGTGTAGTTCTGTTGGATTTGTGCAGGAGAAATGTCTGCTTAGAAGTGGGACTTGTGTGTAGTTCTGTTGGATTTGTGCAGGAGAAATGTCTTAGAAGTGGGACTTGTGTGTAGTTCTGTTGGATTTGTGCAGGAGAAATGTCTTAGAAGTGGGATTTGTGTGTAGTTCTGTTGGATTTGTGCAGGAGAAATGTCTGCTGAGAGAGGAAACACTGTTAGTATACAAGAAGTTATTAGAGTGTGATAGGGAAGGGTTAAGAGAAGATTTGAACAAAAGGAGGATGGGGGAGGGTTAGAGATACAAACTATAGTATGAAATAAGGCAAGAAAGTAACAATGTCCCCAAAAATAATAACAGTTAAATGTAAAATATTATTAATAAAAGTACAGATGGCAGAAGTAAGCTTAGCTGCTTCAAGTGTCTTCAATATACCTTAGAAGTGGGACTTGTGTGTAGTTCTGTTGGATTTGTGCAGGAGAAATGTCTTAGAAGTGGGACATGTGTGTAGTTCTGTTGGATTTGTGCAGGAGAAATGTCTTAGAAGTGGGATTTGTGTGTAGTTCTGTTGGATTTGTGCAGGAGAAATGTCTGCTTAGAAGTGGGACTTGTGTGTAGTTCTGTTGGATTTGTGCAGGAGAAATGTCTTAGAAGTGGGACGTGTGTGTAGTTCTGTTGGATTTGTGCAGGAGAAATGTCTTAGAAGTGGGATTTGTGTGTAGTTCTGTTGGATTTGTGCAGGAGAAAATGAGAGCTTTGAATTGTTGTGTGTAAGTTTGTCTGCCTGCAAGGGAGAGTCTGCAAATGGTGGAAGTTGGATCTTCTCTTTATGTTTAGGAGAAAAAAATTCCACAGCTTTAGTGGAATGACCTTTCTTGTCCTTAGGTTTCCCTTTACTTGGCATAATTGGACTGAATAAATAGCCTTGTTATAGGTCAAGTGCACCAATACTGTGCCCTAAAGTGATTTTTAAATGCTGGATTTAGGCTCTTTATTTGGTACAAATTCATATAGGCCGTTCACCATATATGTTAATAGTGTTTTTTTCAAAATGCTCGCAATATGCTCCCTTCATTAACTTTTTTTTTTGCCAAATGGCTTGAGCAAAATGTAATTTTCACCTGGATTTTCAGCTCAGCATCACACTACTTAAAAGTGGAATACCTTTCCCTAGTGGACTTATAGACATTAAAGACACTTCACCACTATAGGAAAAGAGCCTGAAGGTTAAAGTTGGTTATCATGCAGAAAGCGTTGCATATGTGTAAATTGAACACTATAATGTTATTTCTTGTACCTCTCTAAATGTATTAGAGTAAAATATCACTTTCTTGTAGATTCAGGTAAAACCAAATGAAGAAGTTTAAAGGTAAATGATTCCACCAAGCTTGTCAGCTCCACAGTACAATACAGTAGTTGATAATATATTTATATTTCTTTACCGTGGACCTGTAAATACCAAAGTTACTTCACAACATTCTTTGTTCATCTTAATATGAGAGAAGCTTTGTAAGCTTAGAATTTATCCAGGAAAATTTTATATTGCTCACAGTTACTCACAGTTTTCATGGGTACAGCGCTGGAATGATCATTGCCGCCTTAAATCTGAGTATAGCGCTCCCTCAGAACTCCTTTGTACAGACTTACACATACAACTGCTCTCACAGCATAAATTGCTGCCAACAACACAGCCAGAGTTCCTCCATGTGTCCAGGAACGCGAGTTAGCAAGCCTCCAAACACTCCAGCTTGCTCCAGCTCCAGCTCCAACTCCAGCTCCAACTCGAGGGGCACAGCGCGGCATCTCTCTCGTGTTAAGAATCTATTATGAGGCTATTAATGCACAGAGCCCACAGGAGCAGCATTGTCCCCATCAGCCTAGTGCTGCATCACGCGGGAAACCAACCCATTTCCGGCCATTATACTCCTAATGTTAGTAAACAGATGGTCAAATGTAGAAAATTTTGGGCCCCCTAGAAATGTATTCTTCAGGGTTCAATAGAAAAAGTCAAAAACATATGTTGAAAGTTAGATGACCCTTATGGTGATAATTATGCTCGGTCTATAAACCCTAATAAATGAGGAGTTCTGCTTTACACTAGACCACTGCCTGTAGGAGAAATCCTCTACCCTGTTCTGGGTCCCGCTGTTTTGCACCTGCTGCAAAAAAACAGAAGGTACACCACAGCAGAAGGTGTCTTGCTGGCGCAGGATTCCCTGCACCAGCAAGACACGCCAGCAGGGGTGGACTACTTTAGAGTGCTGAACCACCAGTGAATTTTAGATAAAGAGCAAAGATGGGGGGGGGGAGAGCATTTAAGGAGTAGAAGTTACAAGGGAGCATGGGGAACAAAGGGGTAAAAAATAAATAATTTAAATAAAACAAAAAAATGATAGCCTGCACTGGCCCACCCTAGAACTGGGACCATGTGCATTGCGCCCCTTGCACCTGTGGTAGCTCCGCCTGTGTCCTATACCATATATTACAAAGTTACACCATCAAAAAAGCAAGGGAACTTACCCTAGCTATTCTATTCCCCTCTCAGCATCAA
The DNA here is from genome assembly GCA_027410445.1 of Discoglossus pictus. Classification (NCBI taxonomy): domain Eukaryota; kingdom Metazoa; phylum Chordata; class Amphibia; order Anura; family Alytidae; genus Discoglossus; species Discoglossus pictus. The sequence continues at coordinate 358,901,251 of CM050167.1, read as the reverse complement.
AGCGAGAGAGCTACCCTTGAGGACAACTACCTATTCAGTTAACCCCATACCATTGAGGTCAGTGGAGATTGTCCATTTATATGTGGCCTGTTCCACTTCCATAACAAGATATACTTTAAGCTTATACTTATCTGAGCAAAGATGAGTTTTAGAAATATCTTAACAACTGACGATTATTTGCACAACCATTGTGATTAACCCATCCATGTTCTAGCAGGATTAAAGCCAGAAATATAACCTACTGACAGTGAGTTAAGGATTAGAGATTGCCACCCCTCTGAGTTACATCTTTAATATATGCATGATAAAGAAAGGGAAACTAAATATCTGCCAAAACATTGTTTTCGCTCTTTATGCCCATAAAAACATTGGTACAATATTCTAGGGAAAATGCCATCTGTTCAGTGCAATATTTATGTCAGATATGACTGAAAGGGACATGGAACACAATTTATTTTTTTCATTTGTTTAGAAGAACATGCTTTAAACATTATCAAAGATTTGTTTTGCATTAAAAATATTAAGTAAAACATGTTTAAACTTAATTGAAGCTAATAAGAAATGCAAAGAACATACGTACGAAGGAGGGAAATCCCCAGATCAGTTAAGCATTTAAAAAAAAAAATGTTCTTCTTTGACAGCATTATTTAAAAAAAAGAAAAGATACAGAAGTAAGTTATCAAACACTTTTTTTCCAAATGCAACAAAGAAAACATGCTTCCAATGTCTATTTAAAGTGATACATCGGATTCCATATATGGTAATAATAAATACTTTATTAAATGAATTTTATTAAAATGCATTTTCCTATGTTAATTTGTAAACAGTAGCAGCCCCATTAAATTCCCTCTACGTGTAAAAACGCAGGTCGTAATGTAGCTAGCAAGACTTAAGGCGATTAAATTGGCCTTTTAAATGGGGTAGGAGCGAGAAAACCCTACGGGATGTGAGAATTCGACATGCGAGTTCGCAAATCATTTGATTTGTCAAGCCTGTAACCGATAAGTTCCAATTGCGCTATTAAATTGCAACAAATTCACGGGCGTTCAAACTCGTAACTCGCAAATGGAGCCAATAAGCCAATGAGTGCTAGAGAGGACCCACAAGGGGGGTAAAGTCCAATCTGTAGCACTTTAAATGCACATATACACACACTACTGTACTTTCATTGAAAGGGAAAGTGATGTTAGGTCTTAGAATTAATAGCACAACATTCTCAAGCCCGCAAATCGGCCAAATAAAATAAATGATTTCATGTTTATTTTCTGTGTTATATCGATCCCGGCAATTAATGTGTTAATACATGTAACGGAGTTGGAACACGAATCCAATATCTCCGCTGGTATACGGTAAAATACCCAAGAAGCACTACTGTCTCACCATCCCCAACCTCCCATATTGGACGACACTCAATTGGAAGTCAAATGAATACTGACTTTATTTTGTTATATGCAGAAATATATATACACATCTCTTTGGCCACAGGTAATACACATGCCCATATTTGGCCACACAATACACATAGAGGGAAAATAGGTGGGTCACGCCTCCCTGAGGCTACCTGGCAACTTTGATACAATCAGACAATGATTAGATCATCCTTCTTTGTTCTTATGTCTGAGAATGAAAACACTTTATACAATAGACTTCCTTATCTTATGAGGAGTCTCTGTAATAGGATTATCTATTATGCCAAGGTCTGCTATAGTCTGGGCTAATATTCTGCAGAGCATAAACCAACATACATACAGTATAATAGTAGGATCATATTTTAACCAAGAATTAAATAACCATAAAACAGGGTAAAACAGTGATGGGTTCCGTTACACACCTCCCCCATGACCAAAAGCCGGCATACACGGTCTGATCCCAACGGATCGGCCTGGGGATGTCCGGACAAAAATATTTGTTGGTCAATTCTCTAGTTTGACAACCCATCAGCATTACTGCAATTCACCTTTACTCACATTTCACATATCCCCGGATAGCTGGGATCTGAGCACACAAAACTACTGAATAGCGCTCAGATCAAGTCTTTCCCATAGTCTTTCATTATATGAATGGGCTCCATGGCATAGCTATCTGGGGTATCACCGCTCCCACAGGGCAAGTACCGAATGACCCCCCTGTATTTAAAGGGCCAGAATGAGTGACATACACTCTGGTATCACCGAATACTGTGTTTAAAGGGCAATATGTCCCAGGGCCATAGTCGCAGGGCAGGAGGCTGGCAATAAGTCCTCTCCTGGACAAAGTGGCGAAGGGCACTTCGTCACACATCTCCCCTTTGGGGGGAAGTCTAACCAGGCCCCTGGATATTTCGCTGTGGTGATGGGGCAACACGCTGAGCGCACTCGAGGGGCAGAGGCCAGCGGCACTCTGCCCTGATGCCAACTCTTCTGCTGGTATAACCTGCAGGACATTCTGCTCTGTACAAGGGACAAAGGGAGGGCAGAGGCCGACTGCACTCTGCCCCGCTGTCAGCTCTTCTGCTGGCGTACTTGGGACATATTCCGGCTCAGTAGCCAGGGAAAGGTGGGGCTCAGTGGGGGTTAACATTTCCTCTGTTAACCCTGGGGCCACATTAGGAGTTAGCTGGGGAGGGGAATTTGTACTTACCCCCTCCTCCGGTTGTCCCAGTGAGGGTAGATGGGGATCTGGACAGGCTGTCCAGCATCCCGGTAGGTCAGGCACAGAGACCATGGTCCCATCTGCGACATCTATGAGATTGGTGTCTCCCATTGTTAGGGTAAGCTGTCGCTGGGGGGAGAGGGCGACACCTTCAGCTCCCTGGGGTTCACACTGCCGCTGGGGAGGAAGGACGGCACCTTCTGCTCCCTGGGATACACACTGCCGCTGGGGGGGAAGGACGACACCTTCGGCCCCCTGGGGTACACACTGCCACTGGGGAGGAAGGATGGCCCCTTCTGCTCCCTGGGGTACAAAATGCCGCTGGGGAGGAAGGACAGCACCTTCTGCTCCCTGTGATACACACTGCCGCTGGGGGGGAAGGACGACACCTTCAGCCCCCTGGGGTACACACTGCCGTTGGGGAGGAAGGACGGCACCTTCTGCTCCCTGGGGTACACACTGTCGCTGGGGAGGAAGGACGGCACCTTCTGCTCCCTGGGGTACACACTGCCGCTGGGGAGGAAGGACGGCACCTTCTGCTCCCTGGGATACACACTGCCGCTGGGGGGAGAGGACGACACCTTCGGCCCCCTGGGGTACACACTGCCGCTGGGGCGGAAGGACGGCACCTTCTGCTCCCTGGAGTACACACTGCCTCTGGGGAGGAAGGACGTCCCCTTCTGCTCCCTGGGATACACTGCCGCTGGGGGGAAGGACGACACCTTCGGCTCCCTGGGGTACACACTGTCGCTGGGGGGGGAGGACGACACCTTCGGCCCCCTGGGGTACACACTGCCGCTGGGGAGGGGAATTGGTTGGAGTATTCCACGGGGAGCGGTTTCTGTCTCTGGGACAGTCTCTCTGCATGTGGCCCTGCTGGTTACACGTGTGGCACCTGATGTACCGTGGAGGGGTTTGGTAGTTCCCACCACCCGGACGCAGTGCTGGGGGGGGGTTAATGGTGGGAGGTGGGTTAGCAGCTCCCAAGATGGACCGCCCCCGTGCCCGCGGCTTTTCCATTATGTATTTGTTTACATCTGTCATTAACCATTCCAAGGTTCTTATGGGAAGCGTACCTGGGAAAAAGGCCAGTCTGCTTTGGAGTTCTCTTCCAAACTCAGTCTGTGTGCTGTCCGTAAGAGGTACTGTAGCCGCTGCCTGGTCTCCCTCCATGAGTTCCTTTCTGTCTGCATCCCTGTAGTCCGCGGCCGCCTCCTCCTCCTCATCATGGAACTCTGTCCGAAAACTAGCCGGTTCCATCCTGCTGTAGCCAGGGGCGCTGTACGGATACTAGCGTTGCCCTCAATTTGTAACTCCATGGAATGGTGTCTCCTGTAGCTGTCCTTCTGACCGTGGGAACAATCCCACCACTGCCACCAAATGTAACGGAGTTGGAACACGAATCCAATATCTCCGCTGGTATACGGTAAAATACCCAAGAAGCACTACAGTCTCACCATCCCCAACCTCCCATATTGGACGACACTCAATTGGAAGTCAAATGAATACTGATTTTTTTTTGTTATATGCAGAAATATATATACACATCTCTTTGGCCACAGGTAACACACATGCCCATATTTGGCCACACAATACACATAGAGGGACAATAGGTGGGTCACGCCTCCCTGAGGCTACCTGGCAACTTTGATACAATCAGACAATGATTAGATCATCCTTCTTTGTTCTTATGTCTGAGAATGAATACACTTTATACAATAGACTTCCTTATCTTATGAGGAGTCTCTGTAATAGGATTATCTATTATGCCAAGGTCTGCAATAGTCTGGGCTAATATTCTGCAGAGCATAAACCAACATACATACAGTATAATAGTAGGATCATATTTTAACCAAGAATTAAATAACCATAAAACAGGGTTAAACAGTTATGGGTTCCGTTACAATACATATACTGGACCTCGCATGTAATAGAATATCATATTTATGGCTTTATAAATATTGCATCATATCTGGAATATGGGTTCGATCACAACTCATAATTGAACCCCGTAAGACTTAGAGATTGTCAGGCTTACATCACTGAAAATGGAGTTGGGATTTCAGTTTCCATTGGCTCCATCTAAACTACGAGTTAGACAAATTGTTCACGTTGTCATGGCCGCAGATCTGACGAGCAAAACAAGCCCCTAACTCGCAGCATATTCTAATTTAACTAGCGAATTGCCCGTCAAAAAATGACGGCAATGAAATTGTGAGTGAGCTAATGTCTAATAATTAAATAAATAATACATTAATAAATTAATATACTTTACCTATTTTGAAGTAATATATGCAGGAAGCATTGTGTTGAAGAGCCGACAATCTGTTTTGGTGTTGCTGCAGCATTAGTGCTGTGGAGCTGCTGTGTTAGCGTGATGAATGTGTGCAGTGTAATGGTGTGCATGTGTGAGACCAAACCGTTAGCATAGCTGTGTACTTCCACATTGTTCTAAAATGGCGGCTAATGTGTGGTATGCGTCTGTAGCGGAATATCCGTAGGTGTTTTGTGGTGTTTTGCGTGTTTCTTGTGGTGTTTTGCGTGTTTAGAGTGCTGTAGCCTCGTTTTCGTTTTGTTCGGCGGACATTTTTTCTCTCGCTTAGAGAATTTTGTAGTGTCTAAACTCTTTTATTTTTAGTTAAATTAAGGTGTAACTTAATTTTTTGAGGTCCTGGATGTTTCTGCTTGCTGTAGGTAAGCTTTTTATGTATGTGTTGTGTGTATTTATTGTGTTTTTCATTTTTTGATGTCCGCGGGTTGCGGCCGTTTTTTGCGAGGTCGTAATGGATGGTAACGTGTCTCGTATGTTGTTTGCGTTACGACGTAAAGTTTGCGAGGTTTGCAGTTGCTGGCAAGCGTTAGCAACAACTCGTATGCTCGCAACTATATATGTGATAGCTTCGTAAATCCGCAATTTTTCAAGCTCGCACCTGTTGCGGGTCTCACTTTGCACATACGAGCTTCAAATTTATTTGTTGCTGTAAGTCGTTCAGATCCACCTATAAACAAATTTGTTGGGAATAAGACAAAGAAAAGTGATACAGAAAGAGTTGTAAAAGAAATGTGAATTGGTTAGATGAGTATACAAAGAGGTGGTAAGTATGGAGAGAGAAAGGAAGGGTAATTTGTGGGATTTTATTATTAGTGTCAAATTAGGCTAGTAAAATAAATAAAACTTTATAATGTTTAGATGTAGACTGGGAAAATGGCCCATGTTTGTGAAGTATGCAACAAACTAACAGCACCAGCACTAGCAGCGATGTAAGCGGAGATCATGGAATCATAATTTTAGCAGACTCTGCTAATCTGTTCAGTGGTTCTCGACCTTTGAGGAGCCAAAGACCAGTTTGCTACCCATCCACATTTTTTCCGGGACACCACTAGCAATCAACTTATGCAATACTACTGTATCAACTTGCGTTCCCCCAACCCCCCCCCCCCCCCCACCTTTTGGTTTTCCAGTTGTACTATTGTCTCATCAACATATTTAAGGGGTCAATCTCTCATCATTATCAATCTTTATCACCCCATACATGCAAGCAGATAGGGGCTGAGGGAATGACACTAGTCCCAGGATTGGCCATTAAGAAAGCCATTAGCTGTGCTGTGTGCACTAAAAGCCACAATATGGAGAATCTCAGCATGCATCCTTCTCAACTTGTACTGTGACACTCTGAAGGATAACATATATATGATGGTTTTTAATGGCCCATGTTAATTAAATAACAATTTGTTTAAATTTGACAGTTTTTTTTGACAATAGTCTACGTTTAAAAACACTGTAATAAAATAATAAAACCTAAAGCGAATGGGATAAAAAGGAATCATGCCAAAATAAATTGTATAACTACACATGTATTATATTATGAAAAAAGAAAGTTAACATAACATGAGAAAAAAAATGGAAGATTAATGTATATAGAAAGCGTGCCAGTTTTATGTTTTAATGTTATGTTTACAATTGCAACAAGCTGGTATACAACAACATTTTCCATGGAATTAGATTGATTTATTTAGAGAGAATGTTTTTGGAACAATTAATCAGTTTATCCTTTGTAATTGTGAGGTGTCTTTTTCTATGAGAGAGTTGATTAAACATTTTGTTGAATTGCTTACTTTTTGATCAATAGCAACAATTTTGTTTTAATTTTTACAATACAACCCATATTTCATGGTGGTTAGTAATCAGAAAACATCTATCTGTAAAATCTCTAAAACCTAATTTGAAATTTACTGCTATCACATATTATAATTGTCAAACTGCGAGTCAACGTCACGCTTTGCGAGCTCGCAAGAACTGCGTCCCTTGCAAAGCGAGGGACGCAGTTCTGGCCACAAATGCGGACCTCGCAAAGCGAGGGCCCTTTTTCGGAGTAGGAGGCTCCAACGTCGGCTGCAATGAGCCGCAGGCTCATTGCAGTCCGCAAATGTGGACCCTTGCAAAGCGGAAAAAAAAAACACTAACGCGCAATGAGAAAATATGGACTTGGACAAAAAAAATTACGACCTGCGGGACTTAGAAAAATCAAAAATACGAGATCCCCAAAATATGGCGTTAATGGCCGAACCGCGCACATTAACAATCAGCAAAACCACAAAAACAAAAAAATACCACATAAAACAAACATCACACACAGCAAAGTGGGACAGCCAGGACGTCTGGGAGTGAGCTTGCATGCAAATTTATGTCGCATTTAAAAAGTTTCTCCTCTTGAAAATCGGCTAAGCAAGAAGAAAAATGGCGGCCGAAAAAAATGAAAACGAGGCTAAAGGACACCGCCAGGCACGTACGAGTTAGCCAGGAACGTAGCAGATATAAAATTTACCATTACAACGGACAGAAAATGGTTGCGAGCTAAATAACACATAGAAAAAAACTCAATTTTACAACACTTACTTACAGCTCATAACATTAGGATTCTAAAATGCCGCTTTACCCGCCTAAACAAACGGTTTGCCCTCGCGCACACAGCCTATTTACACTGCACACTTGCCACATTGCTGACACTTTCTCCTCAGATGATCAACACTCCAACTGTACATTGTCAGATGCAGGAAAATCCAAATAGATTGTTAGCTCTTGAGGTTATTGATTGCTGCATATTACATATAAATAGGTAAACTATATTCATTTATTAATTCATATTACTTTGTTAATTCCCTGTACTCACATTTTTTTCACATTTTACACTGTACTTATATATCTGTCTTCGAGATGACCGCCAAAGGTGATCGTTGCAAAGCCGGACAATTGAAGTACACAAGGTCTAAAGACACAAAACACCACCAAACGCCTACGGATTTCACGAAAAAGACGTACAAGATTTGAAAACAAGGATGCCACCCGTGCGACCCCAAAAACTTTACAAACACAATAAATACACACAACAAACACATAAAAAGGTTACCCACAGCAAGGGGGGGCACCCAGGACCTCTGCAAGTAAAGTAACACCTCGATTTAACTCCAAATTTCGTATTTTAGACACCCGAAAATCTCCTAAGCAAGAGAAAAAATGGCCGCCAAGCAAAACGAAAACGAGGCTAAAGGACCCTAAACACGCAAAACACCCTTAAAAAGCTACGGATATTCCGAAAAAGTCGGACGACATCCGAAATAAAGGACGCTAAATCAGCCAAAGCCGCATACCACACATTAGCCGCCATTTTAGAACAATAACTTATACAATCCAGAAATACACAGCTACCCTAACGGATTTCCCTCGCGCACGCACACTATTACACTGCACACATTCATGACACTTAAACAGCAGCTCCACAGCACTGAAAACACACATTGTATGCTGCAGCAACATCAAAACAGATTGCCAGCTCTTCAACACAATGCTTCCTGCATATGTTACTTGAAAATAGGTAAAGTATATTACTTTATTAATGTATTATTTATTTGATTACCATACACCAAACAGCATTAGCTCACTTATATGCAATATTCTAGTACTTTATATAAGGCATAGTGATAAAGGCTTACAACATTTCAGCATTCTTATTATGTACCATTCTCTAATATTCAGATACATTATACCTAGATTCTTTGGGGACGTGTCTCATACTGTCCTACAGCGATATTAACAAAGATTTATTCTAGCATGTTTAAAGAAAACTTTTAGTGTTTAAAAGTTTATTGTTCAGCTTTGATTACTGTTCGGGGTAAACATACAAGGCTGGATATTATTATTATTATTATAAAAACATGGTCTGACTCAAAATGTATTGGGTGCAGTTTAACATTGGCATCAATCGATCATATAGATGCTTGAATGATAAGGATGTTCATCGTTAAAATATTTTGTGCTCTCATTTGAATTTGGGACACATAAGGCCTCATTTAATTAAGGCTCGTAAAAACTCTAGTAGCATCTAGTAAGCTCTAGCAGCATCTGCTCTAGTAGCACTACGTCTATGATGCTATTCAACTGCCTGCGGTCGCAAGTTAGCCCTCCTTCCCGCTGATCACAAACCCGGCTGTCGGCAGTAAGCATCTGCTGGAATATGATCGCGGACGCAAGCCCGTGAATCGTGGTTCAAGCATGCAAAAGTGGAACACTGTACATGCAAATATAAATTTAAGACAGCACTGTAAAGCACTGTAAATGATGGGGAACACAATGGGTTACATTACAATTAAAAGCACTACATTCTCAAACTCGCACATTGCCAACAGCCAATACTTTAATTTCCGCCCAAAGTCCTACGGGCTTGAATAATGAGTTATGTGCTTGGAGATCATTCAAGCCCTACAATTATGCGGTTGAATGACCTCCAAGCACGTAACTCATTATTCAAGCTCGCAGGATTTTGGCCAGAAATTAAAGTATTGGCTATTGGCGATGTGCAAGCTTGACAATGTTGTGCTTTTATTCATAATGCCACCCATAATGTTCCCCATCAATTACAGCGCTTTATAGTGCTGCATTGAATTTTATTTGCATTTACAGACCTCTAAGCTAGTAACTTGTGCGAGCTTGGAGATTTCAATTCCCCGCGACAGGTCCTTAAAGGGCCTGCGTAACACAAATGTTTACCCCCATGCTGCGGGGTACTTACTGTAACTGTACTACAACTAACATTAACCCCAACATGCTGCGGGGTCCCCATCGGGACCCCAGGAGGGTCCCCACATTAACCCTTGCAGCGGTATAAGTACCTCCCAGGCACCTAAAATTAACCCCATCACTCACGGGGGTCAATATAGACCCTTATGAGACTACAATTAACCCCCTCAGTCCAATTGGGGTCTATATAGACCCCTACTGGACACCATTAACCCCTATGTTAACACTATAAGTGACATGACAGTCCTCCAGGACCCTCATGATACAAAGTCTAAGCACTACACTACACTATTAACGCTAACCATAACCCATTAACCCTAGCTAAACCCCATTAAGCCCAACTGTCCTCCTTTAACCCTAACTGGGCCTATTTAACCCCATCTAGTTCTATTCAACCCCATCTCTTATGAGGGTCTATACAGACCCCCATAAATCTCGATTCAACCCCATCAGTCCGATAAGGGTCTATAAAGACCCTCATGGGATAATAAGAACCCTAACATTAACCCCATAGGTCCTCCACAGCCATGAGGGTCCTCCATAGTACAAATACTACACTGCACACTACTATCCTCCCCATGAACCAATAAATCTAACCCCTCTAACTAATGAACCCCCTCCTCCCTTTCCTATTAACCATCCTCTACCCTAACCTATTAACCACTCCCCAACCTATTAATACCTACACTACCTACCAAACACCCTATTAAACTTGCCAAGCACCATTACTGAAAATAAAAAATAAACATTAGACAAAACAAAAAAAGCACGATTACAGAAAATAAAAAAGAAATACTCACATAAAACAAACTATACAAGAAAAAATAAACACATCCCAAAACCCACACAATAAAACCAAAACCCACACCCAGCAATAAAATTATGTTAAATTCCTACCCCTAACTACATACAATTGTACCCCTAACTACATACAACAATACTCCTACAAGAAAAATAAACATTACAGTTAATAAAAAAAATAAACACAACATGTAAAACAATACGTTCTAAATAGTACACTTACCTTCTCAGTGATGCCCACTTCCTCCATGTAGTCTTCTCTGGCAGGGCCACTCAGAAAAAAAAACCTGACGCGCTAACAAAATCTAAAATTCTTATCCCTGGAGAAGCTCCTTAGTGACAATGAGGGTTGTAGTGCATGCTCCGGTAAATTTTTAAAAATGGCGCGTTTTAAATTGGCTGAAAATGCTGTCAATCATATTTCAGCCAATCAGAAGGCACCAAGGTGTGAGTCAATCAGAAGGGGATACAACCATATATCCCATTCTGATTGGCTGATGGACCTGTCAGTCATTTCTAATTCCATCAGAAGGAGCTATTGCCTTCAGCCAATCAGAATGGGATACACCCCAACTGGGTGTATCCCAATGTGATTGGCTCCAGGCATCTGCATCTTCTGGTTGGCTGATGTAACTGTCAATCAGATTGCAGTCAATCAGAAAGCGCAGATGCCTACAGCCAATCGCAATGGGTGGACGGAGGCATCGCGAAAAGTTAAGTGTACTATTTAGAATGTATTGTTTTATTTTTATTAATGTTTTTATTAATTGTAATGTTCTTGTAGGGGTGCCGGACCTGGGAAGATGTACGGATGGGCCCTTATGCTAGGGACGAAAGACCAGAAAACTGTTGTCGCTGGAGGGGTATTTTGCAGGGTAAGTGTGCTTATTTACCCTATTCTAGGTTTAGTGATGGGGGTTGTTTTAGGCAAGATTTCATTTTTTTTACTGTATGTAGTTAGGGGTTTTATTGTACATAATTAGGGGTATTATTGTATTTAGTTAAGGGTTTTTGTTTCATTGTAATGGGAATGTGTTTATTTTATCATGCATTATTTTTATTTTATGTGAGTAGTTCTTTTTTGTTTTACTGTCAGTGGTGGGGTGTTTTTTTCTGTAGTGGTGCTGTTTATTGTTTTGTATAATAGTGCTTTTTTATTTTCAGTAATGGGGCTTTTTAGACTTTCTGTATTCTAGTTTTTTATTTTTTGTAATTAGTGGGGTGTTAGGGGGTTTAATAGGGTGTTAGGTAGGTAGTGTAGGTGTTAATAAGTTTAGATAGGAGTTAGATAGGCAGGGGAGGGGCTAATAGTTTAGGGTAGGTGTTAGGTAGGTAGGGGAGGGGTTAATTGGTTAGGGTAGAGGGGGTAATTAATTAGAGGGGGGTTAGTTTAGATGTATTGGTTTATTGGGGCGGTGAATGTAGTGTAGTGTAGTGTTTGTACTTAGAGTCATGAGGGTCCTGGAGGACCATCATGGCACTTATGAGGGTACTGTTAGGGTTCCTATAGACCCATAAGGGTCTTTATAGACCCTTATGGGATTGATGGGGTTAAACAAAGGCTTATGGGGGTCTGTATAGCAACCTAAGAGATAGGGTTGAATAGAATTGGATGGGATTAAATAGGACTATATGGGGTTAAATAGGCCCAGTTAGGGTTAAAGGGGGGTGGTTAGGGTTTATGGGTTAATGGGGTATGGTTAGGGTTAATAGTGTAGTGTAGTGTTTGTACTTTGTGTTGTGAGGGTCCAGGAGCACCCTCATGGCACTTATAGTGTTAACATAGGCGTTAATAGTGTCCTATAGGGGTCTATAGAGACCCCTATTGGACTGAGGGGGTTAATTTTAGTCTCATGGGGCTCTATAGTGACCCCCATGAGTGATGGGGTTCATTTTAGGTGCTTAGAGTGTACTTATAGAACCCCCGCAGCAGTGGTTATTTTTTAATTTGGCATGGGTGCTTTAAGGTCCTATGCAGCGCAATTTTACATGTTAAATGCTGCAGGGGTCCTGATCGGGAGCCCCGCAGCAAGGGTTAATGGCCAAAAGTCCCCCTGTATTGTGGGGTTAATGTGGGGACCCTTGCAAAATGGGCTTTGATTTGGGAGCAGTTGGGAGGATACGTAAGTGCTTTGCAAGCCGTTGCGACAACTCCTTGGTGCAAGTAAGCTCAAGCTGGCGTTTTGTCAGTTACGGGCTTGACCTGGTGGATCGGAAGGGGTAAATAGCGATTTGCGATTCGGGACTTGCGGCCTTGAAAGATCAAAGGCTTTGAGGGAAGTAACTAGCGAATTCTGAAATCACAAGGGTTCGGTAGTGATCGCAGGTCACAGCATGTAATGCGATCGAAACCTGCGATCGGAAGCCAATAGAATAGCAACATAGCTTGCTATCACACCTTGTGACCACATTTTCCAAAATCGGAGCAATTAAATGAGGCCCATAGGATGCCTAAATACAGCTCTAACTTTAGGTGATAGCCTAGTATTTTTGTGAGATTATAGCTAGTGATGATGTTACAGGTTAGCAAGTTGAGTCTGTATTATTATTATTATTATCTTTTATTTATAGAGAGCTGCCTTACACACTGTTTATTTCAATTATCGCACAGAGGCAATGTCTATATATCTAACTGAAGGAATTTAGTTGCTTTTCCACAGATAGAGGTTTACTAGTGAACAGGCTTAAGTCAGTTGAATTAGGAAAGCGACTGTCCAAAAATGGGTACATCAACTTAAATCTGGAAGAAGCAAGGGAACAAAATGTATATGTTTTTTAATTTATCAGAGTGTTCTTAGCTGTGTAAATCAGAAAACAGAACCCACTGCCGTACAGGATTAAGGAAAGGGGGTGTTTGATCTGGATTAGGAGCAAGGTAGAGTTTGTAAATTGGTTTGAATTGATTAGTTTCATATAGGTGTGTGAGACGAGGGGCAATATGTAAGTGGCAGTTACATTATTAAAATGCCCTCCACTTTTCTGTCAGTTGTGTCAATTTTCTGTCAGTTGAGTTGTAACAAGCATGACAGCCAGAGATGTCTGAGAGCTGTCTGATATCAATGCAGAGACATCTAATCAGGCAGAAAGAGGGGAAAAGAATAAAAACAAAAGGGGTAATCCATGAAAAAAATAGGCGGGCTGATCTGAGATCTGAGGACGATGAAGCTGGTGAGGAGGGAATTATACAAGGGGAAGTGGGCCACATAAGACATATAAGGGCAGTGGGTAAAATAACGCCTTTAAAGGCGGTAAGGACATACAGAATATTTGAGTAAGAAAGAGGTATCACAGAGGCTCACTCATACAGCTTGGGCCTGGAAGGATTGTATGCAAAATGTAAGGCCCACTCATACAACTATGTCTTGGGAGGATAGTATGTGAGATGGGAAGCCGACTTATAAAGAGCTGGACTCTGAGGAAAGTATGCAAGATGTGAGGCCCACTCACCCAGTTATGGCTTGCGACCATAGAATGCAAGATGTGAGGCCCACTCATCCAGTTATGGCTTGCGACCATAGCATGCAAGATGTGAGGCCCACTCATGCAGATTCGGCTTGGGAGGATAGTATGCAAGATGTGAGGCCCCCTTGTGTAGCTTTGGACTGTGGATAGTATGCAACATGTGAGGCCTACTCAAACAATATATGGCCTGTGAGGATAGTATGCAAGATGTGAGGCCGCTCATACATACTGACATTTGGAGGGAGAGTTATCCAGTTTCTCTTTCCATAAAAATGGAACAACCATCTGGAACCTATAAGCAGAGGAGAGGATATCACATCCTCAGGCATCAGCAGCAATGGCAGGCAATGAGACTGCCCTTCCAGCTCCCCTCTTTGGGGCCATCGGTTAAGTCAATGTCGAAAGACAACACTCATACTACCAGTCAATGACACTTTTAGTAATACAATTTTAGTTAAAGGTATATTGACGTTTCTATATATTTACCTTTTTTCTAATCTAACACGATCTGCTTAGATCAGAAACAGACATTGCATTGATTCATTCTATACACATACAGATTTAATTTATTTTATTTTTTTTAGGTTTCCACACCCCCAGATGTGCCTACATTGGTACCTGGTACCTACCAATAGAAACACTGCATTTGGATACATTTTTAACCGTATACTAGCCTTCAAGCCAACAGAAGCACAGAGCAGCATTGCTTGAAGCTGTTTCCTTCCTTCCTTGTGGTGGAAAGAAAAGACTATACATCTCATGATACTTTGCTACAGAGAATGGTCCCCAGATATTACAACCAGGTTGTGGCTGCCTGAATTTTATGCTAATTTAGCTTGGAATTTCAGGGACATTCCTTCTCAAAATCAATTACAGGAAAACTGAAGAAATGTGCAAACTCTAGGGTAAGTTTATTAATGTTTATTTTGGGATTTTTTTCCATGAAAAATTTTCTGCATATACTACAGATTCACTGTGTTCATAATCCGTAAAACATCTATGTACCTTTAAGTCTTTTATTAGTGGTTTAAAGTCTATAGTAGCACAGCTGGAGGGTACACACGCTCAGGGTGAGGGCTTAGTGCAAGGTAACAGTAAAGTGCAAGCTTGGGTAGCTGCGTCTAATGTCCAGTAATGCTATACGTGTTTCAGGAACCGCATCAGATTTGATTTTTACCTACTCAAAGTGTTTCTGCATTGGTAACTCCTATGGTTTCTGTAGTTGCGTCTGATACTAGTTTGGTGGACAAGTTGAATTCCGTCTTAGAAAACAGATACTGATGGTAGCTGAACAAAAAGGATATATTTTTAATATCTAGGCCCCTATTCAACTGAGCAATTGCTAGTTTCTGGAGCCTGCGACAAAACTAATTTACTATCCAATTGGCGTCTTTTAGTTAGCCGCAAACGGTTTGCGGATTACAGCCTGAAAATCCCTGCGGTTCTTAAAATCGTAACTCCAACCCAGCTAAGCCTTTGATCTTTCAAACATTTAGTACATTGCCGGATTGTGAGTTTGATCGCATACTGGACTTCTAAATGCTAATTGACCTCCATGTTTAAGCTAATTGACCTCCATGTTTAAGTGACGTCATGTTGGCGGTCTCATTTACCATTTGCTGCTTCTAAATCGGTAATTACGGACTTGCTTAATTAATCATGATCATGCTCTGAAATTAAATGGTTTACGGTTTAGGCTTTCGGCCACGTAGCTGCGGGCTTGATCAATTGAATCGCTCTGTAACTGTTGCAAATTTCAAGCCTGTAAAATTTACTGACGGTATGAAGTCAACTGCGAGCTGCAATTGAATATGGGCCCTAGTATATAAGCCCTAGAAAATATTGTTATGGTTCACATGCCAACTAAGGTGAAATACTGTACTTGTTACATAAATACTTCTTAATTTGATATTTCTGCATAATGGGAGGCAGATTCCAGGTCTCTGCCCGGTTAAAGCACAATTCACAAAAATGTGATGAGTATTTACTGAGAGATAATTAGTGATCCACACCTCATCACTATTTTGTGAATGGCAAAATGCATTTGTATCTCAAACTACAATCAATATCAATATTCTGATTAAGGGTGTTAAATTTAATACTCTTCTAGGCAACATTTTAATATTTTATCTATCTCTAAAACATATTTGCAAAATGCATTTCCAAGTTTTAGGAACTGTCCATTGTAGTTTCATTTAATCTGTAAAGGCCTTTGTTGTTTTCATTTCTCATTTAAATGGAATCTATTTAGTTTTCTAATCTCAGTCTCTAAGTATTTGCTCTAGATTTAGTATGACTCTTTCACAAATGTATCTTACTTGTTATACAAAAGTGACTATATTTTATTTTCAAATATCAGTAGAGTAATCTTTCATTGTTTTTTATGAAGGGTAAACTATAGGTCAAAAAGTTAAATGTGATTCTTATCTTTAAAATAATCGATGGTGAAATGCTTAAAGTTAAAGATTGCATGTCACAACAAGATGATGGAAGTGTTGATACTGTTTCAGGCTTCAGTAGTTTTGTAGATTAATGGCTAGACAACTAGTATTTTTGCTGTGGTATGCTACTGATATAAAACATTTCTATAGTACCAAGCAGTTATTGGAAAATTAAGCTTTTAATTCCACCAAAAACTTTTTTTATGTATTAGTTCTTTTATGATCACAAGGTACTAAATTGTTTTTGAATCAGTACTGGTTAAATAAAATATTGATTAGAAATATGAATTCACAAAGAGTTAGACGTTCAGTGAACTTGTTAAAGAAATCTAAAGTATAGAGTTAACACCCCTAGACATCCCTGCTAAAATTAGCATAATATTCACAATTCGTTATGGACAATCATAGGCAGCTAGTACATTGTATAAATCAGTGATGGCAGTTTGTGCAGGAAGGCACCATGTAATGTGTAGTCCCCTGAACAAGGAAGCAAGGAGGAGCTTAGACATTGCTGTGTGGATCTCTGCATTGTGCTGCTGTTGGCTTGAAGGTTAGGAAAGGGTTAAAATACGTACCCAAATGCAGTGTTTCTATCGGGAGGTACACAGTGCCTATGTAAGCAGCCCTGGGGTGTGGAAAATTAGCATAATATTCACAATTTGTTATGGACAATCATAGGCAGCTAGTACATTGTATAAATCAGTGATGGCAGTTTGTGCAGGAAGGCACCATGGATGTGTAGTCCCCTGAACAAGGAAGCAAGGAGGAGCTTAGACATTGCTGTGTGGATCTCTGCATTGTGCTGCTGTTGGCTTGAAGGTTAGTAAAGGGTTAAAATACGTACCCAAATGCAGTGTTTCTATTCCTGGGGTATGGAAAACAAGTTTTATTTTTAAATAAAATAAACCTGCATGTAGGTAGTGTCATGCGTGTTTCTAATATAAGCAGCATGTGTTAGATTAGAAAGAGTTAAAAACATAGAAACTCAGATATACCTTTGATTTTGAAGATATTATATTGAAGTTCACATTGATTAAATCATATAATTATATCTACATACGTGCACTGCGTGTTCAGCCGAAGGGAGGGGGATATGTACATGTACTAGATTAGTAAAAGGTGCCTATATGTGAATTTATCAAATATAACCAGAAAAAAAGACATATAATTGTGCCACTAAACTGATCTAAGTAATATTATGAATAGGGTATTAAATACTAAATTTAATTATATTTTGGAAAAGAAAGGAACAATGTATAAAAAGGATAAAATGACTCAGGTATATCTATCCCATATATTTTGGGCCTCATTAAATTGTCCAATTTGTTGTTACTGAAGCATGCAATGAAGCCCGCATAAGTTACTGCTAATAAATTGGCATCTTCCTGCTACCCGCAATCAATTTGCGAGCTACAGGCTGAAAATTCTTGCAGTTGTCAAAATTGTAACTCCGACCCATCGAAGCCTTTGATCTTTCAAGGCCGCAAATGTTACAAACACTAAAATCGCAAATCTCTATTAAACTGCAGTTATTCAACAAGCCCGCGATTGCTTTCCCACCTGTAAATGGCAGATGTAGCCAAAAATTCTACGACTACTAGAGAGGACGCGCAAGGGGGTTAAACACCCGATCGTAACACTGCAAAAACCGAACAAAAGCACAATACTGAACATTAAAATACGGGGAAAGCAATGAAAGACATTAGAATTATTTGCACAACAATCTAAAAAAATGTGTATGTGTAATTTTGGTGTTATATCGATCCTGGCAATCAATGGGTTAACACATATCATTGAACTTGCATGGACTAGAATAGTAGATTTATTGTTTTTTTTATATTGCAACATTTCTGGATTGTGAGTCCGATGGCAAATCGGACTTCTAAAAACTAATTGAATGTGGTTTAAACGCCATGTTTTACTGACGTCATGATGATGATGTCATTTACTATTGGCTAAATTGTAATTTACAGGCTTGCTTAATTAACCATGATCATGCCCTGAAATGCTACATATGGAAGCATGGTTTATGGTTTTGGATTTTTGCCATGTAGTTGCAGGCTTTTTCAATTGAATCGCTCTGTAACTGTTGCAAATTTCAAGCCGGCAGTTGTCTTCATACAGCCCGTAAGTCTGCAGAGTTGAAATCTGCAACAGTTACAGAGTGATTAAATTGAAAGATCCTGCAACGACATGGTCGAAAGCCTAAACTGTAAATCATACTTCCATATGTAGCATTTCAGGGCATGATCATGGAATTTAATGAGGCCCTCTGTTAGCAAGTAGCAAATAAATATAAAGGGCACTGATATTATACTCTAAATCAGTCCTGACAACAATGTGAACAGTTTACTCAAAGTAATGGTCTATAGACCCAGTAGTAAAGACAAATAAAGTCGTAAGAATCAAACCCTAAATCATACTGCTTGGAGTGCTTGAAATTAAACTAACATTATAAACAAAATCTGGTAATCTGATCCTCCTTTACAACTGATAACTATGGACTATATTCTGTTGGCCTATAGGTAGAATTTTACGTGTAAAGATTTTTTGTAAATCATTACCTAGCAATCACATCATACACTAAAACCAGCCCTAAGAGAACTGTCCACTGAATGCTGTAAAATTTTTAAAAATTGCAATCCACGCGTAGCTCTCCTATAGAAGCTTTCTGAAGCCCATCACATTGTAAATCCAAGCAATACGGGTAAATCCTCAGATTTGGTAACAAAACCTATGTGTACTCTTACCTGTAGAGGCACAAAAAATGCCTCTAAGGAGCCTACAAGCGTTGAATCGGAAGCTGATATCAATCTAGCACCTTAATTGTGTTTTGAGGCTTAGTTCCTCATATCCAACAAAAATAAGCGGTTAATACTACCAGTCATCATGAGGCTACTCAATCCTGCTACCAAATATAAGCCCAGGGACCCCCCTTAATACCCTCTATGAACCAAGGGAACCCAGGGATTCCCCTGCCCTACCCCATGGTATATCTAAGTATAACCATAAGGGTCACTATAGACCCCATGGCACCTGAAAATTAACCCCCCCCCCCCGCTTACAGACTCATAGGGGATAGTAGGTCATAGCCAGAGGGATCATAAACCCCCTGTATTTGCTTCGTCCTATTCTTATGTAACTCTTTCTCTGCAATGGAAGTGTTTTATATAGATAGATAGGGGAAGTGGTGTAGCGAGGTCGGACTGCCCCTGAGTTGGCCACCCATGCGAACATTATACATATAAATAAAGGAACAATAAATATATATATATGTATATATATATATATATATATATATATATATCCCTTTCTCTCTTTCTCCCTCCTCTCTCCATCCTTATTTCTTTCACCACTGGCTGTTTCTCTCTCTGCCTTCTCTCTCTCTCTCTCTCCCCCCCTTCACTCTCTCTCCTTTTCTCTCCCTTGTTTCTCTCTCCCACGCTCTCACTCCTTTTTCTCTCTCCGCCTTCACACTCTCTCCCTCTCTCTTTCTCCCTCCTCTGTCTCCCCTGCTCTCTCCCTCTGTTTTCCCCCTTATCCCTCCCCCTCTCTCTCTGCATCTACCTCCCTCTCTCTCCCTCTCTGTCACCTTCTGTCTCTCCCTCTGTCACTCCTTCCTCTATATCCCTCCCCCTTCGGCCTCTCTCCTCCCTTCTCTCTCTCACCCCTTCACTCTCTCGCTACACCACTTCACCGACCTCGCTACACCACTACCCCTATCTGTCTTCACTCTCTCTCCATTTCTCTCTCTCTCCCTCTCCTACCCTCTCTCTCTTAAACTGTCTCGCACTCTCTCTCCCTCTTCCCTCTCTCACACTTTATCTCCCTCCTCTCGTCTCACACTCTATGTCTCCTTTCTCTCACCCTCCTTTCTCTCCCTATTCTCTATCCCTCCCCCTTCTGCCTCCCTCCTCCCTTCTCTCTTTCACTCCCCCTTCACTCTCTTTCCCTTTGTCTCTCTCTCCTCTCTCACACTCTCTCTTTTACTCTCTCTCTCACACTCTCTGCCTCTTCCTCTGTCTAACACTCTCTCTCCCTCCTCCATGTCTCACACCATCTCTCCCCTTCCTCTCTCTCTCTCTCTCTCTCTCCCTCCCTCTCTCTCTCTCCCTCCCTTTCTCTTTTTCCCTCCTTTCTCTCCCCCCTCTCGGTCTTTCCTCTCTCAACCCCTTTGTCTTTTCCTCCTCCCACTCTATTTACCCCTCCCCTTCTGTCTCTCGCTTGCTCTCTCCTTCTCTCCCTGTCTCTCCCTCTCTCTATCTCTATCTATCGCTCTCTCCCTTTCTCTCTCTCTCCCTCCACTCATTATCTCCCATTCTGTCTCTCTCCGCCCCTTTAACTCTCTCTCACACACTCTCTCTCTTACTTTCTCTCCCTCCTTTCTCTCTCTCCCTTCTGTCTCTCTCAAACTCTCTCCCCCTCCTTTCTCTCTTCCCCTCCTCTATCTCTCACTCACCCTTTACTCTCACTCCCTCCTCTCTTTTCCCCTCCTCTCTTTCTCCTGTCACTCCCCCTATCTCCCTCCCTCTCTCCCCCAGCCCCCTCTCTCCTTCCTTCTCTCTGCCTCCCTCCCATCCCTACCCTCCGCCTATCTCGATCCCTCTATCTCTTTCTCTCTCTTTCTCCCTCCCTATCTCTCTCCCTTCCTACTTCTATATATCTCCATCTCTCACCCTCTTATCTCCACAACTCCCTCTTTCCCCCTCTCTCCCTCTCAGCCTCGCTATTGACTCCCTTTCACTCCCCCCTCCTCTCTCCTTCCCTCTCTTTCCCTCCCTCCCACCCCCTCACTCTCTCCTTCCTTCTTCCCTCCCCCTCTCTCTCATCCTCTCTCTCACCCTCTATCTCCCCTCCCATTCTCTCCCTCTCTATCTCCACTCCCTTTCTCTCCCTCTCTCCTACCCCTCTCCCTCCCTCTCCTCCTCCCCTCTCACTGTCTATCTCCTACCCCCTTCTCTCTTTCTCTGTCTCTCTTTAACTCCCCCTTTCACTCTCTCCTTCCCCAGTCCTCATCCCCCCATCCCTCCCTCCCCCTCTCTCTATCCCTCTCTCTCTCTCTCTCTCAGTCTCTCTCTCCCTCTCTAGTTATCCCTCTTTCCCCATCCTCTCTCTCACTATCTCTCCCCCTTCCCTCACTCTCTCTCACCCTTCCCCCATATCTCTTCTTCTAATGCTCTCTCTCCCCTGCTGTCTCTCTCATTCCTCTCTCTCCCCTCCTGTGTCTGCCTCTCTCTCCCTCGCTTGTGCCCCGCACTTCCCCAACCTTCTTGCACGGAACAGTGGCTACTCCCCTTGTGGCTCCTCCCACTGCCAGCTCCGCCTCTCCCCCACTGGACACAGTGGAGAGAGCAGGAGGGCCAGGGTGGCATAGGGGAATGACAGAGTTGGTGGGCGGCAAGTGGCAGGCATTTTTGCCGCCCCTAAAAGGGGTGTCGCCCGTGGCGCACTGCCCTTGTACCCCCCCTTGCTATGCCACTGGATAGGGGTAAGGGAGGATTTCAGGGCTAGTGTAGAGTGTTCATGTAGTGAGTACTATTCTGCCGCATTGCTATGGAGACTACTGACCTTCAAACTCAAATTTTTTAGCAAGCAGGCTGCATGTACACATTATGGCTAGAGAGCTATGGGAAAACTCTCCTTGGTGTTTGTCACCTATTTTGGGGACTTTTTTTGGAGAGGAGTGATAAAATGACTTCCTAGCAGGCCATAAAAAAAGTGCCCATGGTTATGAGGGGAGCCATCAGTAACTCCATCATATTTATAAGAACCTGGGTAACATATACAATATAATATGGACAATAAATAGAGTTGCTAGGCGTATGGAACCGCCATATTTGAAATTACACAATGGGGAAGATCTACTAAGTGAATGAAACTTACCAAACTGGAAATTACACGGTTAAAAAATGTACTAAGTGAATAAAACAACATTTTTAAAAAAGTAGGATCGTCCACTAAATTTATATTACCATTACATTTTCAGCACATCGTGGAGAGAAAAATGTCTGGCTTCCTGGCCCAACACTACAAAAGTCACTAATGACTTGCTCACCGCCATATCAAAGGGTCACTTTATTCTAATCTGGACCTCTCTGCTACCTTTGATACAGTTGACCACTCTCTTCTAATCCAAACTCTCTCTATTGTCACATATATTTAATTTAAATAAATATAAATAAATAAAATATAATATATATACATATATAAATATAATGTTTTCTTGTTGTAGGCACAGGTTCTCACTTATCATAATAATTATGACATTCTCATTTTCTGTTAGTACCTAGAGCCGTTTCTTATCCAGAAAGCTTGGTGGAGCATATTATACTGAGTGAAAACATACTTCCACACTGAACTCTCTTGCGGACAAGGTAGGATTTACATATGTGGCTAGATGCCTTAATAATGTAAGGTATACTGCAAATTAGCATGGGGCCCCCATGTTGATGCACTACAAATAAAGGATAATAATAATAATAACTGATAATCAGGAATGGCATGATTAATCAATCATAAAAATACATTAAAGTTATTATTTTCATTTAGGCCAAAAGACCCAACAGTATTTATCAAATATATCAATTTGCACTCATTTTGTAACAATAGTTTCTCAATATGCCCAACATGAATTCCCAAGGAAATTGTTCCAATGCCCCAATATTGTTTTAGGGTCACATGAGGGTTGATTCAAAAAAATGTTCTGCAATACTGATTAAAGTCTTCCCTTTTGCCTTTGCCTTTTCTGCATTACAAATGTTATTTAAGTATTCCAAAATTATTTTTCTCATTTGACATGATGTAATTTCATTATAAATTTTGTAACAAACACATTGTAATGCAAAATTATATATCCTTCAGTTTTACAATTGATAAACATTTTAATTTCATATTTTTGATTAATTCTATCAATAATAGTTTTTTTTTATTAACCATATGAGGTCAGATTTTACACATACCACATGAATGAGAGCCTTTAATAACAGGTGGTTTCCTTGGTAATTTCACAGAGTGGCTCGACACCAGATGATCTTTGAACTTTGTATTTCTTTTAAAGCTTGTTGACACTTTTACCCAGGAATTTTTAAAGATATGGATCATTGAGTAATATTTGCCAATATTTATTGACAATTTGAATAAACGTATCACTTTGTTTGCAATTTTTTAAAACTGATCTAGTTTGTGCATCTGGATGTTTATCTCTTACTGTGAGATATTATTTATATGGAGTGATTATTTGTTCTGAATAATATATATTTTTTTTAATAGATCTATTGCTATACCCCCTCTGAGTAGTCTTTCTTTAAGTAATTTTGATTGTATTTCAAATTCCACTAAGGATGAACATTTCTTCTAAACCTGATGAATTTGCTAAAGGTAAATATCTTATAGTTGCTCTGTAGAGTGCACTACTGTAATGTTGGATTTTATTGGTTGGTGTTTATTTCCTACGTAACTGAGTTGTAAGCTTTCCATCCACTTC
This sequence comes from Discoglossus pictus, assembly GCA_027410445.1. NCBI lineage: Eukaryota > Metazoa > Chordata > Amphibia > Anura > Alytidae > Discoglossus > Discoglossus pictus. The sequence goes on along the minus strand of CM050167.1, from coordinate 358,877,358 downwards.
TTAATTATGGTCAGGTCTTAAAAAATTAACAGAAGTCAGATTTTTTCTGCAGATAATTATATATTCAAATCATTCTTATTTAACATTTCTAAAATCTGTACCTTTCAAAGGAAAATAATGTCATCTATATATCGTATCAATAGTGGTGTATGTTCTGTATACATCTCGTAAGCAAAAACCATAGTCTTTTCCCATGACCTTAAGAACAAATTAGCACATGTTAGAGCACATTAAGTCACCACGGCTGTACCTCTTTTTTTGTAAATATAATCTGTCTTGGATATGTGAAGTGATTATATTTCAATATACAGTTTAGTAAATTTAAAACTGAGTTGTCATGTTTTGAATCATATTATTTGTACATTTTATATGTAACATGATTTAATTGTTGCATTAATTTAGTATTTTCCCCACTCTGTGTGGAATACATACATTTTGGACATGAAATGGTTAATTATGATGCTATCCCTGCCTTTAAAAAGATGCTCCTCTCTACACGTGCCTAGCATCTGAAGGAGCAATCAGCTAGACATGTTAGACAGTCATTCTGGTATTAATTATTGTATCCCTCCTTCTGACACAGCATTTCCAGTACTAGCCGAGATATAGTTATCAGTTGCTGAGGAGGATTAGATTATCAGATATTGCAAATAATTTAATAATGTTGTTTTAGTTTCAAGTACGCCAAGCATCATGGTTTACAACTTTATTTGATCTTACTACTGGGTCTATAGACACTGCAGCCTTTAGTTAGGCACATAGACCATTCCTTAGTATTGATGCTTTGATTAAAAATTTGAGTAAACTGTTAACGTTGTTGTAAGTACTGACTTAGACTATAATATAACTACCTTTTATAATTATTTGCTATTAGTTGGTCATGTTGTATAAATGCAAGATGTATTATTTTTTTGTTTATTACCTGCTTCAACTTTTATTTACATGACTTTTAAATGATTATCCTACTTCATAGTTTTACACTCATAGTTACATAGTTACACAGTAATTGAGATTGAATAAATACTTTTAGTCCATCGAATTGAATCTTTTAAATCTCATCTGATCCCTGTAATATGTGGATTATTTGTTAATTGTTAATTGATCCAGAAGAAAGCAAACAGAGAAAACAAAACAATTGAAACTGTAAAACACACCTCAAGAGTGTTATCTTTTCTAGAATACCCAATAAAAAAAAGAAAAAACCACAAAATGTTACATATGATCATACCTTTTATATACATTTGCACCTGTTTCCATTAACAATTTTACACAACCGATGCAGCCTTGAAATTGGACCACTGTCTTAACTGTGTACATTGCACAGGCGCCTTATACACCTCTTCTCTGTGCAACAAAAGTAATTGGAGTCAGAAACTGTAAATTAGTTAGTGAAGATGCAGGTACACTGAGATTAAGCAGGAACATAGCTTTGTATCCCTTTTATAAACATTGAGCTTCACAATGTGGAGCCAGTTACCCGGTTACATGACACAAATACCAAATACTGAAAAGATCACACTATTAAACCAATGTAAAAAAGATACAGTGGTACCTCGGTTCTAGTCTTTAATCCGTTCCGGATGGCAGGATGAGTTCTAAATAGATTGAGTTTGTAACATTAGGAAGCAATGTAAATTGAAATTATACGTGACCTCAGATTTTTCACATTTTAGTTTGAATTGATGTTTTTTTTTGGATACAAAACCTTAACACTAAATAGGCATAAAGAAAAAACAATAATTAAAACAGATATCTTCACTTTACCTATACTGAGAGGACTTGAGTGGCGATTTGTATAGTAGTAGAAATAAGAGAGAATTTATCGTTTGGAACTTTGGTTCCTATAGGGCCAGGCTTCGCTGCAAATTGGCTCTTACAAACACTGGATTCATTCATTTAGCTCTTACAGGCACAGGTTGCACATTAGCTCTTACAGGCACAGGCTGCACATTGGTACTTACAGGCACAGGCTGCACATTGGCTATTACAGGCACAGGATGAACATTGGCATTTAAAGGCACAGGGTGCACTTTGGCTCATACACCCTATGCACATTGGCTTTGACATAGTGTGCACATTGGCTCTGACACAAGCTGCACATTGACACTGACACAGGCTACACATTGGCTCGGACACAGAATGCACATTGGCTCTTACACAGGCAGCACATTGACTCTTACTCAGGCTGCACTTTGGCTCTTACACAGGCTACAGGGTGTCGCAAGCACGTTGACTTCCAATGAAGAGTCGATTTCCAAGTATTTGATCAGATCAGTCCCATGCATTGAAGTACTGAGCAAGAGTCGAGTTCCGAGCAATCTTTCCCCCTGTGAGTACAGAAAACGTCAAAAAACAGGGCCGACGGGTACCGAGTTACCACTGTACTTGAATTTATTGATGACTTTAGATTTTCTTTATAAAACTATAAAAATACTAATATGTCGGCACAATTTTAGGAAAGCACAAAATTGAAACATTTCCACTAATTATTTTAAAAAAAGGGAACAATATAGTTTGTTGATTCATTGAATTGACACAGCTGCTGTATTATTCATAAATAGCTATAAATGGCTGACAACAGCCCCTGCTATTCATAAATATCTTTGGTATGTTCATTTGCTTGTTCACTACAAAATTAAAGTAAGATTGATGGACATTTTTATTATTATTACCTTGACAGTTTATTATTAGCTGTCCATTTATTTTTTTGCAGTTTTTTCTTCCACTGTTTGAGTTGCTAGGGGCCTGCCAAAGTTGAATGATTATTTTTATTTTTATAACTTTTTAAATGCATTACACTGATACATTCTATGACATGTAAAAAGGTAGTGGGTTGTGGAAAAACATATTTTTTTAAGTATTCCCTAATCTATAATATATATGTATAACATATAATGTTGAAAAAAGATTGAATAAAGTAACAAACATCTAAAAAAATAATGTTTCTCTTTTTTAAATAAAAAAATATTTTACTTTTACATGAACAAGCTAGACAAATGTCATTGTTAGTTAAATGTTAATTTTGAATTATAAAATATGTGTGAAAATAAATGTTTAGTCTAAAAATAATTTAAATGCTAAAATGAAATGCTATATACCACTTGTAAAGAGGCCTGAAGTAGTATTTTAATTAGTCTAATTCAGTTAATTAATGCCTAAAGCATATCTGGAAGAATTAATTACAACCAAACTGTTGCTAGATATCCCAAGAAAATATGTCATATTGATTCCCAATTAATTGGAAAAATATATAGTGGTTGACAGACCACACAAAACTAAAGGTTAGAGGAAGGATTAGTATATACTTCTGGGACGTCGTTTTGAACTGTGTTCCAAGAGGGGCATTTCCATTTGTCTCTGTCATCTGACCTTTGTGGTTCATTTGACAATGTTAATAGGATGTAAATAATACTTGTTTGTTAGGGGATAATATCTTAGTTCAAAAGATATCTGTTCTGTTTTCTGAGCACATAGTTATATACTACTCGTAATTATTAATTTAGTAGAATTACACTGTCTCAAGCACTTGAAAATGTTAATCAACAATCTGACATCATATCTGTGCATGTGTCAATTAAATATGCTGAAAGTCCTAAATATTATCTGCATCTAAGTAATATTGTGCTATAAAATGGGATATCTATGATTAACTGTATTTGCATTAAAACTTTTTTAAGATCTCAAAAGACACTGTACGGATAAACCACAACTTCTCAAACTTTTCTTGGTTTGGTGAAACACTTCATCCTTGTAAAAATAGCAAACGTGTGATCAGGATAATTGTTTCTGAATATTATATATAATATTCATTTACATATTTAGATTCATGCATTTGTTTAAATCTTCTCTATTGGGTACATATGTGCAATAATAAAAATATTTGGAATTAACAATGCCTTGGGAAAATGTAGCTTTTTTTAAAATCCCTGTTAAAATTTGTAGACAGATCATGATATCTACACCAAATTTCAAATTATTTGAAAGATACTCTTATCTATTTAAAAAAATCAGCACCCTTTTGGATAGTTTATCACAGCATTCTCCAACAACTAATTCTATACTGCAAATTTAACAATTTCTAATCGTAATGCGTTTTTTGTATAATTTCTTGATGTAGTGCATTAAGGTTTCTATCTTTAATATGAGTAGCACCAGGAAAGAGAAAACTCAGGATGCACTTAGTTAAGAATAACTATACATTTTAATAATCTGGAATATAAAAAACCTCAAAAAACGCTGCTAAATAAACATAAAGTTGGTGTTAGTAACTGAGTTGACAGCTTCCCTAATTTACAGGGTTAATATATCCCTAGATCTGAATTTATAGTATTCAATTCATAATTATTGGCATAGTATTACCCTCCATTGATTATAAGTAATTCTCATATGCCTTATTTTTGGATAAGCATACTCCCAGGATTAACATACAATGAAAACACCAATATAAACTAAAACAATAATGATACAAGAATAGTTTATGGAATATTACCCATATGATTGCAATCTAGCGCTTTTTAATATATCACACAGCAATAGGCTGTTAACAGCTCTCACTATAATACTTGCCTCACTGCTGCGAATAAATCATGCTTGGGTTATATAACAGAGCTCATCAGTGGGTCATTCCATTACTCCAAAAAAACAAGCTTCCGCATGGGCTCTGTTTGTCTGCTGTTTTGCGGGCTATTTAAAGCCCCTGACTTCATACTGATGTCAATGAAACTCACTTCCTGTTTAACGCCAGGACTTATCCAAATTTTGTATGTTCAAAAGGACTTTCATTCAACTTTAATATATTACAATTGGTCTTTATCAATATATTCGATCTTTACTAACTACACTATTCTATACTCCGAATATTTTTTGTTGTTGAATCAGCTCTGTAAATCAGTGCACAGTTTTCTGTCTCTTGCAGTAATCAGTGATACAGGTGAGAGTGGGTGTGGCTTGGCCTGTGTAGGTTATATCTGTGTGCATTTTGTCGTGTTCTGCTGAATCCGTTCTGTGAGGCAGTGCAGTGTTTTCTATGCTGTGCTCATTTATCATTGTACAGACGAGTAGGCGGGGTCTATTTTAACAAGGGAAGTGCGAGCTTGGGAGCTTGCAATCATTTCCAGTCTAAGTGTAGTTAGTGTGTAGGAGATTGAATAAAAAGAGGAAAACCAAAGGAAAGGGGTATTATAAGAAAAAACAGAAAACAAACGTATATATTTTTTTTCTGTTTTGTTTGGGTTAAGGTGTAGAAAAGCAATCTTTATACAAATACATTGATTTGTTTTCTCACTGTATTTTTGTAACTGATCATGAGTCAGTCCAGTGGCAACCTCACTCAGTGTGCATCCTGCTAAATGTATGCACTACTGGTGATCCTGGATCCATACCTCTGTGACAGGTATGAGCATGTTGCCTCTCTGGAAGCTCAAATTGAAGATCTGGAGAGGAGAATTGCAGCACTTAGTGATACTGCTCCACTGGAAAGTGAGGTGGTGCTCACAGAGCACCGTTTAGCTGGGCCTAGTATGGAGGGAGGAGCTGGGGCTAGTGCGGATGTCCAGGGAGGTAGCTGGGTTACAGTTAGAAGGGGAATCAGGGGGAACAGGAGGAGGCAGGCCAGTTCTGAGTTGGCAAACACCAACAGATTTGCCAGATTTAGTGAAACTGTTGGGGATGTCCATTCAGGAATGGCAATGCCAGATAGAGCTGTTCCCTCTAACAGCCGGGAGAACAGTTCTGCTGGAGGAGAGGGAGGGCAGAATAGGCAGAGCAACAGACATGTTTTGGTGGTAGGGGACTCTATTATTAGGAAGGTAGACAGGGTAATTTGTCACCCAGATCCCAGCAATCGAACAGTGTGCTGTCTCCCTGGTGCTCGGGTTCGGCATGTTGTGGATCGGGTGGATAAATTATTCGGAGGGGCTGGTAATGAACCGGCGGTCTTGGTACACATTGGTACCAATGACAAAGTTAGTGGAAGATGGAGCATCCTAAATAATGATTTTAGAGAACTAGGGAATAAGCTTAAAGCAAGGACCTACAAGGTAGTATTTTCGGAGATACTACCAGTGCCACCTGTTAGCCCAGGGACGCAGTTGGAGCTTAGGGAGGTTAATGCGTGGCCAAAAAAGTGGTGCAGTGCAGAGGGTTTTGGGTTTTTAGAGCACTTGGCTGACTTCTCACTTGCGTACAATCTCTGTAGCAGGGATGGATTGCACCTCAATGATGAGGGAGCTTTCGTGCTAGGGGATAGGATGGTAGAACGGCTTAGGGAGTTTTTAAACTTGTAGGTCGGGGGAGGGACTATATAGAAGTATTGGGGTAAATAGGGTAGAGAGGGAAAGGGATGAATTAGTTACCCATGGGGGAGGAGAAGGGGGAGGGTTACAATAGACAGTAGGGAGGTATTAATAGGGGCCTCAAATACAGTGGCAAGCACTTCACAACGGCAGAGCCATACCAACATAAAGTGTATGCTTGCAAAGGCAAGAAGTTTGCCTGGGAAAATGGACGAACTAGAAATATAAGCAGTACAAGAAAAATGGGGCTTAATAGGCATTACTGAAACATGGTGGTATGAATCTCATGACTGGACTGTAAATCAGGATGGTTATAACCTATTTAGGAAAGATAGTGGAAAAGGTAAAAGAGGAGGAGGGATCTGTCTGTATGTTAAGCCCGAATGTAAGCCTATAGTCAGAGAAGATGTTTATGCTGGCACTAACGGCATCATTGAATCTTTGTGGGTTGAGCTAAATAGTGGAGGAGCTAATTCTAAATGCATATTGGTGGGAGTATGCTATAAACCCCAAATATAGCTGAAAGTGAGGAAATACAATTATTGTTACAGATTGGAAATGCAGCTAAGCATGGGCAAGTTCTAATAATGGGAGACTTTAATTACCCTGAAATAAACTGGATAAATGAGACCAGCAGCTCAGCTAAGGGGAGCAGGTTCTTGAGTACACTCGGGGATCATTATCTGGCCCAGGTAATACAAGAACCTACTAGAAATGGGGCCATCTTGGATTTAGTCATCACAAGTAATATTGATATAATATCAAATGTTAAAATAGGGGAAACCTTGGGGAACAGTGATCACAACACAGTATAATTTGAGATTGAATACAAAAACAGAGTTGTAAGGGGCCAACAAAAACTCTAAACTTAAAAGGGCTAACTTTAATGGGCTACTGGCAGCAATACTACATATAGACTGGGACAAAGTACTTACAGGGAAAAATACTGAAAATAAATGGACAACATTCAAATCCTTACTAAATAAACATACTCATCGGCATGTACCATGTGGAAATAAAATGAATAGGAGTAAATCATATCCCATGTGGCTTGACAATGACTTAAAGATCATGATGAGGAAAAAGAAACATGCATTTACATTATACAAGAAGGAGGGAACAGAGGCAGCTTTATGTGACTATAAGGAAATCAACAAGGCTTGTAAAAGGGCTATTAGACTGGCTAAAATAGAAAATGAGAAGTCAGTTGCAATGGAAAGTAAGACTAACCCTAAAATATTTTTTAAATATATTAATGGGAAGAAGGCGAGGAAGGAAGCTATAGGAACATTACAATGTGACACAGGCCATCTGATAATTAGTCACCAGGAAAAGGCAGCTAAATAGTTTTTTTTCATCGTTATAGACAAGGGAGGTACCTGTGGTTGGGACACTGCAACATAATGGGGCTACACTACCATCACTAAATAATTGGTTAACGCAGGAAGAAATCCAAAAGAGATTGGAGAAAATAAATGTTAATAAAGCCCCAGGTCCTTATGGAATATCCAAGGGTACTGAGGGAGCTGGGTTCTGTAATAGCCAAACCATTATATCTAATCTTTCAAGACTCACTCACTACAGGGTCTCTACCGGATGACTGGAGAAAAGCAGAGGTGATGCCTATATTTAAGAAGGGATCTAGAGCAAATCCGGGGAATTATAGACAAGTGAGCCCCACATCTGTAGTTGGGAAGCTTTTAGAAGGGTAAATAAGGGACAGAATATAAGAATATGTCTATTTGATCAAGATCATAGGTAGCAGTCAACACGGATTTATGAAGTATAGGTCGTGTCAGACCAATCTAATTAGTTTTTATGAAGAGGTTAGTAGGAACTTGGATCAGGGCAACTCAGTAGATGTAGTCTTTTTAGATTTTTCAAAGGCATTTCATACAGTGCCACATGGAAGACTAGTGAACAAACTAAGGGATACAGGAATTGCAGTAAATATCTGCTCATGGATCGAGAGCTGGCTAAAAGACAGGAAGCAAAGGGTTGTTGTGAATGGAACATACTCCGATTGGTCTAATGTGATAAGTGGGGTTCCTCAAGGTTCAGTATTAGGTCCTCTCGTTTTTAACATATTTATTAATGACATAGAAGAAGGCCTCGAAAGTAGTGTCTCCATTTTTGCTGATGACACTAAGTTGTGCAAGGTAATAAAATCAGATAATGATGTACTTTACCTACAAAGGGATTTGCATAAATCAGAGAAATCTGCAGCTAAATGGCAGATGAGATTTAATACAAATAAATGCAAGGTTATGCATTTGGGAAGGAAAAATAGCCATGCAATCTATAATCTTAATGGAGCAAATCTTGGTGTATCGGATATTGAAAGGGATTTTTGGAGTGCTTGTAGACAACCACCTAGGTAACAGCGCTCAAAGCCAAGCAGCAGCTGCAAAGGCAAGTAAAATATTAGCATGCATTAGGAAGGGTATAGAAGCAATGAAAGCAAATATAATTCTGCCACTAAATAAATGCCTAGTACGCCCTCATTTGAAATATGGAGTACAATTTTGGGCACCACTTCATAAATAGGACATTTTAGAGCTGGAAAAGGTACAAAGGAGGGCAACAAAACTAAGGGGAATGGAGAGGCTAAGTTAGGAAGAAAGACTAACCAAATTAAAGTTATTTTCTCTAGATAAAAAGGCGTTTAAGAGGAGATATGATTACCTTATATAAATACATCCAGGGTCAGTATTAAGATTTGTCAAGGGAGCTTTTTGTGCCAAGAGGTTTTCAACTGACAAGAGGATATCCCTTGAGGTTAGAAGTAAAAATATTCCACCTTAAAGAAAGAAAAGGGTTCTTCACAGTAAGGGTGGTTAATCTGTGGAATTCTCTACCAGAGGAGGTGGTGACAGCGCATTCGATAGATAACTTTAAAAGGGGAATGGACTTATTTCTAATTAAAAAGGGAATTCAGGGTTATCATGGATAATTAGAGAGACAGTATTGATCCAGGGAGAAATCCGATCGCCGGTATCTCGGGTCAGGAAGGTTTTGTTTTTCCTTTTAGATGATTGGCTAAGTCTGTTTTTTCTGTTTGCCTTCCTCTGGATTAATAATAAAAATAAAATAATAATAATTAAATAATTGATTAATAATTAATTAACAACTAATTAATAAATATTTAACCTGCATATTGCAGATCAGAGGAGATCCTAAACGGTTGAACTTGATGGACTGAAATACTTTTTTCAACCTTAATTACTATGTAACTATGCAACTATGTAAGTCTACAGGCTTGAAATTTGCAACAGTTACAGAGCGATTTAATTGCTCAAACCAGCAGCTACCTGGCCGAAAGCCTAAACCGTAAACCATGTAGCATTTTAGAGCATGATCATGATCTGTTAAGCAAGCCCATAATTCCCGATTTAGAAACAGCCAGTAGTAAATTAGAGTAAAACATGGAGGTTAAACGTCAATCAATTACAGCCTTATTAAATTGCGATTCGGTAAATTTGAAAGGGCTCTATTTAAGCACATAGCATATTTTATTTACAGAAGTTTTTAGTTAGTGAACTTCTATCCAAAAGCAAGGTCTTCACTAACTAAAAACTTCTGTAAATAAAATATCCTGTGTGCTTAAAAAAAGCCCTTTTAAATTTACCGAATCGCAATTTAATAAGGCTGTTAGTGTTTAGAAGTTCCGAAATGCGATCAGACTCGCAAACCCGCAATGTACAAAATAATAAAAATGACTGAAGAAAATGTTATAGTCACTGTGGGTGGCCTGATAAGTGTCAACTCCTTGATTACCGAGATTGATATAACACGGAAATTAAACTTTAAAAAAAAAAAAAATTATTGCAGATTTGCGAGCTTGAGGCTGTTGTGCAATTAATTCTAATGTCTTTCATCGCTTGTTTTTTAAAGTGCAGTATGGATTTCTTTTTTGCTATCAGGTATTTAACCCTCTTGCGAGTCCTATCTGGTACCTGTAGGATTTTCTTTTACATTTGCCATTTACAAATGAGAAAAGATTTGCGGGCTTGAGGAATTGTAGCAAATGAATAGCGATTTGCAATTGTAACATTTATGGGCTTGAAAGATCAAAGGCATAGCGGGGTCGAAGTTACGATTTTGACAACCACAGGGAGTTTAAGCCTGTAACCCACAAATCATTTGCTTGTAGCTATAAGACGCCAATTGAATAGCAAATTATGGGCTCCAGTAATCAACAATTGCTCAATTGAATAAAGGCCCATATTTATTTTTCCAATACTCCTATTAATTTACATTGTACTCATAATTATAATTATGTATTAACATTTCTTGTATATTTGAAACAAAATTATAAGTAATATTCATTCATCCCTATTAAATTCGAAGACCGTAGCAAGGACTGCGGGCTTGAAATTTGGCTGCTTTAAAGAGCTATTAAATTAGAACATGCCACAAGTTACAGACTTGAGACGCAAACCCGTAAACCATTTTTAGAACGTTGGATTTACAGCCAATGGCAACAGAGATCGTCATCATTACATCACTGAAAAATGTAAGTTGTATTTCAAAGACTTACGGGCTTCAATTACGAGTTGTGATCGGACCCACATTCCAGAAATACTGCAATATTGATAATGCCGTTAATATGATATTTTAGTCCATGCGAGTTCCATTATATGTAATAACACATTGATTGCCGGGATCGATGTAACACAGAATTTAAACATGAAATATATTGCAGATTTGCAAGCTTGAGAATGTTGTGCTATTAATTCTAATACCTAACATCACTTTCCCTTTTATTACAAGTACAGTAGTATGTGTATATTTGCATTTAGAGTGCTACAGATTGGACTTTACCCCCCCCCCCCCCCCCCTTGCGGGTCCTCTTTTGTGCCCGTTGGCTTTTTGGCTCCATTTGCGGGTTACCAGCTTGAACGCCAGTGAATTCATTGCAATTTAATAGCGTGATTGGAAAAGTAACAGTTACGGGCGCACAGTTAAAATTTCCACGGCCTGTAGCCTTTTCTCACCCTTACCCTTCAAGTCGTCGGCTGGTTGCTTTATGGGGCTAATTTAATACGGGCTACATTACGGGCTACGGTTTTCAGTGTTTGGGGAATTTAATAAGGCTGACAAAAATAAGAAATGTGTTTTCTATAATTCCACTCCCACACACTCACATACACATAATTGTCATATCTGCCCAGCAATTCAGTACCTGATAAAAAATCCATACAATGAGAAGGCACTTCACACTTTATCTCTCTAATTATAAATAACCTTACCTACCATTACATACATCACTTCATTTCATATCATCTCTTGCTTTTAATGGTTCTATATTCAAGCATTTCATTTTTCAGAACATGAATTCAATACCTTTTCCACATGTGCACTATGTTTTCACATTCATTTCAAACTATGCCTACCAATTGCTCTTTGATTTAGCTAAAAATCCATCCCTTCTTTCTGCCGTTATTAAAAGCATATCTATCTTTAATAACTTATTGTTCCTGCTCCCTGCTGACATTTAAATGCACATGCACTGCTGCAAAGTGTTAACTAATCAGCTCCCAATAATCTCAGTTTACCACAAATTACTGCTTTGCCATTTGTCCCAACTTTTATCACTAATTTCTAGATTTGTTTTAGGCTATAGTGTCATCGCTTCATTATCCTTTTTATAATAAATATTTTAGTTTACCAGAATCATTTTATTATTCATACTCCTCATTATATTTATCTTTGAAATCTTATACTCCCAGCAGATTCTACAGTTACTCTATTCCTTAATACATGTTCACCTCAGGAGTCCACATGGAGGTAGGACAGGAATATATATATATATATATATATATATATATATATATATATATATATTGTGACAGATCAACTGTGAAACGCTTTCACTTCTGGTGTCTGGCTTAGATAGCAGCTTATTCTCTGCTATCAATCTGTATTACTCTTGGTCAAACTCTATGAACCTTTGAGGTATCAGGCTCCCTTTTACATTTCAGCCCTTTCTGTAGTGTCTCCAATTCACAATTTACTTCATAATTCTTTAAACTGTCCTTAGCCAATGGTTTGTAAGGACAGATAACCAGGCTCTCTCTATTAAAGGTACTCCAATTGGCTGGCTAATAATTTTCACCAAACAGTATCAGCTTCATACGGCCATCTTGCTTCTGTTCTGGTACAATATCCTTCTTAGACTCCAACGGTATATGTTCTCTCCAGCTCTTCATTTTTTCTCTGCTTCCTTCAGCCGCCGTTTCTCTTCCTTAGCTTGTTGCCGATCCAGTTCACTCTGCTTGCACTGGATCTCTTGCTGTCTATTTGACAGTGGAAATACCTCTGATTTTACCATCAGGTCCTCCCTGAATAACTTTCATTTTCTTTACCCTTCTGTCTCTCCTGTATAAGCTCCTTCACCATGCCTCGGATCTGAGCTTTCTGTAGAAATCGCTCTGTATTCAATGAAGCACCTTGTGTACACAGTTCCTGCAGGTCAGTGCTGGTCTCTTCTGGACATACATCACTTTGCTCCAACTGTGCCTCAATATCAGAGAGATCAATCAAACTCTTCTCTTGTGGAGTATGTAACAGCAACTCCTTCTCGATCATAGCTACTTCCCTCTGATTTACACGGTTAATGAGGAGATCTCGCTTCTCCTGTCTGGCACCCTGACTTTGACGCATGCTCCAATGTGTGCCGTCACCTGCGAGCGAACGCATGCATGCACAAAGAAAAGCACACCTGTGAATAGCGCGCCCCTGACATCTGCCCGTCCTGCTGTAGGAGGAGGAGTGGAGGTGAGGATGTGGGACCTGAGGGAGAGATGGGAAAATTGGTGGGTGGTTGAGGACTGAGATGGTGAGGAGAAAGAGAAGAGAGAGGAGGAGAGAGGGAGGGGGAGAGGGAAGATAGATAGTGGAGAGGGATAGAGGGAGGGATAGAGAGGAGAGAGGGGAGAGAGGGCAATTGAGAATGTTGGAGAGGGAGAAAGAGTGGGATAGAGGGAGATAAATGGAATGGGAGATGGATAGAGAAGGGGATTGATAGGGAGGGAGATGGAGGGAGATAGAAACAGAGAGAGGGACACAGAGTGGGACAGAGAGAGAGAGGGTTAGAGAGATAGAGACAGGGACAGCAGTAGGCATAGAGAGGGACAGAGGGAGGGAAAGTGAGGGAGAGGGCTAGAGGGAGGGATAGGGAGAGAGGGATAGAGAAAGGTGATAGAGAGCTGAGGATGTGTCGCAGTGTCTCTCAGACTGTCCTCTTTTGCTGCATGCGCTCTTTGTTCTGCAATTTCATCCATTTCTGTCTGTTTTCTTGATGCCTTACTATGCCTGTCCTGCGGGCATGTAGTGGCTTCTACCAAGGGTTTCACAAGTTCCTCCATTATCATCCCACCACTGCCACCATATGTGATAGATCAACTGCCATGTTAGGGATTCAGTGCCTTAGTATCCAGCACAATAATGTACTCAGGAGGCATTCAAATGCTTTATCACTTTTATTAAGGAGTATTAGCCAGCTAATAAAATAAGCAAAATAACAAATGAACAGTCCCAAAATACTACCTTCTTTCAGTGTAGTGACTCCACTTGTTTAGTTCCAGGGTTTCTCTGGAACCTTACCCTTCCTGGGTGAAACCTTCAGGGTATTGTTAAACACAATAGCTTTTCAAACTGCAGCTTATTTCAGTCTCCAACTTCAGGCTATGTCTTAACTCCTCACAAGCAGACATTCACCTTGTAGGTCAAAACCAGGAAGCCTTCTCTACTGGTTTCCAAAAATTGCAGCTCTGTATCTTCACTAGTTTTCAGAGCAGTGTCCAAAATCCATCTTTTTACAGTCCCGAAACAATCTCTCTCTGGACGCAGCTCTTGTCAGTCTATGTGCAGATCCCAAACAGACCTCTCTCAGATTGCATCCCTCCTTTGCAGCCACACCCATGACTTTTGAGCTGCTTGTTAACCCAATATCTGAATGTGCCCAACTAGACAGTGCTCACAATCCACATCTCAGCATAAATATGATCATATAAAGTGACATGCGCCAGGTACAGATCTTGGTCGTAATAGTGAAATCTAATGGATTTATGCAATCACTATCCAAACTGCATTAGTTTGGTACTATGGATCTATTTGAAAGTGATAATGTTCTGGGCGCATATAAGTTAACAAGCACTCCATAACATGGAGGAAATGCAGTCGGGTTATACATCCCTATTAGAGGTAGAAAACAATTGTACCTGACTGTGAGGGAAATCCCATCCTGAAGTTCGTGGTGTCCGATTCCCGTGGTCTCGAACTACTTCCCGGCGTGCTCCGACGCTGCGTCACTCGTCAGTGATGTCCTGCGCGTCTATGTGCATTCTTGCGCCGAACATGCATCCACACGCCCGCGCATGCGCATAACCTGGTCTACCTAAGCCAAAAGAGTCTGCGCATGCGCCCGAATCGCTCAACGCACGTTTCACAGCTGAATGCTTCTACTGGGGCTAAGAGACCATTGAGCATATCTCCTATTTATACGGTCATAAGGTTAACCCTTAGTGGGGCTCTATCAATTGAGTTAGAAAATAAAACTGTAAGATAAATCTACCTACACCAATCTTCATAAGTTTATAAATATTAAGGCCAATGATGTGTCCAATTACTTAAACAAATATCATCAGTAATTGAAAAAAGGAAAGAGAATAAACGAGAGGGGAAAGAAATTAGGAAAAAATGTGAACCTAAGAAATGTGTTCAGACCAAAGGAAAAGTTGTTTGTGAGATTGATTAAGAAACAAATGTCTGGGGAAATGTATTGGGATAATGGTCCTCAAAAGTATATAAAATTTAAACCAAATCTTATTATTACCCGTATTGATTTATGAATAAGAACCATCTATAGTTATGGTTTGAGTAGAGGAATATTAGCTTTTGTGGATTTAAAATTTGTATCTCTTCCAAACAGGCCTCCCAAACTGTAGCACTAGTTACCGTTCACAGAAATACTGTATAATTAATTGCTTTGTTAAGTCCTGACGGGCCATTGTGTTCAACAAGAAAATCCACTTGCTTTCAGCTTTTAAAAGTGCATTTTCCAAATTGCCCCCTCTTGTGCCTAAATTTACCCGTTGAATCATCCAACATTTTAATTGTGTAGGATCAGATTCATGGTATTGCCAAAAATGTCTTGCAACAGATTTTACAAATCTTTCCTGTTGTTTCTGATATTGCGGATGTGTTCACCCAGGCGTTTGCGCATCACACGTGAGGTCATGCCCACATATTTTTTAGGTGGAATACAGGGACATTCTAGGACATATATAATTTGTTTAGAACTACAACTGAACAATTGTTGTACAAAATGTCTATGTCCCTTGTTGTCATCAAATGTTTTAACATTTTTAATGTGCGGGCAGACACAACAGTGTGCACATTGGTAGTTGCCTTTGATATTAATTATTTTGCATATGTGATCTTTTCTAACAAAATAACTGGACGCTAAGACATCTCCTAAAGAAGGAGATCTCCTCCAGCTGGCTTTGATTCCATCCTTAAGCCATAGTTTGAGGTCATCATCAGTCCTCAAGACATGTAGATGTTTATTAAATATATTCAAAGTTTGCTTCCATTGGGCATTGTAATATCCGATAAATCTGATGTTCTCATCTGCTGATTTCTTAAGTTTAGGGCTTAATAAAGTATCTCTATCTACATGTAGAGCACGATGGTAGGCCTTCTTAGTTTGCCTGTTACTGTAACCCGTAAATTCAGTATCTCCTTCTCTGACACTTCCCCTTCTCCTCACCCCCTGTCTGTTGGGGTACCCCAAGGATCAGTCCTAGGGCCCTCTCACTCTCGCCTTCAGGACTTTTCTCGTGCAGACCCTATTCTCTGGAACTCCTTGCCTCGCTCCACCAGATTATCCTCCTGCTTCAAAACATTCAAAACCTCTCTAAAAACACATCTCTTTAAAGAAGCGTATCACCTTCCACCCTTACACACTCTCACCTCTCTCTCCCTCCTTTTCATCACAAAATACCTTTAGGTTGTAAGTCTGCGAGTTTCAATCCCACAAGGTGCTTTAGGGAAAGCACTATGGGCACTACGGATTTGAGGCTCAAAGACAGGGCCCTCCTTGCTTTGCTATGTTTAATTTGTATGTATCTTTGTTTTGAACTTATCTTATGTACAGTGCTATGGAATACGTTGGCGCCTTATAAATAAATGATAATAAAATAATAAAGACTGGATAACCCTTCTTCTGGGTGGGAATGCCAGCAGTGACTTCAAAATTAAGCCATTGCTGTTCTACTACTCAGTCACCAAAAGCTATGTAGGCCATTGCTAAATCCAGTTCAGCCAGTAATTTGGCAATTTAACAGGAAGGCCTGGATCACCATGGACATTTTCAATTAGTGGTTCAGCGACCATTTCTGTCCTTCTGTGCAACAATATTGTGGGCACAAAGGACTTGAGGAGAAAGCTCTCCTGATAAAGGACAATGCTTCAAGCCACCCTACCAACTTGGCTGAGCTCCACTGCTGCACCCTGGTGGAAAAAGTGTTCCTGTCACCCAACATTACTTAGCTCATCCAGCCTATGGACCAGGGGGTCATTGCGAACCTTCAAGGCCTACTATCTTTGCCGCACATTCCGCCATCTGATTGACCAGATAGACAGCCAGGCCAAACAATGGATGATGGAGTTCTGGAAGAAGTACTACATCGTGCTAGCTGTCACAAACATTGATTTGTCCTGGAAGAAGGTGACACAGCGATGTCTAAAAGCGGTGTGAAAGAAAACCTGACCAGAGCTGTGTGGAGATGTGCACCCAAAAGAGCCCATCATAGCAGAGATAGTGGACCTTGTGACCATGGATGGACTGGGATATACAGATGCCCAAGACATTATTTTGGGCGAGAGGAGGACCTGGAGCAAATGGTACAACAGGGCGTTGAGGAAGACCAGGACAGCAGTGACTCTGACATAGAGCTACCAAAATAACTGTCAGCAGAGTTTCTCAGCAAGACTTTGTGGCAAATTAATAACATGGAAGGATGGTAAATGATCCAGATGCTGCAAGGTGCAGATATGCTAGGCTGGAGGATGAGCCTGAAATGTTAACTTCTGCCAATTAAAGTGGACTTTTTTCTTTGTTTGTACTGGTTATTTATTAAAAAAAAAAATGTTTTTCTTTATCTTGCTATTATGTTTGCAGTTCATGCAGGGTTTGTATAAAGAAAAAAAATGCTTCAAAATTACATTTTTGTGTCTTTTTTTTCAATGTGTTCCCCTATCCCTATCTTCCCTGTGTTCGAATTATCCCATTTAGCAATGCTTAGTTTAACATTCCTATTGTCTGGAAACTATCTACAGAGCTAAGCAGGGTATTCCTGTATATTTATATTGATACAAATATATTATTTACTGACCTACAACAAGTTTACAACATTACCAACTTTGTAAACCTTGAGTATAAATGCATTTTTCAGCAAATCTTAGTAGCAGATTCTGCTTATATTTCAGGACTTCCTTTGTGGATCTTCAGAACACTACTTATTAACCTGAACCCTTCCACTTCATCAAATTGTTACATTGTCCAAAATAATGTGACAGACTATCAATACAATTCAATAGAGGTCTCATTGGTATCCTGAAAGCATCCCAAATGACTAATCCTCTTAGTAAAAATGCAAATGTTTCCATCCATTAGAGCAAATTGAATATTATAGTTAAAAATACAAATATGACACTTCAGTAGTCCTTAAATAATAAAATATGTTTATACGGCTGGTTATATTTTAGAAAACCTCCTGATAGCATAGTTAGCTTTTGATTGACAATTTCTTTTGGGCAGTGTGAATTTATGTATCTAACATGTTATGCAACAGTATATTTACAAGAGCATCCCATACATTTGTACATCCTTGAGATATAATAAGGATTTTATTATTTCTTGAAGTGTTTGCAAGTCATGAATGCACAAACATTTTTAAAGCTAGGAAATGGTTACTATGCAATTCTTGTTAAAATGCTGCCTGCTCACTATGGCACATGAAGTGTGTTTCACAAATGGTGTTATGATAAAACCTTATTTCATAGTTTGTTCCCACAGAAAACTAAATGGCAGAATAAGAGATTGGTCTGCAAGGTGCCTGGCATCAAGAAGTTAGAGTAAAGATCTTTTTATCTATTCTAATGAAAAATGAACTTTCAAAATGACTCATTAAAATGTAATAGTTAATCTTTAGCTGCTCAATTTAGAGAATCTGATGAAATAAGCCAGAAGTCTGTCATTAATTTCGTCTTGCATTAAGTGAGATGTCTTAGAACATCTATGCAGTTTGGAAAGAAACTTTCGTTATAAGCATGTGTATGATAGATTTACTTTGTAGAATTACAAATATAGTTTACACAGTGTGAAGTTGCGTATAATAAATAAAGTTACTGATATGAAAGACTAATAGAGTAGCCTTTACAGAATGTATATGAAATAAATATTTATATGGCTTCATCTGTCATGTTCAGGGAATTTCTATAATTTATATAGATCAATTAGTTAAAAGGAGAAATTCTTTTAAAAAATGCTTGTAGTTATGCAGTTGCTTACATGGTTGTTTTTACATTTATCATGAGAATGTTTAATTTATAAATAGAGAATTTTGAAATTTTTGGAGAATGTTTGGGATATCAAAATAAATTGCATAAACTCACTAAGCAATCACGTGGGCTGAGAAGGACTGTTAAGGTTTGTGAAGGCAATTTTACCCATAAGAAAATATCAGCAGCCTTCAGTGATTTACTTTGGTGCTTTGGTGTATAAGATCTAGGGCTTTCAGTTGCAAATGTACCCTAAACAATATCTTACTGGCCTGGAAACTGGGACATATAAATAAAGGGTCATTTACATCACTGTAAGTGCTCTTCATGGTGTGAAAGAGCACAGGATTGTATGATAAAAGATCTATTTTTTTTATTACACTAATAACATCTAAAAAATGCAAAGCTTTAAGTCTGTTTACATAACAAAGTGTATCCTGCTTACTGCCTGTTGCAGACTGCCTGTTGTAAAACAGACAGCCGAGCACATGTTGAAGATAGTGATTGATAGCATATTTTCCCTGCTCTCCAGAATGCATCCAGTACTCCATGCTCTCCACAGATGGATCTGGTTAGTGTTAACCTCTTTATTCTTATTGCTCACTACACAGAGCTGTAGCTACAGGTCTGGCAGGCAGCAGTCAGTGACACATGTAAATACAGATTTGATTTGATTTGATATAAAAATGCATGTATTTCAAAAATTCAAAAAGGACTTCAACGTGCTTTTAGAAGGTCTTTACTGTTATTTGGTCCAAATTGTGCTGAATTAAATGACCATTTAATGAGCTCTGCAATTTGCTATTTTTGAGATACTAACATTATATGCATATTTTAATTAAGCTCTATCCACAATTTTGTATTGGTCCCAACCAAATCATGTACATTGTAACTTGGTTATGTTTTTTTCAGTCTAGTAATCATGCAGTAATTATTTTGAAATATGTTTTCTACTTGTCAATAAAAATCAGGGTGGCATTTTACTAGAAATGCCCTTCCCCTACGTACATTTTTTTTATTTTTATTTAACTCAACCCTTTTGCATGACATTTGGATACAGATACTAAAAACAGTCTTATAATGGGGGAGAACAAAAAAAGGACAGAAGAAGAGCTACAATTATTTCAGTAACTGCTATTGCAAACAGAAGCAACTGGAGAAATGAAAATCAAGAAGAGCTGAGAGTCCAATACTCATTTAGTTGTTTTGTATATTATATTTACAGATTATCATTCTACCAAGCCTATCAGCCCCTTCTATGAATCATAAATATGTTTGGGTTACAAGTTGCAATAATTTAACACCAAAATCCATAAACTGACTAAAATTACAAAATAATTCTTTATTGTGCTATTTGCCAAGTCAACAGCTGTGCTAAATAAGGCATTTTTAAGAAACACAGATTTATATTAATTTACATGCAAAAATGTTGTGATAGACAGAAAAAAAATGGAAAAAATTTAGGATTTTATATGAACAATTACAAGGCCACTATAATGTCTTTACAAAAGGAGGTAATTTTTTTCGTTCGTCTTTGATCAATATTAAATTCCCTGAAGAGCCTAAACATCTCTCATCCAATTTAATTGGCTTTATAGAGGGTAGAGGCAAAATGTTTGGTTGGAGCGTGAGAATTTGAAAGTTAGTTTAAATCATTGAATAAACCACAAACAAAAATGTAATAGATCTATCACGCCTTCCAGTTCTTGACACTATTCAAACGAGTAATCAATAAATTAAATACTGGGGAACTTTAATGTAATTATTAAAAATAAAAACTATGCCGCATTAAATCACCATCACTATGGATGATATGTAGGTTGTAAGGATCAATATTTACAACTGCGGTCTAGCTATATTATTAGGAGCTTGTTGTCAACCCTCAAGTAAACAGTTGAACCGTAGCTTACAAAAACGAAACTGTGACAAAAAATCACATTTAATTGATTTGTGGCAGATAACAATACACAATCCTATGTCCTATTTCAGGGACCTCCTATCTCCAGGGTTATGGTCCCACAAGCTGGCTAGAGACCCTGAAATAACGCACAAACTGTGCCAGAAAACGTCAAATATAACTAATCCAATCCATCCGACGAATGGGAATTCTTAATTAAGCATTATATTTATGCCCAAAAAGGTTTGATTTTTGAGGGAAATGCATTTATCCCTTAATATACATTGGTAGTTTGTGCTTCTCCAATTGGACCAATGCTAGGCTAAAATTCTGTTTTTAGCTGTGTGCAAATTTAATTCCTATTCTTTGCATGGATTGGATTGGTTATATTTAATTTTTTTTCTGGCACAGTTTGTGCATTACTGCACGGTCCCAAGCCAGCTTGTGGGGTACACATAGCCCTGGAGGTAGGAGGTCTCTGAAATGGGACATAGGATTGTGTATTTTTATCTGCCACAAATCAATTCAATGTGATTTTCTGTCACTGTTTGGTTTTATTAAGCTACAGTTCAACTATCTACTTGAGGGTTGACAACAAGCTCCTAATAATATAGCTAGACCTCAGTAGTAAATATTGATCCTTACAACCTACATATCATCCACAGTGATTTAATGCGGCATAGTTTTTATTTTTAACAATTACATTAAAGTTCCCTAGTATTTTATTTATTGATAAATCATTGAATATAATTATTTGTTTGTAATAAAGGGCTAAATAAAACACCTAGCTCCTGTCATTATGGAAATTCCTTTACCTTTTATTTCTCAGCAGCTTACTTTTAAAGATTTATTTTTGCGTTGTTTAGTCGTTTCCGGGACCTCATGGACCATAACACACCAGGGCATCTTTATGTCCATGGTTATGCTGATCCACTTGGTATTTAATTAGTTTTGTATCAGATGTTTTTTTTTTCTCAGTGGCTCTTGAATCTAAACCAGATCCATTTATAAGACATTACATTTTTAACACAGGTTGTATATTTAAAAATCCTAATGGTTCACATTAGGCTCTCTGTCACAATACAGTCAATATTGTACCAAAATAATTATAGATTTATTCAGCAATGTAGTGAAATACAGATAGTCTGAATCATCTATGGGTTTGTGTAGTATCTTACTGTTGTGAGTGAACAATACTGTACAGTATCTTGTTTTTATTCAAGTCAATGGAGCCTTATATCATGTTGAGACATCATGATGCAGAAGTAGATTTTAACCCTCTATATTAAACAAATGTACAATTAATCTCACAAAACAGAAACAGAAACCAAGCACATTTATAGAATTGCAAGATAAAAAATAGCACTGAAGAGGTTATTAACTTTTAAAATAAACTGAAAAAAAAAGTATTGATATACTCCATGCTGACATCTTACAGAAATTGATCAGCAACAATTAGTTGTATCAGGTGCGCTCATAGAAACTGCACAACAGGAGAGAGGGAACAAAGTGAAGCATGATCGTAAGATTTGAGAACATCTAACTTAAGTCTTAAGAAGAGCCTGAAAAGAATGTATAATGATGGTGCTCTGCAACTTCTTGTTTTAGCAAGCTTCCGATGAATGATGGTCACAGAGCTATCAGGAACCCTACACTGACAATGCAGGGTCAGTGGTGGTGAAAGTATCTATATATGCCTGTGTTCTGACCACAGAATTGTCAGCATCAGGATTATAAGTAAATTCATTAATGGATATTGCTTTATCCAGTAAGAGATTTGCATATTGGTCAGTATATTATAATCTGATTGGCTATGTATTAACCAATCAGAATAGAAGGCAGTTGTCTTTTCTAATTAGTTAATGATTTAATCCACATGATCGTGATCACAACACTGCTCAGTAGGACAAAATTATGTAGGCGTGTTTGTAGATGGTAACCTACTAATACATCACACCACACTGAAGAGCTCATTTTAATAATAGCATTTTCATAAATCAGGCCTGTGGATAAGCGGGGTTGTAATGTGCCCCACACTATGTCACAATGTCTGTTGGGATCTAATTAATGGGACAATAGGCTCATATGAAAAAGAAATCTATCATCTCTATCTGCTTTCATTGAAATTATAGGCATTATTCCACAATCGAATAAGGACTTTTCCTGTTGGTTACCCGCACGTAGTAACATTTTCAGTAAATTTCTTAGGGTTTAGGGTTAGGTGTTATGGTTAGGGTACTGGTAGATTATAAACTTTACACTGACTAGAAATTCACTGACATCTCGACCCCGCCACCTAGTGGCCTATGGTCGCCACTGAGTACAGCCACCCAACAGAAAAGATCCCAGACTGATATGTTCCCTGTAATGGAAATTGGATTGCTTTATCCATCAAAAAGCAGATTAGGCACCTGAGCTATATGGGTTTTTTCTTTAAATATGGATAATACCCCTGTATTTTTATGGAATCAAATTAAGTGTGTTTTTCACTAATAATACTATTGAGTTTAAGGGTACCTATCAAGTGAGTATTACTTTGCCTCCTAAAAAGTACAAGTACATGAAAACCTTCAACTGAAATGCACATCTTTCGCTCTAAAAATAAAGCTATGATATCTAGCTGTTATTGGGTAACTCACCAGATATTTAGATTATAGGGCTCTATTCAATTTGAGTAAAGTAAATTACATTTGTAAGTAATTTTGGCTGCTGGAGCTTTTTTTCAGTAATGTTATACACATATTTAATGACCCCTAACCATATAAGGACTTATCCTACCCGCAACTCGCAAACCCATGCCCTGTCAGTAAAGCATTAGGCATGGGTTTATGCCAAATGTGGAGATTGAGCAAAAAAAACCTCTGCTCTGGTCTCTAAATATGCCCCCAAACTACCTACTTTGCTCTGATACATTCTTAGTCTTTCCTCTTTTGTTATCACCTCCTCTCACTCCCGCCTTCAGGACTTCTCCTGTGCTGCCCCTATTCTTTAGAGCTTGTGCTTTGCTCCACTAGACTATTCTCCTGCTTCAAAACATTCAAAAACCCACTGAAAACACATCTTTTTAAGAAGTTTATTCCCGTCAAACTTAAAATGTGAAGACTGAGCAAAATATCTCTGCTCTCATCTCTAAATACTTCCCCAACCGCCCTTTTTGATCTGCTAATGACCTTCTTCTTTCGTACTCTTTTATCACCTCCTCTCACTCCCACCTTGAGGACTTTTGTTGTGCTGCCCCTATTCGTTGCAACTCCTTGCCTCGCTCCACTAGACTATCCTCCTGCCTCAAAACATCACTAACAATGCATCTGTTTAAAGAAGTTTATTCCCTTAATATACACAACACATTTATCATCCTTTATACATTCAGGGGTCAATGTTAGGTTATCATGGGGTCTATATATATATCTATATAGCTAAATGTATGGTCTGAGGCATTAATGGGCTTCTAGCCAAGCTTCACATAGTGGGAATACATTTTATGTCAGTTCCATTTACTCCTCTCTTTTCTAAAATAATTGTTACTTAAGTATCCTTTCAAAATGAGCAAACTGAAAATAATAGTAAATGACAAACTTTAAGGAAAATTAACACATATAGATGTCCTTCTCAAATGTACGTACATATAGTAAAAATATTTAAATCAATATGTTTGATCAGTAAATTCTAGGGATAGAGGAAATTATGTTACGGGAGGGAGATACTGATACTGATATAGACCCAGCACATCAAGCAGGTTAAGATTAAGTAAAAAAAAAAACATTTTAGTTACAGATGCCTGGTTCTCTGGTAATGAACATCAAAAAATATTAACTGGACCAAAACCAAACCAATGGTGGTCAAAATATCCCCAAAAGACTCCTATGGACGTATCCTAATGGGGAGCCCACCTGTTTAAAATGCTTTTTATTATGTTTATGATGTGTGTTGCATTGGGTATAGTTCATGGGCAACATAAGAAAAAAAAATAGGGGGACTATCACTTTAAGATGGATTAGTAGCTACCTCCAGTGGCCAACCACAATACACAGTTCACTCCCAGTACAGAGATCTGGTTTGGACTCCATAAACTTCAATGGCACTGTGTACTGGGCTGACTGAAACATCAGGCAGAGTTAACTGGGTTGTCAAACAATGACTGAAACACTTTGTTTCACTAGACAAAGGTCAACAGATGTCAAGTGTGTTACGTGCTATCCCTTTGATCCATTGTCTTGCAGTTAACCACTACTTTGTATCTACTTGAATCTGTCAATCAGCTCAGGCCCCCATACATTCTATGTGAAGCCAACTTGGTAGATATCTTCATGGAAGGCTGTCTGTCTAAATGTAGGACCTTTCCCCCAGGGTACTGTACTTCTCCTTCTGGATTGCTACCTTGTAGTGGTGAAGGAGCTTGTGAACCTCAATGATTCTGGGAGCTATACCATGTAGGGTCACTGAAAATTAGTAGGTCATAGCAGAGAGGTCAGAAAAAATTGTGCGTACAATTTGCCACAAGCATATAAAACCTATACTATAAGGATCATATAAGTGTCTTTGACACTGAAATTTTCAAAGGTACATAGTTAAAGAAAACATGTATAGTCCCTATGCAACATAGAGACCACTAACAATCAACTGTATTTAATGGTTCAACAACAGCGTATATTTTAAAACTTAGATTAAAAGTAGTCAGACAGAGCAGACTACTGCTTTATAGAAGTGAGTGATTTAACCCTTGGCACACTTGATTAACCCATTCATTACCGCAGAGGCAGATTAATGGTGTATATATGATGCAGGATATCCATACTCAGATAGTATATCGCTCTCTTACTATTATCTTTTTAGTTTTTATATCACAAGCTTTATAGTAATTCATTTCACAATATTTCTTATTGTAATCAATTCCATAGTATTAAGGATTAGTGTTCATACTAATATAGACCTCATTTCTTGTAGGAAACTCTGCGATTTAATAAAGAAGGGTTATATCTCACAGTGTCCCTGAACTTTAATTGAATAAAAACACATATGTACATTATTTTGCAATTAGCCACTTACCTAGCTAATTTGTATCTGATCATCATACTGATTGTACTATTTTCATGTATAGGAATCTAATTAGCACCTTGATCTTATCTTCTCCTTATACACCTGGATGCCTCTGTACCAGGGCCACTTATTCCTTCTCTACCTATACATACAGGATCCTCAACTATGTAGACTTTGCTACAGTTACGTTATACCACTTTTAACCAAATTACAGAGTTTAGACACACCAAAATCCCCTAAGTGAGAGAAAAAATGGCAGTCGAAAAAAAACGAAAACGAGGCTACAAGACCCTAAAGCCGCAAAACAAGCACATACGGCTTTTCAAAAAAGCTGTACGAGGTACAACATACACTATTAGCAAGGACGCTAAATCATCCACACCTGCGTACCAAATACACATTCGCCGCCATTTTACAACACTAACTTACAGAATGCGGAAGTACACAGCTACACAAATGGCTTCCCCTCGCCCACGCAGCCTATTTACACTACACACTGCACACATTGCTGACACTTACACCTCCGCTCCACAACACTGCAAATCTACGTTGTATGCTGCAGGAACATCAAAACAGATTGTCAGCTCTTCAGCACAATGCTTCCTGCATATATTACTTACAAATAGGTAAAGTATATTAATTTATTAATTATTTAATTTGCATACAAAAATACATATACACAAAAAAAAATACACTATCGCAATAAACACAAAAGCCATTCACTGCGCGCCTCACAACGAGCGCCAACGATGCTCATAGCACACAAAGCCTTGCAATAAGCGCAAAAAGCACATCATCGCCAACCTTACAATGACAGCAAAAGCGCCTGTGATAAAAAAAAATACAACCAAGAGCCTTGCAATGAGCGCCGAAGGATCTCATACCACCCAAAAAATTATTGTCTGTGGCAAACAGCATTACCCGCCTTACAATGTTGTTGCCCCATCATTTTTTGACGGGCAAGTCGCTAGTTAAAAATAAAACATAAAAACCTGCATGGAAAATAGTGCCATTAAGGTGCTCCCTTGACAAAATACTAATTATCAACCACATCAACTCTTTATTCAGCAATATATTTAATTTAGAAGTGCTTTTTACAAGGTGATATTATTAGATACTCAGGAAGATGACACTCTCTGAAAAGTTAAACATGATAGACTGATAGTGCATGAGGGAATATAAGATATGCGAATGGTTTTAAATGTGTTTTTCTCAGTGATACATTTTAAACATACTCCATCAATATAGACTAGACCTGTACTTAAAATATTTTTCATTAAAAAACAACACTAATTATATCTTAGAGACTACAATATATATGTTTGTAAACCCTATCACAATTGCCACTTTAGAGCTATAGATGACACATTAGTGCTAACAAGACTCAAGAAAAAGTTTCTCGTACATAAAAACTAAAGAAATGCTGATAAGAATGTAAGGCGTGAAATATCCAGTGAAACACAAATCAATTTTGCAATTCTGTTTGAAAGTGGAGTTGCAGATTCAGAGACTCTTTGTTGCTTTACTTCATCTGTGCTCTAAATGGATGAGCAATGAGTTTTTTTTACTTTCATCTTTAGCACAGAACATTACTTGATACATTACTTAACCTTTTAATGGCTCAAACTGTAGCCCTATAACTTTCATTCAAAATAAAACGGAGAAAAAAAATCAATGTATCTTCATAGTGAAGCTACACTTGTTTTAAAGTCTCCTTCAGTTGATGGAGAGATTCTGTGGGCTAGATGTACTAAAGTGTGAATTTTGTAAAATCTCTTGGAGAATAATTGGATCTCTTATATTGTGCTACAAAATAAGTTTACTAAATTGTTACATCTCCTAGATTTTACAAAGATTTCGGACCTAAGTGAAAGTCTCTGCATGAGAAAGTGTTTGGAAAGTTTATTGTCCATGGCTGCAAGTACACTGACAGTGCTAATGGGGGACAGAGGGGGGCTAGAGATGGGGAGGGAGAGAGAGGATGGGAGAGAGGGGGAGGGAGAGATAGGTGGGTTAGGGGGGAGATTGGGGGAGGGGGAAAGGAGGGAGAGGGAGAGAGGGGTGAGAAAGAGGGGGAGGGAGGGGAGAGAGGGGGAGGGAGGGGAGAGGGAGGGAGGGGGAGATAGGTGGGTGAGGGGGGAGATGGGGGAGGGGGAAAGGAGAGAGAGGTAGAGAGGGGGTGAGGCAGAGGGAGAGAGGGGGTGAGAAGGAGGGAGAGAAAGGTGAGAAATAGGGGGAGGGAGGGGATAGAGGGGGTGGATGGGAGAGGGAGAGAGAGGGAAGGAGGAAGGGAGAGAGGGAGGAAGAGAGAGAGGGAGGAAGGGAGAGAGGAAGGAAGAGAGACGGAGGAATAGAGAGCGGTGGAGAGAGGGAGGGAGAGAGGAGCACACAGAGAGAGAGAGGGCGCACAGAGAGGGAGAGGGCACAGAGAGATAGAGAGAGAGAGAGAGACAACATTGAGACAGACAGAACAGACAATTCAAGATACCAAATGATACAGTAATTTATGACAGGCAAGTTACTAGTATAAAATAAAGAAAACTACACCTGTAGGTGGGTAAATTATACTTACCCTCCTCTTGACAACCCTTGATGCTCTGATTCTCAGTGTTCAGGCCTGGCACTTCCCTGTTGATAGAAGAAATGGATCCTCTTCTTGGTCTAGATCCTCATCTTTGGTCCTTGGAAACAGTCTCCGTTTAAGAAAACTTCACCATTCAAAAAAAAGAAAGAAAAATACAGTAAACTATTGGAGCTCTTCCTTGGGGGCAGCTTCTCCACTGACTAACACAATTCTGACTCCCCCTTTGTCTTATATACTTCTGATTGGGTCAAGTATGTATCAATCATATTTGCTTCTGCCTCATTTCTGATTAATTAACAATCTAACTCATGGAGGGAAATGTATGCATTCTGATTGGTTAGCCTTTAACCAAACTAATGACTTTATTTTCCACTATTCTGATTGGTTGAAATATCAGCAAGTCAAATAGGGGTTCATTCTTGTGTTACCTTTCTTTGTTTGGCTATTAAAAATTGGCAATCATAGAATGTTGGCTAATTAGCAATTTTTAAAATAGTTATGCAACCGGCACTTGGGATTAAGATATTAGTGACATTTCAAGCACTCAGATGGCATTTCTCAGAGGTTAGATTTACTTGTGTGATGTGATAGCTCAGTAGTGTTTAATAAGTGAACTTTATTCTAATTTTTTTCTTACAGGAGCCATGTAATAGAGCCCATAGAATATATGGCTTAGGACTATGCCTCTGTAATTGTTAAACTGCTAATGTGAATTATTAGGACTGAACAATTACTTACTTTTCTTGCTGCTTGAAAATCACTGAATACAGTGGATATAAAAAGTCTACACACTCCCGTTAAAATGTCAGGTTTCTGTGCTGTAAAAAAATGAGACAAAGATAAATAATTTCAGAACTTTTTCCACCTTTAATGTGACCTATAAACTGTACAACTCAATTGAAAACAAACAGAAATCTTTTAGGTGGAGAGAAGAAAAAAACAAACAAAAATAATGTGGTTGCATAAGTCTGCACACCCTCTTATAACTGGGGATGTAGTTGTGTTCAGAATTAAGCAATCACATTCCAAATCATGTTAAATAGGAGTCAGCATACACCTGCCATCATTTAAAGTGCCTCTGATTAACCCCAAATAAAGTTCAGCTGCTCTAGTTGGTGTTTCCTGAAATGTTCTTAGTTGCATCCTACAGCAATATCCATGGTCTACAGACAGCTTCCAAAGCATCAGAGGGATCTCATTGTTAAAAGGTATCAGTCAGGAGAATGGTACAAAAGAATTTCCAAGGGATTAGATATACCATGGAACACAGTGAAGACAGTCATCATCAAGTGGAAAAAATATAGCACAACAGAACTGGAGCTCCCTCCAAAATTGATGAAAAGACGAGAAGAAAACTGGTCTGGGAGGCTACCAAGAGGCATACAGCAACATTAAAGGAGCTGCAGGAATATCTGGCAAGTACTGGCTGTGTGGTACATGTGACAACAATCTCCCGTATTCTTCATATGTCTGGGCTATGGGGTAGAGTGGCAAGACGAAAGCCATTTCTTACGAAGAAAAACATCCAAGCCAGGCTACATTTTGCAAAAACACATCTGAAGTCTCCTAAAATCATGTGAGAAAAAGTGTTATGGTCTGATAAAACCAAGGTTGAACTTTTTGGCCATAATTCCAAAAGATATGTTTGGCGCAAAAACAACACTGCACATCACCAAAAGAACACCATATCAACAGTGAAGCATGGAGGTGGCAGCATCATGCTGTGGGGCATTTTTTTCTTCAGCTGAAACTGGGGCCTTAGTTAAGATAGAGGGAATTATGAACAGTTCCAAATACCAGTCAATATTGGCACAAAACCTTCAGGCTTCTGCTAGAAAGCTGAACATGAAGAGGAACTTCATCTTTCAGCATGACAACGACCCAAAGCATACATCCAAATCAACAAAGGAATAGCTTCACCAGAAGAAGATTATGTTTTGGAATGGCCGAGTCAGAGCCCAGACCTGAATCTGATTGAAAATCTGTGGGGTGATCTGAAGAGGGCTGTGCACAGGAGATGCCCTCGCAATCTGACAGATTTGGAGTATTTTTGCAAAGAAGAGTGGGCAAATCTTGCCAAAATGTTAAAATCAGTCAAAATGTGCCATGCTGATAGACTCATACCCAAAAAGACTGAGTGTTGTAATAAAATCAAAAGGTGCTTCAACAAAGTATTAGTTTAAGGGTGTGCATACTTATGCAACCATATTATTTTATTTTTATATTATTTCTTCCCTCTACTTAAAAGATTTCAGTTTGTTTTTCAATTGAGTTGTACAGTTTATAGGTAACAAGTGGAAGAAGTTCTGAAATGATTTATCTTTGTCTAATTTTTTTACAGCACAGAAACCTGACATTTTAACAGGGGAGTGTAGACTTTTTATATCCACTGTATATGTATTGTAATTATTACTGTGTTCTGTCTGTTTCTGAAATCAAACTACAATGCGTTTTGTACAAAAATGTAGCTAAGCCTTCAAAGTTTCAAGTTTTTTTCAGCCATTTTTAACTATGACAGCAAATGTTTTACCTAACATAGGGTGGGATTATATGACTCTTCCATGAACTTTTCACTTACGAGTGATCTCAATATACATGTTTTCTAATTTGATTTTATCTATAGTATGTGTATAGAGTAAGAGTTAAAGAACATCCTACTTTTTCTCATAAGGCTCTGCAAGTGTTAGCAGTGAGAAAAATCCTTACATGTAATCGCAACCGTCTGCAAGAGCAGAGCAAATCATGCAAGAACACTTATGAGACACTTAAGGAGTTATAGGTCTCCCAGCAGGACAAAAAAAATGCTTAAAGAAGCATTTTTCAGGACTTTAATATAATGCCTATACATTCTTAAGCACAATAAAGACTTTCCAATGTTTTAACCCAGTTCTATGCAATAGCACTAGAGAACAATGAAATCACAATGTGAATAACAAATACCTTGTCACATAATTAAACATTGAACATCGTTCACTATTAGGTCCTCTCCTTTTTAACATATTTATTAAAGACTTAGAAGTAGGACTGGAAAGTAGTGTCTCCATTTTTGATGATGACAGTTGTGCAAGTTGTGCAAGGTAATTAAATCAGATAATGATGTACTTTCCCGCCAAAGAGATTTACATAAATTAGAGGATTGGGCATCTAAATGGCAGATGAGATTTAATATGAATAAATGAAAGGTTATGCATCTGGGAAGAAAAAATAGTCATGCAATTTATAATTTTAACAAAGCAAATCTAGGGGTATCAGATATTGAAAGGGATTTGGGAGTGCTTGTGGACAACCACCTAGGTAGCAGTGCGCAATGTCAAGCAGCAGCTGCAAAGGCAAATACAATAATTGCATGTATTAAGAAGGGTATAGAAGCAAGGGAAGCAAATATAATTCTGCCACTATACAAATCCCTAGTACGTCCTCATTCGGAATATGGAGTACAATTTTGGGCACCACTTCATGAAAAGACATTTTAGAGCTGGAAAAAGTACAGAGAAGGACAACAACACTAATAAGGTGAATGGAGGGGCTAAGTTATGAAGAAAGACAGGAGTCTAAGAGGAGATATGATTACAGTATATAAATACATCCAGGGGCAGTATAATACTTTGTCAGGTGAGCTTTTTGTGCCAAGAGGTTTTAAACTGACAAGAGGACATCTTTTGAGGTTAGAAGTAAAAAAATTCCACCTTAAAAAAAGAAAAAAGTTCTTCACAGTAAGGGTGGTTAAACTGAGGAATTCTCTATCAAAGGAGGTGGTGACAGTGGATTTAAAAAGGGACTGCATATATTTTTTATTAAAAAGGGTATTCAGAGTTATCCTGGATAATTAGAGAGGGAGTATTGATCCAGGGAGAAATCTGATCGCCAGTATCTGGGGTCAGGAAGGAATTATTTGTTTCCCTTTTGAGACTATTGGCAAAGTTGTTTTCCTGTTTACGTTTCTCTGGATCAATTAACAACAAATCCGCATATTTCAGATCAGAGGATATCCTAAAAGGTTGAACTTGATGGACTAAAAGTGTTTTTTCAACCTCAATTACTATGTAACTATACCCAAGTAATGCTATGTCACATCTAATTAATACAGAGCTCAAGGGGTTAACACCTTTCCTACCTGCTCTACAAATACAATTACAACCCCTCTCGGCAGTAATCCTCTCTTACTGTTCAATGTTTATCATTTGGATCCTGGTTTCACACTTCCTGATCCCTACTAGTGCTAATGTGTGACTTTTCCCATTTATGCTATGGCCCTGGTAGGCATTTTGTATTGTGGCCCTGTCATAACTGTATGTATTTACCTCCATTTTGATGTATATTAATCAACTTTGACCATGTAATACTGTCTCTTGTTGAATATATTCTTGAAACCATTTAATATAATACCACATTGTAATATTGGGCTATTGCACACTCTACACACAAGGCTCTAATGGAACAACTCCTAAAGAAGATCATGGAGTCACCTGAAATGATTGACATTCTGAAGATTACTGACATATCACATATATAGTTGTGAGCATGCGAGTTTTTGCTAACTCTTGCGGGCTCGCGTAGCAAGCCGCGGGCCTCGCGAAGCGAGGGCAGTGGGCGAGGGCCTCAGTTGCTGGCATGGAGCGCCGAAGGCGCCCCATGCCAGCAACTGCGACCCTCGCAAACTTAATGTCGCAACGCAAACAACCCGACACACCAATTACGACCCTCGCAAAATTTTACTAGCAACGCAAACAACATACGACACACGTTAACACACATTATGGCCTCGCAACACTCGGACGCAACTCGCGAACATTACAAAATTCAAAACACAATACATACACACAGCACATACATAAAAAACTTACCTACAGCAACAGGGAGCATCCAGGACCTCAAAAAAACAACTTACACCTTCATTTCACTCAAAATAAAAGAGTTAACACACTAAAAAATGTCATAAGCGACAGAAAAAATGGCCGCCGAGCAAAACGAAAACGAGGCTACACATGCAAACACCAATCGAGACACGTTAGCAGACATTACGACCTCGCAAAAATCGGACGCAACACGCCGAAATACAAACATTTAAAACACAATAAATACACACAACACACACATAAAAAGCTTACCTAAAGCAAGAGGAACCATCCAGCACCTCAAAAAACAAAGTTACACCTTTATTTAAATAAAAATAAAACACTTTAGACACTAATAAAATCGCTAAGCGAGAGAAAAAATGGCCGACGAATAAAACGAAAACGAGGCTACAGCACTCTCAACACGCAAAACACCACAACACACTCGCAAAATACCAAGAGAAACTCGCAAAACACCACAAAGCACCTACGGATAATCCGCAAAGACGCATACCACAGATAACCCGCCATTTTATGCCAATGCGGAAGTACACCACTACGCTAACGGTTTCGTCTGGCGCACGCACATGATTACACTGCACACATTCAGCACGCTTACACAGCAGCTCCACACCACTAATGCTGCAGCAACCTCAAAACAGATTGCAGCTCTTCAACACAATGCTTCACAATAGGTAAAGTATATTCATTTATTAATGTATTATATATTTCATTATTACACACCAAACAGCATTAGCTCACTTACGATTTCATTGCCGTCATTTTTTGACGGGCAATTCGCTAGTACAAATATATTGTGCATCATATATATTTATATGCATGTTTTTTTTTTCCATTTCAGAACCCTGCCTAAACAGAGGAGCTGTTATAAAGACTATTCAGTTTCTAAATGGTATTACATTGTGCACTTGGGCTGCTTTGTTAGGAGCTCTTTATGTGATCTTCCCTCTGTAAGTCTAAGGGGAGTATGTAAGAGTTGGAAGTTATTACAAAAGGAGATATGGTTGCAGTGGATATTGTGATTGTCAATACAGCTAGTGTTTTATATTCTGGAGGTTATTAGGATAATAATGAAACAGTAGCTAAAAAATATATAGAAATAAAGGTGATATTTGTGAAATTATACAATACAACCCTAGTTTTGCACAAGTTAATTTCTTGGATTGTAACTATAATTCATTGTGGTATTACATTAAATAAATAGTATGTTTGTGTTCATATTTGAATGTCTAAAACAAGTAAAAAAAACTTGTTTCATGCCCAGAATTCTGAGAAATACACTTATTACACTGCATTCTGGGAACCTTGGCAGCGACATGCAAATGTGCTCACAAAGGAGTCACTCTTACAATCCATAACCATATCAAACACTTACGTACAGCTGTTTCATCTATCGCTCTTTTGCACATCATATATTAATCAATGTTATCAAATTATCCACTACACAAGTTAAGGAACTGGCCCTACACTGATGAGAGACTGTTACCTTGAAACAGCTGTACGTGGGTGGGATTCCTAGCTTGTGTATAAACCAACCCTGGCTTTGCTCAAAGCTGTTTGATACAGTGGGCATATGCTTAAGGGAAGCCATGTTTGATATGGTTATGGATTGCAAGAGCCCTGCCAAAGTTCCCAGAGTGCAGTGTAATAACTGTATTTGTCTATTAATTCTGGGCATGAAACTAGTTTTTTAACTTGTTTTAGACATTCAAATGTGAACACAAACGTACTATTTACTTACTACTAGAGTCTTGCCAGTCAAAAATGACGGGGCAATAACATTTTAAGCCATGGCAATGCTGTTTGACACACAATGTAAATCTTTTTCTACTCTGAGGACCTTTGGCATTCATTGCGAGCCTCGCACGGCGCGTATTTGGCGCTCATAGTGATCCGCTCCTCTTGTTTACTTTTTTTCCTATGAGCGCCTTGTGGTCTCATGAGAAAGACAGATATATGTAAAAATGTTTAGTATAATTATTAATTAATTAATTATTTACTTAATAAAATAATATACTTTACCTATTTGTAATTGATACATGCAGCAATGAATAGCCTGAAGAGCTAAGTATCTATTTTTATTTTTCTGCAGCATACAATGTACATTTGGCCTGTTGGTACTGTGAGGGGAAGTGTCATCAGTGTCGCAGCTGTGCATTAGAAATATACTGGGTGTGAGAGGGCAAACCGTTGCTTCAGTAGTGTAAATCTCCATTTTAGATTTGTAGTGCTAGTGTTGTAAAATGGCGTGGTTTTCTGTGTGCTATGCGGGTCTCGACCATTTTCCGTGCTGCCTAAGTGAGTATTTTAGTACCTCTGATGTCCCTGGCAAAAGCCATACGTGTCTGGCGGTGTTTTGCGCCTTTCGGGGTATTTTGTTGTATTTTGTATTGTTTTGTGTTGTATTTGAATGTA
Source organism: Discoglossus pictus (assembly GCA_027410445.1). NCBI lineage: Eukaryota > Metazoa > Chordata > Amphibia > Anura > Alytidae > Discoglossus > Discoglossus pictus. The sequence continues at coordinate 358,841,706 of CM050167.1, read as the reverse complement.
CGCATTTCGGCCGTTAACTTCGTATTATTGTGACCTCGTATTTTTTTTTCTAAGTTCTGCGGGTCGTAATTAAAAGTTGTACGTCCTTGTCAGTGTTTTATGAGCTTTGGGGTCGTTGAGCCTTATTTTAATTTTTTTCCGACATTTTTTTTCTCGCTTAGCCGATTTTGACGTGGCAAAACTGGCTAAAATCGACTTTAATTTGCATGCAACCTCACCCCAGAGGCCCTGGCTTTCCCCCAATGCTGTGTGTGATGTTTTTCTAATTTTTTTTTCAATTTCCGTTATGTTCGTATTTTTGTGACCTTGTATTCTTTTTTTTTCTAAGTCCCATGGCTTGTGTTTTCTTTTGTGTAAGTCCGTATTTCCCCTTTACACGTTATTGTTTTTTTTTTTCTAAGTCCCGCGGGTCGTATTTTTTTTGTTCTAAGTCCCTCTGCGTGTTTTTTTTGTTGCCAAGTCATGCTTTTCTGTTGTTTATTTGTCCCGTGAGTGAGGCGGCGTAGAGTGTCCACCTCCGCCAATTTCTTCCCCTTACTTCACGAGGGTCTGAATTTGCGGCCTGCAATGTGCCTTCAGCTCATTGCAGCCCACGTTGGAGGCTCCACCTCTGCAAATGCTTTATTTGTTAATTTTGGTCCAATAATCCCATGATAACCAGGTAATATTTGTTCTATAATACGGACACACATGGTTATACTTTAAGGGATTCTCTGTCTCATAGGGCCTTGGGGGTATGAAGGGGGATCCTGGGTGATCCCAAGTCTCATGGACGATAGCTGGTATAAAGGTAGAATCCTGAGGATCCTTGGACGTGTAGACGTTATCGAGTAGGAAGGGAGAATCCTGGAGGATCCATAAAGAGTCCACAGGCTAACAGAGGGAGAATGGGATAGAGGAGGAGGGAGCGAGGTTATACACTCACTACCCACTTTCTCTAAACAATCGCAACTAATCCACTGCAAACAATCACACCCACCTGCCACTATTCAGATTAAATTTATTGAGGAATGGAAACTACTCGCACCTGACCTATCAGCAGTTTATGCTTAACCTAACATGTTATAACTACACCCACCGTACCCATCCTGATTATCTTTCAGCACTCTCTCCTGTGCTTGACACAATACTTTCGCTAGGTAAAGATAAAAAACTCCATACTAGCACCACTGTTTCGCAATCCCTCCCTATCAGATTTCTACTAATCTCCTCAACTTCTTACATCTTCTACCCAGATAATCTCAATACCTGTTTTAAAGCAACAGATTTGTCTTCTCTTCTCTTTTGTTCTCTATAGCTTTCTCTTCCTGCTCCTTCCAATTCTTATCTGTGTTTCTTGCAGAGGTTTCTTCCTCTCCTACTCCCTTTAGTTTGTAAGTTTGCAAGTTTTTAATGTTGTAAGGTGCTTTGGAAAAAGCTCAGCATATGTAACATTTTACACTCAAAGTCATGGCCCTCCTCTTTTTGCCTAGTTTAATATTGTATTTTTCATTGTACTTAATCTCTGTATAGCGCTACAGAATATGTTGGGGCTTTACAAACAAAAAAATAAATAATAATGATCACAGCCACTGCACCCAATTATAGCATGTTCACAAAGAATGGGCACACTCACGTCATAGTCCCACACACTATACACATTCACACTCACTTCATCTAGGCCCACTCATTGTAGTGACACCCTCAGACCTTACTTCACAATCACCCAAGTGCTGCAAGTTTTAGTGACTAAATGGCTTTAGTGCTGCAAGTTAACTTTTTAGGTGTTCTTTAGGCATAATTTCTAAACAACATTACATTTTGTCGTCTTCATTATTGTCATGGAGGATTTAGTGTAAAGTGTGATGTAATTAGTGATATAAGAATGAACTAATTCATGACGTAATAAATGTGATAGCTAATGTCACTAGTCATATGTGGAGACATTATTCAGCCCTTTCAATGTAGGATGGGAATCTTAACCTTCAAATGTCCTGGAGTTTAACATTTTATTGGCTTACTTCCATCTCACTCTTGATCTCCATGCGCTTTCTACGCAGCGCCGTCATACTCCTCCTTGGACCACTGCCACGTTGGTGTTGACCCTTCAAGACAGTTGTGTTTTAATTTAACCTGTCATTTCATTCATTTTTGTGTCAATTAATAAAGTATACAGGTATGTGTAAATGTTTTAGATCATTCACTATCAGCCCTATCAAATTCCCTCAACATTGAAAACCATAGCCCATAACGTAGGCCGCAAATTAAATTGGCTCCGTAAAGCAACCTGACCATGACTTACGGTGTAAGGGCTATAAAAGGCTTCGGGACGCAAATCCTTTGATCTGTCAAGCCTTTAACTGTTACGTTTCAATAATGCTATTATGGTAGATTGCAACAAATTCACTGGCATTCCAGCACGTAACCCGCAAATGGAGCCAAGTCACCAACGAGTACTAGAGAGGACCCATTAGTGGGTTAAAGTCCTATCCGTAGCATTGTAAATGCAAATATACACACACCACTGTACTTATAGGTAATGGGAAAGTGATGTTTAGTGAGATTTAATATGAATAAATGTAAGGTTATGCATCTGGGAAGGAAAAATAGCCATGCAATTTATAATCTTAATGGAGCAAATCTAGGTGTATCAGATATTGAAAGGGATTTGGGAGTGCTTGTGGACAACCACCTAGGTAACAGTGCTCAAAGCCAAGCAGCAACTGCAAAGGCAAATAAAATATTAGCATGTATTAAGAAGGGTATAGAAGCCAGGAAAGCAAATATAATTCTGCCACTATACAAATCTCTAGTACGCCCTCATTTGGAATATGGAGTACAATTTTGGGCACCACTTCATAAAAAGGACATTTTAGAGCTGGAAAAGGTACAGAGAAGGGCAAACAAACTAATAAGGGTAATGGAGGGGCTAAGTAATGAAGAAAGACTAGCAAAATTAAACTTATTTTCTCTAGAAAAAAGACGTCTAAGAGGAGATATGATTACCTTATATAAATACATCCAGGGTCAGTATAAAGATTTGTCGGGGGAGCTTTTTGTGCCAAGAGGTTTTCAACTGACAAGAGGACATCCCTTGAGGTTAGAAGTAAAAAGATTCCACCTCAAAGAAAGAAAAGGGTTCTTCACAGTAAGGGTGGTTAATCTGTGGAATTCTCTACCGGAGGAGGTGGTGACAGCGGATTCGATAGATACCTTTAAAAGGGGACTAGATTTATTTCTAATTAACAAGGGTATTCAGGGTTATCATGGATAATTAGAGAGACAATAAAGATCCAAATTTTTAACATTTCCCCTTTAGACAATTGGCTAAGTCTCACTTGTTCCTTCCTTTGGACTAATTGATAATAATAAAAAAACAAACAGAAAAAAAACATTAAATAATTGATTAATTAATAATTAACAACTAATGAATTAATAGTTAATCCACATATTGCAGATCAAAGGAGATCTTAAAAGTTTGAACTTGATGGACTGAAAGTCTTTTTTCAACCTTAAATACTATGTAACTATGTAACTATGTAACTATGTAACTATGTAACTATGTTAGGTATTAAAATGAATAGCACAACATTCTCAAGCTCGCAAATCTGCAATATAAAATACTCTAATTTCAGCTTAATTTCCATGTTAAAATCGATCCCGGCAATCAATGTGTTAATACATATAATGGAGCTTGCATGGACTTGAATATCATATTTACTGCTTTATTAATATTGCATTATTTCTGGAATGTGGGTCCGATCAAAACTCCTATTTGAAGCCCGTAAGGCTTTGAAATCTAATCTCCATTTGTCAGTGACATAATGATGACGATCTCTGTTGCCATTGGCTTCATCTAAACCCGTAACTTCTGTTTTGACAAATTTATCATGTTCACAGCCGAACATCCAACATGTGACAAATGCTTTACGGGTTTGCGTCTCAAGCCCCTAACTAACAACGTGGTCTAATTTAATAGTTCTGTAACAACGCTGAATTTCAAGCCTGCATCGTTTGCGAGCTTTCCGATGCCACTACAGGATTTAATAGGGCTGTTGAACTCATTTGACCATTAAGTAAATACTCTACAAACCTACAACATATTACACATTGTAGTAAGTATGTAAGTGATTGCTTAGGCCATTAAGGGGAATACGTCAAGAAAAAGATTGTCAATTATAATAACCATTGGAAGCTTTGTTAAAACATATCTTTAATACCATTTCATAAAAGCTATTTCATTATTATTCCCCTTAAGGCTAATATTTTTCCTGCTAATTTCAGTAGACATTTTTTGATATGTTTACTAGCTTAGCATGGCAAATCATATGATTCAAGTAAAATGGGCATTGACTTCTTGTGAAATACTGAATACTGAAATCTATTTGCCAATCACCCATAAACATTACCATATATTCCAAAGACACATACTGAAGGTGTTATACTACAATGCTTAAATATTTCCTTTACTCATTGCATTGTAGGAATCATTTTCTTTGTATCTTTCCTTAATAGCTGTACATATACAAAATGCAAGACTGCCACACAACTTCATACTTGTTTTCAGATCAAAGTATCTGAAAAACAAGGGGAAAAAAAACAGAATTAACTCAGTTTTACAATATAAATTTTATTTAATTTGTTCCATCAATATTTTTTTCTATTGATAGTAATAAAGTTTTTTTTGCTTTAATAGATTATAATTTTAGATGTTCAAAAATGATGAACATAATTGAAATCCTCATATAGACAAAATAAAAAGGCAAAAAATAATGATAATGGATGAAAAAAAGGTCCATCGAAAAATGCTTTTAGGGCGAAAGATCACAGAGGACAATGAAATGTACAAAGGTTGTTACAAATGCAGCGGTACAGTATTCTCAGAGATGAAAAGACATCCGCGAGAAGAAAGCAGATGACAGGTAACAGATGTTCTATATCAAATGAAAATGTGAAAACCATTATGAGCACACACAATGATGTCTGGACAAAAGCAATATTTTATCAACACATTGATAACAGTACTAGCAGAACAATTTTAATTTCTAGAACATGAAAAATAAATTACTAGAAACACATTTGTCAAAAATATCAAATCTTTGTTTGATATAAAATCATAAATACATCTACAATAGTTGAGAAATATTCATTCTGTAAGTTGTATTCTTAAATATATAGTGAAAATACTCACAGAAATATGCATACAGTTGTTAATACTGTTTATGTACAAACCACCACCATTTTCCGTAGCACTATTTACAAAGTAGAAAAGAGTACAGTAGATACAATTAGCAAATTACAAATGATAAGATAAGTAGAAATGAAGTAAGTTTACGAGTTTTAAATCTTGCAAAGTGCTTTGGGGACTATGGATACTGGATTCTAAGCTCAAAGACAGGGCCCTCCATACTTAGTAATTGTGTTTTGTCTTGATCATAACCTATCGCAATAAATGCAAAAGCCATTCATCGCGCGCCTCACAACGAGAGCCAACAATGTGCATAGCACACAAACTACACTAGCGGACAGCCATACAATGACAGCAAAAGTGCCAATGATGAAGAAAAATATACAACAACCAAAGGCGCTCATTGCGAGCCATGCGATGGGCGCCGAAGGTGCTCAGCACGAGTCTCGCAATGAGCGCCGAAGGATCTCAGACCACCAAAAAATTTTATGTCTGTGCCAAACAGCATTACGTGCCTTACAATTTTATTGCCCCATTTTTGATAGGCAAGTCGCTAGTAATAATAATAAGTACAGGGGAATACAAATATGAAATAAATGGGTCCGCAGATGCAGCAGAAGTGAGATTCCTACTCCTGAAGAGCTTACAATCTATAAGGTGGGTGACGGATGCAATATGGCAGTGAATAAGGTCTAAGGCTAATGTAAGAAGAGGCTGTGTGTTGTGTCAATTAGATATTTCTCATTTACATGTATATTTGCATTTTAATTTGTATGATGAATTTCAAGCACATTAGTACAAAAGATACATTGCCCCACATGGCTTTTTTTAAAGTTATGGAATAACTGGAATTAATAATAATAATAATAATAATAATAATAATAATAATAATAATAAATAATATTAATAATAATAATGTGATGTACCCAGATCCCCTATTATACAAGCACACTTAATGCCACATGCCTCATACCATGTTCTTATTTTCACGTTGCTTTACAAACTGAGATAAAATGTTGTTACATATTTTGTTGTTATTGAATAGGACATTGTTAGCTGAGCGATGCTTTATTGCACCCAATTTGGATTTATTTTTTGAATTGTTAACCTTTATACAAGGTCTGTTCTTGCTACTTGTACTGTGAGTCACTGTGCGTCACTGTGTATCAATTAGTACATTTTCTGTGGAAATATAGTGTAAGTATTACAAAATCACTGAAAAAAACACTTGCGGCCTCATTCTATTATCGGCCGTAAAACGGCCGCAAAGCTGCGATTCCTTGCGGCCATCTTACAACCCCGTGTAGAGCTACCTTTACCTTGCAATTCAAATGGACGGCTCCGCAAGGATATCCCCCTTACGGCCGGCCGCATATCATGCAACCGGCCGCAAGGTCAGTAAAACTTTAAATGCAAATATAAATTCAAGATGGCACTGTAAAGCTCTGTAAATGATAGGCATCATAATGGGGGACATGAGGATTAATAACAACACCCTCTTAAGCTTGCACATTGCCCAAATCCGCTATTTCATTAGCGGTTTATTTTCCGTCCCGCAGCCTGGGCGGGTCTGAGGTGCTCCAAGCCTTTGGGACTTTGTCCACAGATATTTGACATGAATTAAAATAAATGTTATTTCCAGATTTGAGTGTAGGGGAATGTTGTGCTATGAATGCTAACACCTCCAATCACTTTATCGTCTCATCAGAGTGCAGGATAGCTTTATTATGGCTTTATTATGTGCTTAATTGTGTGCTTGCGGGACCTTTTTGGTGCAAGTAAGCTGGGGCTCGGTTTTAGCCTTGCCGAGAGTGTTCCCGTAGCAATTGAATAGCAACCGGGGCTTTTTTTAAGATCAAAGGCTTTCCTGCTGCGCGTGCGACCGCAAGGGATAATAGGGCGCCGGCTGCAAGCCTGCCGGAGCTCTCGGCCGGAAGGGAATAGAATAGGCAAATAGCCTGCGACCGGTCCTTGCGGCCCCGCATCTCCTACGGCCGATAATAGAATGAGGCCCTTTATATCTAGTCTTTATATGTTCATGATACAAATTAGAATACATATTAAAAAGCACAATTGAGGTAATGAAAGACTGATAGACATGCTGTTGTATCCTATACTTTTTAAATTTACAATTAAATCTCTTCACGGACGATTCCACTTTCTTGGAAACAGTAAAATTTATTATTTTTTGCTAATTAATCAACACTGCAACAAACTAGCAATTCTGAATCCAGATCTAATTCTAGCCCTTTTATTATAACCTTGGTGGGAGTGGATCTCTTGCTTTAATTGTAGTTTGAGGAGAACATGAATGACTTGAGATATTTATCAAAGTTCATGCCTGCAAGACTTGTTTTAAATTAGTGTTTCTCAAGAGCTGGTCCCAGTACTGGAGCTGGTCTCTATATCTGTTGGTCCTCAGGAAAATGTTAAATGAGGAGTATTTTGGAATGTGTTGAGATGAATAACAAGGATAGGTTGGGCCCGTAAAAATGTAAGGGTCACAGTAATAAATACATTAATAAAGAACTGACCTGTTTATGATGACTTGGATCTCAGTGGCATTCTATAGTTCCTTAAAGAGTGAGAAACACAAATGCTCTAAAACATGCTGTGACATAGCAAATGCCTAAATATTCAACTTTACTGATAATCAATCAATCATATCATCTATAGTGGGAAGGAGAGATGGTTAATATCAAATAAATCATGTTCAGTATATTTAAAGACAAAACTGAAATCATTTATAACCATGATTTGGAGATCTGTGTGCCACTGGAGAATGATGCGTCAAGATATGACAGCTGTATTTGAAAGGTGAACGTTTTATTACATTGCAATGTAAGTAACTGAGTGGGAATTAGATATAAAATGCTATGAAATATAAATATGATGACTTCTGTGTATATAAAGCAAAATACACGTTAAACGGAGAACAAGCAGACGATAGTTAACATATTATTTTTTTATGTAGCACCAATTTCATACCACCATTACAGAGGGTTGATCTTCAAAATCAACTATTTTACAATCAATATAGTTTTTGTTATTGTGTAATAGTACATAAGAAAACTTTGGTCCATGTAGCCTACAACCAAATATCCTATATACCTGGAAAAAATGACATGCTTTATTATTCCTTAGCATAGCATTATGGATTTCTCAGTCAATGACCAAAAGCATAATTAAGAAAATTAACATAAACCAAGTTTTGGACACAGGCGGCGCAAGGTTGCCCGTGTGCGAGGGCATTACATTTCAGTGTCTGCCTCAAACATTTTCATTCAGTCACCTGTGCGTAGCAAGTAAATAAATGAAATCCTGGTGTTTAAAAAGTTCCTATAGATTTTTTAAACTTTAGTATAGATATTGCCTATCCCTGTGAGCCAAAGGCGCTCCTTGCCAGCAACTGCGGACCTCGCAAAATTTACGGACTTGACAAACAAATACGAGACACGTTACGACCCATTACGACGTCCCAAAAATATGCCCTTACCGCCCGAAACCCGCGCACATGAAAACATTAAAAACATAATATAAACAGACAACAAATACATAAAAAGCTTACCTACAGGAAGGGGAGGCACCCATGACCTTGAAGACTGAAGTTACACCTCAATTTCACTCAAAATAAAAGAGTTTAGACACTCGAAAATCCCCTAAGCGAGAGAAAAAATGGCTGCCGAAAAAACAAAAACGAGGCTACAGGACTCTAAACAGGCAAAACACCACCAAACACCTATGGATTTTCCGAAAAAGTCGGACGACATACAAAAACAAGGACGCAAAATCAGCCACAGCCGCGTACCACACATTAGGTGCCATTTTAGAACACTAACTTAAACAATCCAGAAGTACACAGCTACCCTAACGGATTTGTCTCGCGCACGCACACTATTACACTACACACTGCACACATTCATGACGCTTATACAGCAGCTCCACAGCACTGATGCTGCAGCAACATGAAAACAGATTGCCAGCTCTTCAACATAATGCTGCATATATTACTTCACAATAAGTAAAGTATATTATTTTTTTATTTTATTAATTATTCATTGCCATACCCCCCAAAAAAACAACGCTGCTCATAGCACACAAACAACCAAGAGCCACGCAATGATCGCCGAAGGCGCTCAGCGCGAGGCTCACAATGAGCGCCGAAGGATCTTGGAACACCAACAAAATTAATTTCGCACACAAACAGCATTATCTGCCTTACAATCTTATTGCCGTAATTTTTTGACGGGCAAGTCGCTAGTGTTAAATATTAATACAAATATTGAAGTAGTTGAAACTAGTTATTTGTTACAAATCCAATATATATGATTTGTTGCAACAAAGATGTCTGTCATAAAATTCACATTTAAGAGTTTTATGCTGCAGGCAAGATTGTTGGTGAAACATGGATTTATTAAATGATTGTTAAATCCCTCCAATACAACCTTCTGCTGATAGCTCTTGGATTCCAGATACATAGCATTCACCCGATAAGTGTGACACTCTTATATTGTATACATGGAACAAACTCATTCTGAACAGTGGCGGAGCTAGTGAATAGGGGGCACTTTTTTTTTGCACTTCCCGAAACCCCTCCAACTTCGACGCAGTACATATTATTTTATTATTATTATCTTTATTTATATCGCGCCAACATATTCCGTAGCGCTGTACAGGGGGTTAGTACATGGCAAAAAACAAACTTAACACCTTAAAGAATGGAGGGCCCTGTTTTTGAGCATATAATCAAATGTACATAGTGCTTGTTTCCAAGACACGGACACACAATTGAAAACTTGCAAACTTACAATCTAAGGGTTTAGGTGTGATACAAGAGGATGACAAATACAAAATGGCAACGTGAATGCAATTTGTTTAGTCAATTGGAGGTGTCTGTGAGCTGTACTGTAGATTGTGGGTGGGAGTGTTATTAAGCTGTGGAGTGTGCAGTTGTAATTATAAAGGCTGAAGGTGATATGATTTTTAAATAGGTGTGTTTTTAGTAATTTTTTAAAGGTTTTGAGGCAGGAAGTTAATCTAATGGAGCGAGGCAAGGAGTTCCAAATAGTAGGGGCTGCACAAGAAAAATCCTGAAGACGGGAGTGAGAGGAGGTGATGAGAGAGGAGGAAAGAAGAAGGTCGTTAGCAGAACGAAGGGGGCGGTTGGGAGAGTATTTTGAAACAAGAGCAGAGATATAAGGGGGTGCACTGTTGTTGAGGGCTTTATGCGTTAAGGTCATGATTTTAAATGTGATTCGGGAAGCTATGGGAAGCCAGTGGAGTGATTGACAGAGAGGAGCTGCAGACACTGAGCGTTTGGTATTGAAGATGAGTCTAGCGGAGGTGTTAATTATGGATTGGAGGGGAGACAGACGAGAGATGGGGAGGCCAGCAAGAAGGGAATTGCAGTAGTCGAGTCGAGATATGATGAGAGAGTGTATTAGAATTTTAGCTGTGTCTTGTGTAAGATAATGACGAATTTTGGAGATGTTTTTTAGGTGAAACTGACAAGATTTAGTTATCGATTGGATGTGAGGAATAAAAGAGAGGGCGGGATCCAGTAGAACCCCAAGACAACAGGCCTGGGAGGTGGGAGTGATGATGGTGTTGTCAACAGTGAGAGATATTTGAGGAGTGGAAGCTATAGTAGAGGGTGGAAAGATTAGGAGTTCAGTCTTAGACATGTTGAGTTTGAGTTGACGGGTAGACATCTAGGAGGATATGCTAGAGAGGCAGTTGGAAACTTGAGCTAAAAGAGAGGGGGATAGATTGGTTGCAGAGAGGTAGATTTGAGTATCATCTGCATAGAGTTGATACTGAAATCCCAAGGATTTTATGAGGGTGCCAAGGGAGGAGGTGTAGATGGAGAAGAGGAGGGGGCCTAGGACAGAACCTTGGGGAACGCCAACAGACAGAGGGAGAGGTGAAGAAGAGGTGCCAGAGAAGGAGACGCTAAATGTACAATCTTTTAGATAGGATGTGAACCATAAAAGAGCTGTGCCCTGGATGCCAAATGAACGGAGAGTTTGGATTAGAAGAGGGTGGTCAACTGTGTCGAAGGCAGCAGAGAGGTCCAGGAGAATTAGAATGGAGAAGTTACCCTTTGATTTGGCAGTTAGCAAGTCATTGGTGACTTTTGTGAGGGCTGTTTCTGTTGAGTGTTGGGCACGGAAACCAGATTGGAAGGGGTCAAGAAGGGAATTGGAAGAAATAAATTGAGTGAGGCGATTGTAAACAAGCCGCTCAAGCAGTTTAGAAGCCAGGGGAAGTAGTGAGATAGGGCGGTAGTTGGAGGCAGAAGCTGGATCAGATGAGGGCTTCTTGAGAATGGGTGTAATTACGGCATGTTTTAAGGAGGATGGAAACCTGCCAGTGTTTAGGGAGAGGTTGAATAGATGTGTGAGAGCCGGGATAAGTGCGGTGGATAGGGGAGGAATTAGCTGTGAAGGAATAGGATCATGTGAACATGTGGTAAGGTGAGAGGTCGATAGTAAAGTAGATACTTCATCCTCGGTAACAGGATCAAAGGAATCCATAGTGGAGGAGGGATTGGGGAAGGGTAAGGGTTGGGTGTTGTCGGCTTGTGGAAAGGATGGTGGGATAGGGCCAAGCTGGGAGGAGAGCTCATTTCGAATAGTTTCAATTTTAGTTTTAAAGTGGCTGGCAAAGTCATCAGCAGTTAGGCAGGAAGGGGCAGGAGGCGGGGGTGGGCAGAGGAGGGTGTTAAATGTAGCAAATAAACGTTTAGGGTTGGAGGACAGGTTTGATATTAGTGATGAGAAGTATTGTTGTTTGGCAAGATTGAGGGCAGACAAGTAGGAGCGCAAGATAAACTTGTAGTGGAGAAAGTGTGCTGAGGTTCGAGATTTCCTTCATAGTCGTTCTGCAGTGCGTGAGCATCTCTGTAGATAGCGTGTTTGTGTAGTGTGCCATGGTTATGGGTGAGAGCGAGGGCGTTTTCTTGTGATTATGGGGGCAAGAGAGTCAAGGGTGGAAGTGTTGTACTGTGAAGTGGCGATGTCAGGGCAGGCAAGGGTGGTGAGGGGGCTGAGAAGGGGTTTTAGTACATTTGACAATTGTTGTGGGTTGAGTGCTTGCAGGTTTCTGCATGTTCTGATGGCAGGATTTGAAGAAGGGTGGTGAGCGTGATGAGGTGAGGTTGCAAGTTAGCAGGTGGTGGTCAGATAGGGGAAGTGAGGAGATGTCAAGGTTGGAGATAGTGCAGAGATTAGTAAAAATAAGGTCAATGGAGTGTCCACCACTGTGAGTTGCAGAATCTGTCCATTGTGAGAGGCCAAGGGAAGAGGTAAGTGCAAGTAATTTTGCAGTTGTTGGGGAGGTGGGGGTGTCAGTGGCTATGTTGAAATCGCCAAGAATGAGTAAAGGTATATTGGAGGAGAGAAAGTGAGGGAGCCAGGCGGCAACGTTATCCAGAAATTGAGAGGGTGATCCAGGTAGATCACAGCTACTCGCAGAGGGATGGGAGAGAAGATGCGGATAATGTGGACTTCAAAAGATGAGAATTGGAGGGAGGGAACAGGGGGTATGCAGTGAAAAGTGCAGCGAGAGGATAGTAGTATGCCCACACCTCCACCTTGTTTGTTCCCAGGTCTAGGAGTGTGGCTGAAGTGCAGACCACCATAAGAGAGTGCGGCAGGGGAGGCAGAGTCAGATGGAGTGAGCCAGGTTTCCGTGATAGCCAGTAAATTGAGGGAGTTGGAAATGAAGAGATGAATGAAGGTAAGTTTACTGCAAACAGACCTTGCATTCCAGAGGGCACAGGAGAAGGGCAAAGTAGATGGTTTGTGACAAGTGATGGGTATTAGATTATGGGTGTTTTGGGCATTTGCTGCCCTGGGGACTCTGCGTGGCTGACAGCAGGTGGGAATGAGTGAGGGGCCTGGGTTAGGGGATATATCAGTACATATATAAAATATATATTAAATATATAGAAAGAATAAATATAAAAATATATGGATCTGTATATATATATATATATATATATATATATACACACACCTATATATCTATATATATATCTAAAATATAAATATATATATATATCTATACATATCTATATCTATATTTCTATATATATATATCTATATATATATCTATATCTATATATATCTATATATATATATATATCTATCTATCTATCTATCTATCTATCTATCTATCTATCTATCTATATATATATATAAATATATATCTACAGTATATATATTTATATATATATTTATATATATATATATATTTATATATACACCTATATAAATACTTACTTACCTGCCTGATGCTGCACTCCACTTCCTTGGGTGAAAAGGCACCATGGCAGGCCAGAGGGCCGAGGGAGGCCACAGGGTCCAACAAGGACTGAGGGGGCCACGAGTTAGTGAGGGAGACCACAGGGGGCTGTGAGGGCCACGGGGGACTGAGGGAGGCTGCATAGGTCTGCAAGAGGCCACAAGAGGTCCACAGGGGCCATAAGGGGCTGTGGGGGCTTCAGGGCCTGCATGGGGAACAGGGGCCCCTAAGACCTGTGGGGGCCACAGTAGGCCATAAGGGGCTGCAGGGTCCCCACAGGAGGTCTGCGGGGGCCATAAAGGGCTGTGGGGGCTACAGGGTCTGCAGGGGGAGCAGGTGACCCCCGGAGGCCACAGGGGATCCATGGGGCCACAGGGTATCGGCGAGGGCCACATGTGATCCTCAGAGGCCACAGGGGATCCGCAGGGGACACAGGAGGGCCGCAGGGTTCACTGGGGACCCGCAGGAGTCTGCAGGGAATGTGGAAGGTCCGTGGGCCGCTCACAATATGAAAAGATCCTTGGACATAGAGCTGTAAATAGAACTCATTTAGTGATGAAAATGTTATGGTAGGTAAATGGGAGGTAGAATACATGAAAATCACATAATTTAATAAAAGCTAGTCTAGCCATTATTATATTTTGCTTTAACATTTGTAACTAAATATAAGCATGGCCCCACAATACTATGGTTTTTCTATGCAGTGAAAATGTGAAACAACACTTTTCTCAGTTTTCAAAGTTTCTTTTAGGTATAACAAAATGTTCTTCACTGCAAAAGCTTTATGGGAACTGTATAATCTGTAATTTAATACCTCAACTAGTACTGTATACTTACTGAAATTAAGATCTAGTGTTCTTTTTGTTATAATATCACCTGTAACATTATGTCCTACTTATTTTTGGAATGGTCTTGTAAAGATAGATATGCATGAGCACAGAATTAATTTTAATTGGCTTTAAGAACTATGCATGTAATGACAAAAAGATCAGTGGTTGTCAAATTTTTAAGGAACTTAAGTATTGCATATCTCTGTCAAAGAATTTCAGAACGAGGTAAATTAGCAAACTGATTCTGGATATGTTTTTTATGTATACTATTATTTTTGTCTGTATGAGTTTTCACACTTTTCACATTTTAATTAACCATTGAACTGTAATTCAGGTTCAACTTAATTACATTTTTTTCCTATTAGTACTTTCAGTAACTGGGCTCCAGGTACTAGACTCAGGAGTTCAGAGGATAGACACTTTCTAAAAAATGTGTTTCCATCAAAACAATATTCTGGTCAATAAATTTCAATATTTGAAAATAGCAGTTAAGTCCATTTACTCCATTAACTTTCCCACAAACTAAAGGTGCTCATTGCAAAGCCTGTATAGTAGAGGGGGGGGAGATGCTCGCAATGAGTGTGTGCGCCATGTGCGGTGTGAGATGCGCATTGCGCTGTGGTGTTGTGCATGTGTAATGCGCAGTATGTGCTGCGCAGCAGGGCCGCGCGGCACGTGCGCAATGAACGGCATGTGCAAGGGAAAAGGGCAAAGGAGACATAGGGGAGGGAGAGGGAGTGAGAGGGGGAAAGAAGACACAGGAGAGGCAGAGGGGGAAAGGAGGAACAGGAGAGGGGGAAGAGACACATGGGAGGGAGAGGGGGAAGAGACACCTTGGAGGTAGAGGGGGGAAGAGAAACACATGGAAGGAAGAGGGGGAAGAGACACAGGGGAGGGAGAGGGGGGAAGGAAAGGGAGAGGGGATTTGAAGGCACAGGAGAGGTAGAGGGGAAAAGGAGACACAGGAGAGGGAGAGGGGAGGAGACACATGGGAGGAAACAGGGGAGAGAGAGGGGGAAAGGAGGCACAGGAGAGGTAGAGGGGAAAGAAGACACAGGCGAGGGAGAGGGGAGGAGACACAGGGGAGGAAACACAGGGGAGGGAGAGGGGGAAGAGGCACAGGGGAGGGAGGGGGAAGAGATGGAGGGAGAGGGTGGGGAAAAGACACAGGGTAGATTAAGAGGAGGGAGGGAGAGGAAGAGGGAAAAAGTAGGCATGGAAGAGGGGGAAAGGAGACACAGGGGAGGGAGAGGGGGAAGGAGAGACAGGGGAGGGAGAGAGGGCGAAAGACACAGGGTAGGGAGAGGGAGGAAGATAAACATTGGAAGGAGAGGGGGAGAGGCATATTGGAGGGAGAGGGGTGAAGAGACACATGGGAGGGAGAAGAGACACAGGGGAGGGAGAAGGGGAAGAGACATATGGGAACGGAGGGGGAAGAGACACAGAGGCGGGAGAGTGGGTAGAAGCACAGGGGAGGGAGGGGGAAGAGATGGAGGGAGAGGGGGGAAAGGAGAGGGGGAAATGAGGCACAGGAGAGGGAGAGGGGGAAAGAGACACAGGGGAGGGAGAGGAGGGGAAAGAGAACCAGGGGAGGGAGAGGGGGAAAGAGATACAGGGGAGGGAGAGGGGGAAAGAGACACAGGGGATGGAGAGGGGGAAGAGATACAGGGGAGGGAGAGGGGGAAGAGATACAGGTTAGGGAGGGGGAAGAGACAGAGGGAGGAAAGGAGCAGGAGAGGGGGAAGGAGACACAGGGGAGGGAGGCGGAAGAGACACAGGGGAGGGAGGAGAAACAAAATGTATACCACTATTGCAGATCAGAGGAGATCTTAAAAGGTTGAACTTGATGGAAATTTTTGTTTCAACCTCAATTACTATGTAACTATGTAACTATGTAATATATCATGACGTCATTTTTGATGGGCAAGTCGCTAGAAGACAATAATTACATGTCAAAATTAAAAATGTAACAGGCTGTAATTTTTTTAAATTTCTAACAACATTTTGAGGGAGAAGGAGGAGGAGACACAGGGGAGGAGGGGGAGGAAACACAGGGGAGGGAGAGGGAGAGAGGCACAGGGGAGGGAGGGGGAAGAGATGGAGGAGAGGGTGGAGAAGAGACACAGGGGAGGCAGAGGGGGAAATGAGACACAGGGGAGGGAGAGGGGGAAGAGACACAGGGGAGGGAGAGGGGGAAGAGACACAGGGGAGGGAGAGGGGGAATGAGACACAGGGGAGGGAGAAGAGACACAGGGGAGGGAGAGGGGTAGAAGCATAGGGGAGGGATGGGGAAGAGATGGAGGGAGAGGGGGGAAAAGGAGAGGGAGAGGGGGAAATGAGGCAAAGGAGAGGGAGAGGGGGTAAGAGACCGAGGGGAGGGAGAGGGGGGAAGAGATACAGACGCTCATTGCAAGCCTCTCCCCTGGTGTAGTTTTGGTCTTGTGAGCTCCTTCAGTGCTCATTGCAAGCCCCGCACTGAGCGCATTTGGCAGTGATTACAAGCCTCTTCTCTTGTATTTTAATTTTTTATATATTTAAAAAAAAAAATAATAATTAATTAAATAAATTATTATACTTTACCTATTTGTAATTAATATATGCAGCAATCAATATGCTGAAGAGCTAACAATCCTTTTTGATGTTGGTGCAGCATACAATGTACATTTAGACTGCTGCTGACCTGAGGAGAAAGTGGCAGCAATGTGGCAAGTGTGCAGTGTAAATAGGCTGCGTGTGCTTCATAAAAATGACATTTTAGAGCTGGAAAAAGTACAGAAAAGGGCAACAAAACTAATAAGGGGAATGGAGGGGCTAAGTTATAAAGAAAGAATAACCAAATATAAAAGGCGTCTAAGAGGGGATATCATTACATTATATAAATACATTCAGGGTCAGTATAAAGATTTGTCAAGGGGGATTTTTGTGCCAAGAGGTTTTCAACTGACACGAAGACATCAAGTAAAAAGATTTCGCCTTAAAGAAAGAAAAGGGTTCTACACGTAAGGGTTATTAATCTGTGGAATTCTCTACCTAAGGAGGTGGTGACAGCGGATTCAATAAATAACTTTAAAAGGGATTGGATATATTTTTTTTAAAAAAGGGCATTCAGGGTCATCCTGGATAATTAGAGAGGGAGCATTGAACCAGGGTGGAGTACGATCACTAGTATCAGGGGCTAGAAAGGAATTTTATATTAACTTTCCCCTTTTGAGACAATTGGCCAAATTTCACTGTTTTTTTTTTTTCTATTTGCCTTCCTCTGGATCAATTAACAATTAACAATTATTCCACATATTGCAGATCAGAGGAGATCTAAAAAGATTGAACTGTATAGACTAAAAGTCCTATTTTCATCCTCAATTACTATGTAACTATGAATATATTTTAAATTAAAAGAGCCATTCTGGGTTATCCTGGATAATTAGAGAGTATTAATCCAGGGAGGAATCTAATCGCCAGTATCTGGGGTCAGGAAGGAATTGTATTTTCCCCCTTTTGAGACAATTGGCAAAGTTTCACTGTTTTTTTTTTTTTTTCTGTTTGCCTGTCTCTAGATCAATTAACAATTAATAATTAATCGGAATACTGCAGATCAGAGGAGATCTAAAAAGGTTGAACTTAATGGACTAAAAGTCTTTTTACAAATTCAAATACTATGTAACTATGTAACTAGACGCAGAGATAGTAGACTTTGTAAATGCGTCTGAACTGGGAGATGCAGACGCCCAGTACATACTTAGTCCAGGCTTCGGTCGAGAGCTTGACCAATGAGGAGCTCAAACAACTGTCGAAAAAGGGCAATGAGGAAGCTCAGGACAGCAATGACTCTAACATATAGCAACCAAAAGCAACAAGCGTCAACAAATGTGATTTACTTCTAGCAAATAAAGTGTGTTTATTTTCTATGTGCACTGATTTTGTCCAGGTGAGAGGGGAGATGTTTGCCTGTGCTAAACTTGCAAATAAGTTATTGACTTGTCTGGGGCTGTTTGCAACTGTGATTTACTTCTACCAAGTAAAGTGTTTTTATTTGCGGTGTGCACTGATTTTGTCCAGGTAGTAGTCGGAAGCTAATACAAACAGGGGAAGGAGCGAACTTGTGAGCTTGCGAACATTTCTAGTGTCAAGTGCAGTTTAGTATAAGTGTAGGAGTTTAAATAAAAGAAGGGAGTTCAAAGAAAAGAGGGCAAACTTATAGTGCAAAAAGGGAAGAAATTTATTTTTGGTGTTTTTTTACTATAAAGCTTTACACAAATATATTGTTTTTATTATTATTTATTTATTATTATTATTATTATTTATTTTTCCACTGAATTTAAGTAGACAATAATTATGAGTCAGTCCAGTGGCAACCTCACTCAGTGTACATCCTGTCATATGTATGCACTACTGGAACAGATGATCCAGGGTCCATACCTCTGTGACTTGTGTGAGCATGTTTCCCCTCTGGAAGTTTAGATTGGAGAACTGGAGAGAAGAATTGCAGCACTTAGTGTTATTGCTCCACTGGAAAGGGAGTTGGTGCTCACGGAGCACAGTTTAGCTGGGCCTAGCATGGAAGGTGGGGATGTGCTAGTGAAGATGTCCATGGAGGTAGCTGGGTTACAGTTACAAAGGGAAGCAGGGGGAACAGGAGATGGAGGCAGGCCAGTTCTGAGTTGGCAAACACCAACAGATTTGCCAGATTGAGTGAAACTGTTGGGGATGTCCATTCAGGAATGGCAATACCAGATAGAGCTGTTCCCTCTAACAGCCGGGAGAAACGGTTCTACTAGGGGAGTGGGAGGGCAGATTAGGCAGAGCAACAAACAGGTTTTGGTGGTAGGAGATTCCATTATTAGGAAAGTAGAAATTGTGACCCCCATAAAACAGACCCCCATAAAACCCTCATTAACCCTGTCACTCATGGGGGTCAATATAGACCCCCATAAGCCCTTCATTAACCCTGTCACTAATGGGGAAATACAGACCCCCATAAACCCATCATTAACCATGTCACTCATGGGGGTCAATAGAGACCCCCATAAGCCCTTCATTAAGCATGTCACTCATGGGGGTCAATACAGACCCCCATAAGCCCTTCATTAACCCTGTCACTCATGAGGGTCAATACAGACCCCCATAAGCCTCTATTTAACCCCATCAGTCCCATAAGGGTATTAACACCATTATGGGCCGGTCACAACACTACATTAACCACATAAGTGCCATGATGGTCCTCAAGGACCATCATGACACTAAGTATAAACTAAGTATAAACACTATACTGCACTATACCACTCCCAAAAAAAACATGAAAGATCAACTAAACACCCTCTACACTAACCTATTAACATCTACACTACCTACCCCCTATTAACCCCCACCACTCTAATTACAGAAAATAAAAAAAATAAAAATCACAAAAAATAAATCTACATTACATGAAATAAAAAACTAACTCAGAAAAAAAAATACATTACACAAAATAATAAAACCTAAGTCACAAAAAATAAAAAAAGGAACATTACAGAAAAAAAAAAAATTACAAACCCCCCACCTCACTACAGAAAAAAAAAAAATACACACCTGAAATGGAAATACATATAATACAAATACATATAATACAAATACATATAATACAAATACATACAATTACAATACAATTACATTAAATTACAATACAATTACAATACTATCTAATATACATTACACAATCTATCTAAATAAATAGCATAATCTAATGTACATCCTATCTATATAATAATACATTCCCAATATATCTAAAGAAATTCCATAATCTAATATACATCCTATCTATATAATAATACATACCCAATCTATCTAAATAAATAACACAATTTAATATACAATCCATCCTATGCTATCTATATAAAACCCCTAGCTAACATACAAAAAATCCTATCTATATATTAACTAATCTAAGTCTAAGCTAAAATAAAAAAAATTAAGACCACTTACTTTTGCAGATGTTCCTTGCGATCAGCCACCTACGAAAAAAAAATTACAAAAAATTAGTGCAACACGTTTACACTAATAAAATAAACATTATAGACATTCTATACATTCTAGACATTCTATACATTATATACATTATATATATTCTAAATATTGTACTCACCTTTCCGCCATGTCCGGTCCGGCATTCTTTGAATCCTTCTCCGGCGCGGCACCTGTTAAAAAAAACACAACATTAATACACATACATCAAAATAAAATACACATAATCTACATTATACTTACCTACCCGCGATGTATATACTTACATCCGCACTCCCGGACATCCCCGATGCTAATGAGGCTCCAGGAGAATTTTCAGGAAGAAAATAAGCAATGGCGCCTTCTGATTGGATGAAAACGCTGTCTATCAAATTCACCCAATCAGGAGGCGTCAATGTGTGAGTCAATCAGAAAGGGATACACCCTAAAATCCCACTCTGATTGGATAATGCACCTATTAATCTTTATTTAAACCAATCACAGGGCACAGATGCCTTCAGCCAATCACAATGGAATACACAGGGTGATTGGTTGGAGCCTCTGGCATTCTGATTGGTTGCACTGACAATAGCCAATCACAATGGAATACACCCTCACATACTGATTGGTGAAGGATTTGCGCATTCTCATTGGCTACTGTTAAAATCAATCAATATTACAGCCAATGGGAAGGCGCAGATGTCTTCACCAATCAGTACGTGGGGGTATATTCCATTGTGATTGGCTGATGGCAATAAAGCCTTAGGATTGGTTCAAATAAAGATTGAAAGGTGTGTTATCCAATCAGCGTTGTATTTTGGGGTGTATACTTTTTTCATTGGTTTACAAATGGGGTCTTCTCATTGGCTGAATTTGATAGACAGCCTTTTCAGCCAATCAGAAGCCGCCATTGTCAATTTTACTCTGGAACACTCCATAGGAAGGCCATTAGCGTCGGAGACATCCGCAAGGGCGGATGTGTGTCGTTTTTTTTTTTTTTTTTTTTTAAAGGCGCGGATGCTTTCGTAGAAGACGAGGAGGATGGAGACATTGCGGAAAGGTAAGTATAATGTAGATTGTGTTTATTTTACTTTGCTTTATGTTTACTAATGTAATGTTTTTTTTTGACAGGAGTAAAGATGGCCGACGGAACATGGCGGACGGAACATGGAGGACGTGACATGCTGGAACGGGACATGCTGGAAAGGTGAGCATAATATTTACAATATTTACAATATTTAGAATGTTTACAATGTTTAGAATGTTTAGGTATTTCATGTAAATGTGTTGTATTAATTTTTGGAATCTTTTTTACCGTAGGTTGCTGATCTGACGAAACATCTCAAAGGTAAGTGACCTTAATTATTTTATTGTAGCTTACAATTAGGGTACCTATATATATATATAGATAGCATGTATTGTATATTACATAGATAGGGGGATGTATTATTAGATAGTATTGTATATTACATAGTGGGATGTATATTACATTACATAGTGGCATATATATTACATAGTGGCATGTATAGTAGATAGTGGCATTTATATTAGATAGTGGCATGTATAGTAGATAGTGGCATGTATAGTAGATAGTGGCATGTATATTACATAGGGTTGTATTGTTTATTTAATTGTATTGTATTTTATTTTATTTAATTGTGTTGTATTTTAGTTTATTTAATTGTGTTGTATTTTAGTTTATTTAATTTTGTTGTATTGCATTATATGTATGTATTATATGTATTTAATTTGCAGGTATGTAATTTAAAAAAAAAATTGTAGTGGGGGGGTTGTAATGTATTTTGTTATTTTCTGTAATGTTCCTTTTTTATTTTTTGTGACTTAGGTTTTTTTTTTTGTTCTGTAATGTACATTTTTTATTTTTGGTGATTTTAGATTTTCTTATTTTATGTTATGTAGATTTCTGCTTTTTGAGGAATTTAGTTACTTGAGGCACACAGTACACTCACATTGTGTGACAAACAGCATTTCAACACTTTCTTTTATTGACCGTCATTTATTGACGGGCAAGTCGCTAGTCAAATATAATTCTGCCACTATACAAATCTCTAATACGCCCTCATTTGAAATATGGAGTACAATTTTGGGCACCACTTCATAAAAAGGACATTTTAGAGCTGGAAAAGGAAAAGAGAAGGGCAACAAAACTAATAAGGGGGATGGAGGGGCTAAGTTATGAAGAAAGACTAACCAAATTAAGCTTATTTTCTCTAGAAAAAAAGGTGTCTAAGAGGGGATATGATTACCCTATATAAATACATTTAGGGTCAGTATAAAGCTTTGTCAAGGGAGCTTTTTTGTGTCAAGAGGGTTTCACTAGGGTTTTCTTTCCATTTGCCTTCCTCTGGATCAATTAACAACTAATCTGCATATTGTACATCAGAGGAGATCTTAAAAGGTCTTTTTTCAACCTCAATTACTATGTAACTATGTAACATCTGCCACTTAAAGTGGACTGTTTCTTTTTGTGCTGTTCCTTTAAGTCTTTTTTTTTAAAAAGTTTGCTTTTATCCAGTTCTTATGTTTGCGTTTTTTTCCAAGTTCATATAGAGTTAAACTATTTTAAATTCTATTGGTTTTGTATCTTTTTTTCAATAAGTTCCACTATCCCTATCATCCCTATGTTAAAATGACCCCATTTATCAATGTTTCTCTTAACACTCCTATTGCCCAGAATCTACAGTGCTAAGCTGGGAATTTGTAGCACATAAAAATCAAGTCAAGTTGAGCGCAATCTGGCAATGTGTCTTATATCACTTGCAATTGTTTCAAAAATATTTATGATGATATTCATGTTGCAGTGGAATGTAACAGCATTGTAATATGTGCTACATATGAATGTATAAATCTCTAATACAAAAGTGTGTGTGGGTTCAGTCATTCAGTCATGTCATGACTCTTTGTGACCCCCAAGGTTTTCTTGGCAAAGATACTGGAGTGGGCTGCCATTTCCTTCTCCAGCGGTCCCGGATTTGTCTGATCTCTCGGTTATGATCTGCCCACCTTGGGTAACCTACATGGAATAGCTCACAGGTTCATTGACGTACACAAGCCCCTTCCCCAAGACAAGTTAGTTATGCAGAAGGGGCTAATAAAATTAATTGCTTCTAATTTGAAGTCTGAAACCCGGGAATGCTGCCTGGATTCTATGCTGAAACACATGGAAAATAGTCTGGCCCTCATTCAATTGCGATTCGGCCAATTGAATAGGGCTCTAAATAGGCACATAGCATATTTTTTTTAAAGAAGTTTTTAGTTAGTTAAAACTTTGCTTTTGGATAGATGTTTACTAACTAAAAACTTCTTTAAAAAATATATGTTACGTGCTTATTTAGACCCCTATTCAATTGCCAAAATTGCAATTGAATGAGGGCCTCTGTATCTAAACAAACCACTTATTTCATGATCTAAAGAAAGCATTTTAAAACTTCTACCTTGCTTTTTTATATTTGTAGAGTTGTTGTCCTTGACATTAAAATGTTTCAATAAAATGTTGTGGTAGCATAAAAAGATTTATCATAATTGAGAAATCCAGTAAAGCAAATATTAATATTAGCTTTACTCTATAAATGAAAGGTTAAATTTATTAAGAAATCCATAGCTTGTATTTGCTTCCTCTGCTAGAATTCATACATTTATGTATAATAATTATTGTGTCTTATAACCTTTATAACTTAATGACATGAAAGAAAAACCCTAGCTCTTTGTATAAACTTGGTAGATTTAAATAAATGCTGACCTCCATGTTTTCTTTTGACTTCAAGGTCAGATGATCCTGTGTAAGACATTGAAACTGATTTAATTAATTATATTAGTAAGTGTTACTGAGTTGTTCCTCTGTGAATACTGTAATAGTCAATCGTCTTTGAGTAGAGATGAAATGCCATACAAAATCTGACCAAGAACTCCAATCCAAATATATCCTAGCAGACATAGGAACAGCACATTTTATATAACTATCTTTGATACAAATGGAAATTTATTTTGCAAAGTAAATTTTTACACAGTCATTGCATTAAATAATTGAATATGATAATTGACATTGTTTAGAAGTAGGTGGAAAGAGAAACAATGATAATTGTACAGGAAGAATAGCTGGCATTTCAGATCTGAAGATTATAGGAGGGATCTGTTAGATCATTTTATAAAAGCACCTTAAAATATATTTAATAAAAACATTGTAGAAAATGTAATGTGTAAAGATCAACTAAATACAAAGCACAACTTTTGATTAACTACTTTGAACCAGATAATTTTAATAATATTAAATAAGTTAAAAAGAACACGCAGGTTTCAGGTTTACGTCTTAGTTCAGTTTCTTGATTATTATATTTTATTTTTAGAGGACCAGCAAATTCTGTAGGGCTAGGAAACAATAAACAAAAAGATAGAAATTACTGCCAGATGGACTGATGTTATGGCAAGATGAAGGGAGTAGTTTGCAAACCAGAAAGGATAGTCTTAAGTGAAATTGTGGGTGATTTAGTTAAGGTGGTAAGTGGTATGCTTCTTTGAACAGGTGGGTTTTCATGGAATGTTTGAATATTTGATGTCTAGGAGAAAATATTATAGAGCAGGTTAGAGAATTTTAATGAATGGTAACAGTTCTTGAAAAGGCTGGTAAGCAAGCTTTGATGGTAAGCTATTCTGGAACATTAAGGGCCTCATTAAATTCTCCCTCGTAGTTCTTTCGGTGCTCGCAAAAGGCAGTTTTTTGCTGTTTGCGAGTACCGAATCTTGCACAGCCTGCTTTGCGATATGACTACGAAAAATGGCCGAGAATAGGCTCTGGGAGAGCTATGTAGTCACACGCAGCCTTAAATCTACGAATGATTCTCGCATTTCATAAGAATCCCTACTGGCAAAAAAAGTGCCCGCAAGGGATCCTAAAGCCTCTACGTGCTGCCTCTGCTCCCTATACTCTTCCCCATGCTGCACGGGTCTCTATTGGTACCACTGCAGCACCCCCACATTAACCCCTTGCAGCGGGGGGGCCCCGATCTGCAAAGATCCGGCCCCGCTGCATTTAAAAGTTTTAAATTCCCCGCCGCGGCTCCTTAAAGGGGGCGCAGCACACTATTACCCAATCCCGGCTGCGGTACCCCCCCAAGTGTCCCCACATTAAGCCCTTGCTGTCACCGATCGTGACTCTGCTGCATTTCAATTTTTTTATTTCCCGCCTCGCGGGTCCTTAAAGGACCGTAAAGGTCCTGAAAGGACTCGCACTAAAAAACATTAAACCCAGGCAACTATAATTAACCCTATAATTCATGGGGGTCAATACAGAGCCCCATAAGGCCTAATTAACCCTATAACTCATGAAAGTCAATACAGACCCCCATAAGGCCTTAATTAACCCTATAACTCATGAAGGTCAATACAGACCCCCATAAGGCCTTAATTAACCCTATAACTCATGAAGGTCAATACAGACCCCCATAAGGCCTTAATTAACCCTATAACTCATGGGGGTCAATACAGACCCCCATAAGCCTCTTTTAAACCCCATCAGTCCCATAAGGGTATATTATGATACCTATGGGGCTGTTAAAATCCTAACATTAACCACATAAGTGCCATGACGGTCCACAAGGACCATCATGACACTAACTACAAACACTACACTATAACCCCCAATAAACCATTTAATCTAAACTAACCCCCCTCTACACTAATCTATTAACACGTACACTACCTACCTACACTACCTACCCCCTAATAAACCTCCCCACCACTCTAATTACAAAAAATAAAAAAAACTACCTTACAGAAAATAAAATAACCTAAGTAACCAAAAAAAAACTTACAGTACAGAAAATAAAAAAACCTACAGTACAGAAAATAAAAAAACCTAGGGTATAGAAAGAAAAAAATCTACAGTACAGAAAAGAAAATACATTACAACCCCCCCCTCCCCCCACTACAGAAAAAAAAATTACACACCTGAAAAGGAGACAGACATACACAATACAATACATTACATACAATACATTACATACAATGCATTACATATAATATATTACATACAATACATTACATACATTACATATAATATA
Source organism: Discoglossus pictus (assembly GCA_027410445.1). Taxonomy (NCBI): domain Eukaryota; kingdom Metazoa; phylum Chordata; class Amphibia; order Anura; family Alytidae; genus Discoglossus; species Discoglossus pictus. The sequence continues at coordinate 358,815,346 of CM050167.1, read as the reverse complement.
TTACATATAATATATTACATATACTACATTACATATAATACATGACATACAATATATTACATATAATACATTACATAAAATATATTACATATAATATATTACATATAATACATTACATATAATACATTACATACAATACAAATCAAATACCCCCTATCTATCTAACAATCTATTTAATCTAAAATAAATCATAACTATATCAAATACATCCCCCTATCTATCTAATGTACAATAAATCCTAACTACATACACAGACCATAATTCTAAGCTAAAATAAAATAATTACAGTCCTAACTACATACACAGACCCTAATTCTAAGCTAAAATAAAATAATTACAGTCCTAACTACATACACAGACCCTAATTCTAAACTAAAATAAAATAATTACAGTCCAAACTACACAGACCCTAATTCTAAACTAAAATAAAATAATTAAGACCACTTACCTTTAAGATGTTGCTTCAGATCACTAACCTAGGGGTAAAACAAAACAAAATAATTAGTACAAAACATTAACATAAAATAAATAAACATTATATACATTCTAAATATTCAACTCACTTTTCCAGCATGTCCGGTCATTGTTCAGTTCTTCTTTCATGTTAAAAAAACACAATACATTAATACAATATACAAACAAAAAATAAAATAAACATATCAACATATAAATATACATTTAACTTACCTCCACTCGATGTCCCCGGCCTCCACCTCCTTCAGCCCCGGCTGGGCCCCGGAACCATCCACGCTCTAAAACCCCCCCTCCAAAAAACGGAGATCTGCACTCGCATACCTCCCCGACGCTAATGAGCCTCCCGGAGTCTTTTCCGGGTGGAAATTGGCAATGGCGGCTTGTGATTGGCTAAAAAAGCTGTCTATCAATTTCAGCCGCGGAGGTCCCGTTTAGGACCCCTGCACTACTTGTTGAGGTGCGGGAGCCTGCGATATCATATGGCAGGCTGTCACTCCTCATGTACATTTACGCAGTGTTGATACGTACGGCCCTGCTGCATAGCTCATACGTTGCTCGCAGCAGGGCGATTGTAATAGCATTGTAAGTTAGAGAAACTTTGCAGTACGTAGGGCTTAAGTAGAAGCCTCTTATTTACGAGGCTGGAATTTAATAGGGCCCTAAGTTATTATGGAGCATGGACAGAGTGGAGAGGATGGTTTGGAGTATATCTAGAGACAAGAGTTGAGAGGTAGGGAAGAGTAGTGCTGTTGAGGGCTTTGTAAGTTATGTATATGATTTTAGTATTATCTAAAAAATTGGAAACCAGTACAGGGATTGAATGAAGGGAGCAACAAATGATGAGTATTGAATGAGACAGATGAGCCTGGCATAGAATTCAGGAATGATTAAAATGTAGATAGGTGAGTGAGTAGAAGGACAATTTGCATATAGTTGCAATAGTCAAGCAATGGCATGATGTAAATATGGATTAGTATCTTAGTATCTTAGTGAATTTTAGAGATATTTTAGAGATGAAGGCAGCAAGATTTGGAGAGTGATGGAATGTCGTAGATAAAAGAGAGCTCTGAGTCATATGTGACACCAAGACATCAAACCTGAGACGTAAGTGTAATTTTGTCTTGTCTATAGAAAGAGAAGTATAAGCAATTGAGGTGAAGGAGGAAGGAAGAATGAGTAACAACTTTGTCTTGAAGATGTTGTTTTTAAGATGTTTCAAAAGCATTTTGTGACATGAGTTAGTAGGGTGGTGATAGGTCTGAAGGGGATAGATTGACTTAGGTAAGGCTAGCATAAATGTGGTACCCAAACTCTTAGGAGTTAATAGGTTTATCAAGATAGGAGGTGTCGTTTGAGACAAGAAATAGACCCAGTATCCATACTTGGGACACCCCAACAGATAGGGGTAGTGGTGGCAAGGATGTGCTATGTGTAGGAGACGCAGAAGGAATGACTCAAACAATGAGGAGGACTAGGCCATGGAGTCATAGTGAGTGAAGAATGTGCAGGAGGGTTGGATGTTCTACTGTGTCTAGTAGAAGACTTAGCAAGGAGAAGTGTCCCTTTGACTTAGCAGTAACTAGGTCATTTGCCACCTGGGTGAGTGCAGTTTTAGTTCAGTGATGGGAATGGTAGCCAGATTGTAGTGGTTAAGTAAGGAATTGTTTGTTAAGAAGTTAGTAAGTCAGGAGTAGACTAGCTGTTACCGTAGATTGGAGTTGATATTTGTTAATAGATCAAGGTTTGAGGGAGGGCTAATTTGTAAAAGGTATGATGAGTTGATCCTTGAAATAGGATAGAAATTTGCCAGTGGAGAAAGAGAACTGTGTTTTGTAAAAACATTTTTGTAAATTTCTCACTCTTTCACTACCCAGTTATGTGATTGAAGAAGTATAATGTATATGTATAATGAGTTAAATCACAAATATATGTAGTGTGTGTGTTATTTGTTATAAAATGTGTGTTTAGAAGTTTCTTTACCTTATAGAGGGTGTAAAGAATATAGATTTAACTATAAATATTTTCTATCTGGAGTAGCTAGTAATATTAATATTTGCTAAAAAGATGGGTCAATGCCCATAGCCCTATGAATAGCTCCAACTGTGCAGTAATCTTCAGATTTACCTGCAGATTAAAGATGGTTTCTCTAGTAGTACAGCAATCTTTAGATTTTTTTTGCAAGTTTTACTGAGCAGGGACTGCCTGCTTAGATTAAAGTGGCTTCAGTAAGAAGGATGAGAATATTTTTATTTATTTCTTTTTTATAGTTTTTCAGTACAATACCAATATTTAAAACAATAGCATACATTACAGAACACAACCACAACATAAATTACATTACATAACTTCCCCCGGTTTTGCTAGATCTAAGTTGCTTATGGGGCGACCATTCCATTCACATCTTAACTCAAGAATTAACAATTTAATAGTTCCTGATTATTACATCTCTTTTTCATCAAGCATTATATTATAAATCGTATCACAAATCAATTTTTTATAATATCAATATAAATATCTCCTGAGTTACCATTCGTACATGGATTACAATATTTTTTATTAATCTCTTAATTTAAACCTAGCCTAATTCTAGGCCAGGCATCGGCAAGGTGTAAGGCAAGACAAATCTCTCGATTTTCATAATGGAGGAAACGTTTTTTCTAATACAGAGTTTTTTGTCTTTATAAATTTCGGACCTATACTTTTCCCAAATTGTTCCCTTGTTATTATTATAATACCCAAGTCACTGATTTCTGTTTCCATTAAGTAATCAACTAATGACTAACCTGAAGGATATCGCAAATATATATATTTATGCTCTGGCCTCTCTCCTTGCTACACCCCAATAGGCATGCTAAGGGGGCCTGCTAAAGGGGCCAGGGGCCGAATCAATTATGGAGAGAGGGAGGGATGGTGGGGCGCTGGAAGCATGTGTGCCTGATTGAGTAGGCAGGGGTTTATATAGGGTAGGGGGAGAAAGGGACCCTCCTAAAAGCACCAGGTAATTAACCTGGGCATTTGTGCTTGGGCCTCTCTCCTTAGTAGCAGTGGTGTGCCCGGTGCTACACCCCTATAGGCCTGCTAAAAGGGCCAAAAACCAGCTGTAAATTAATTAATTATGTAAAGCTCAATGAATTTTTGTGGATTCATAAAATAAACTGTAGATTGTGGACTTCCCCATAGCCTCATTGATCCGCTGGTATAAGATTTCTGATGCTGCTGCTCCTATGCGAAATGAATAACCTGAATATTAGCAGCCTTATTAAATTGCGATTCAACAAATTTAAAAGGGCTCTATTTAAGCACATAGCATATTTTTTTACAGAAATTTTTAGTTAGTGAAGACCATGCTTTTGGATCAAAGATCACTAACTAAAAACTTCTGTAAAAAAATATGCTGTGTGCTTAAATAGAGCCCTTTTAAATTTTCTGAATCGCAATTTAATAAGGCTGTAAATGTATCAAGTCCCAATCTTATCAGAATTGCTCGTATGTATTGCACAAATGAAGTGGTTCTGAGAGGCTGGTTTGAAATGTTCAAAAGGGGGTGATGAAGAGGATTATCTCTTAATATGGTGGTAAATATCCAAATGTGTTACAGGACAGGTAAGGTCATAATTAGGAAAGTAAGTGTTTTGGGGTTAGTTTGGTTGAACGTAGTGTGAGTAAACCGGTATTGTGATAAAATTTGATAAAATTCCTAGTACGAAAAATGGTTGTGATTGTGATGTGGTGAATTCTGTAGGCCAAAGGAACCCATAGAAAGCCCATGTTGCTGCTGCTTTTTAATTGTAAGTGAGATTTTGGGTCAAAAGGATCAGAAAAGAAATCACCAGTGATGGGAGTCTGTGAATGACATGAGCCTGATATAAAAAATAAACTGTTGAACAGGTGTAGACCAAACAAACTAAATTAAACTCTTAACCTTCTACTATGTCTCTCAAATTTGATGACAAATAATGTGGTGGCATAAAATCAGAGGCTAACTGGTCTCACCATTATCAACCTATGGGCTGGTAAAGCAAGTAACCGAGATTGAGATGTAGCACTCTGAATTCTGACAACTCGATCTTTCAGCTCAATAACAGAAGAAGCCACATCGGCTATCATTCTTTGTAGCTGTTGGAACTGGTCGAGTACCAAGCTAGCCTGCCCTGGGGTAGGCCTTTGAGCATCTTGCAATAATCTAAACAGTTCCATTTCCTCGCTGTTGCTGGAAAAGGAATGCTGTGAGTATACAATTCTAAATCAGGCGAGGGATGGTGCAAGCCTTGGTGATACTGGCTAACAGGGTTGGACTGAGCACTTGTAGGAGAGGAAGTTGCTGCAGATGGAGTGTTCCAGGTCTGAATGGACTGAATTGGCCATAAATCATACAGGTTGAGAGTTATGAGTAAGTAATAACTGACAATGTAAATAGGTGAAGGATGGCCCATGATGTGCAGAAAGAATAAGGTTTGTGAGTTTGAGAATACGATTACAGATGGGAGCGACTGAATTAGCGTTGTGATGACTACGATAGGCTGTGATACATAGCATATACTAGAATATGATTACTAGTGTTTGCGATGAAAACGAATGGCTTAATAACACACATGTAATTGTGCATAATAGCTTGTTGATGATGTTGAGAAGGTAAATCAAAATTACTAATGTTTAACATATGAGAAGGCCTTGATGGACTGTGAGTAATAGTTTCATAATAAGAAGGTAAACATGAGGCTGAAATTTCTATGCCGCGAAGCCCTCAATGGTAATAGAACGTAACATGCCATAGGTAAGCAAGATAAAACGTGAATCAATATGACCTAAAATATGGCAATTAGGACTGAATAACTGACTAGATGAACTGAAAATGATTAAAAAGGGTAAAGACATTTAGAGAGGGGGGGGGGAGTGAGGCCCTCGATGGGCATGTAATGATCAATTGTGGTTAAAAATGAGATGAACAGTTTTGAGTATTTCTATGATGCCCTTGATTGGGCTTGAGGATACCAGTTTGTAAAGGATAGGAAATCCCTCAATGGGCTACTAGTAAGAAAGTGAAAATATGTAGTTTATAGATTTAAGCCCTCGATCAAAATGGCTCAAAATGGTGTTGACACTTGAATAGCTGAGGTATTGTGCAAAGCTATGTTCCTCCTTAATTTGGTGATAATAAATAATACAAGTGTAGTTTACCATAAATATGAAGTGGATGAACAAAATTAATACATTCTGATAAATTACAGAGAATGTAACTGGTGAACGATGGCCCACGATAGGCAGAAGAATAAGGATTGTACGTAATAAGAAACTAAAGAGGAGTATGATCGAATTAGCGTTGTGAAGCCTTAGATAGGCTGTAGTAAAGCATGTACTTGAGAATAATAACTAGTGTTCCTAAAGAGAAATGTTGGCTTAAAGCCTTACATGCAATAACACCTATTAGGTTGGTGATAATAACGAGTAGGCAAAATAAATAAGAAACATTTTTAACTTACTAGAAATCCTTGATGGGCTGTGCTTAGGGGATTATTTGTGATAAGGTGAGATAGACATGAAACTGAATTTATTAATGTTGTGATGCCCTCAATGGGCTGTTATGATCGATTGTAGTTGAAAATAAGGTAAATATGGTTTAATGAGTCTTGTGATGCCCTTGATTGGGCTGAGAATGAGACAGTTTGTAACGAAACCCTTCGATGGGCTATAATAATTATTTTTAAACAGCAGGACAGAAAAATACATATTTTTGCAGTATGAGCTCAACATTGGTTAATACAACTATATAATAATTTTTGGATATAGGTTTTAATATTTATAATTTTATTTAAGCATTTTAAAAAATACATTTTTATAACGACGATTAAAACAATAAAAAGTATTTATGTTAGAATCAAACCACTCTTGATAACCTTTCACATACAATAATGTTAAGTCACCTCTTTTGATTAGTGGCTGCAAAATTGTCAGTTTAACAGATAAATAGTCACTGGGGTACAGAATTAGAACAAGAAATTATAAATTACATTAATATGAAAATCAATACATATAATTTGCAATATTAATTATGCTTAGAAATATTGTGTGATAACATTCAATTTAATAAACTAATTTTACTCAAGTTCAGATGATCATATATAGATACAGTCAATAGTGAAAAATCAATAAGTGATCTTTAAAGTGATATGCTTAGTGATTATTACCTAAAAAAGTGTTGAAAAAAACTTTAATTGGGTAAATTCTACTTAATTGTGGAGGCTCTGGGGCCCACTGCTTGCCTGTTGTAGTCTAACTGCACTATCTATATTTTGATCTGACCCCCGAGTCTTAAATGATAGATTTCTTAATCATGTGTTTTGTGGAGAATGGACAAATATGTATCGCCTTTTTTTAAAGATGTAATAATTTCTTATACACTGTATATGTATATATCAACTTATAAATTGATAAATTCCCCAGTTCCCAAATATCTAGCAATGACTATATCTATATATGATCATCTGAACTTGAGTAAAATGAATTTATTACATTTAATGTTATCACACAATATTTCTAAGCATAATTAATATTGCAAATTATATGTATTGATTTTCATATTAATGTAATTTATAATTTTTTGTTCTAATTCTGTACCCCAGTGACTATTTATCTGTTAAACAGACATTTTTTCAGCCACTAATCAAAAGAGGTAACCTAACATTATTATATGTAAAAAGTAATCAAGAGTCTTTTGATTTTAACATAAAGCAGAGGCAAATAAAATATTAGCATGTATTAAGAAGGGAACAGAAGCCAGGGAAGCAAATATAATTCTGCCACTATACAAATCTCTAGTACGCCCTCATTTGGAATATGGATTACAATTTTGGGCACCACTTCATAAAAAGGACATTTTAGAGCTGGAAAAGGTACAGAGGAGAGCAACAAAACTAATAAGGGGAATGGAGGGGCTAAGTTATGAAGAAACACTAACCAAATTAAACTTATTTTCTCTAGAAAAAAGGTGTCTAAGAGGAGATATGATTACCTTATATAAATACATCCAGGGTCAGTATAAAGATTTGTCAAGGGAGCTTTTTGTGCCAAGAGGTTTTCAACTGACAAGAGGACATCCCTTGAGGTTAGAAGTAAAAAGATTCCACCTTAAAGAAAGAAAAGGGTTCTTCACAGTAAGGGTGGTTAATCTGTGGAATTCTCTACCAGAGGAGGTGGTGACAGCGGATTCGATAGATAGCTTTAAAAGGGGACTGGATTTATTTCTAATTAAAATGGAATTCAGGGTTATCATGGATAACAACGAATTAATTCATAGTTAATCATATTGCAGATCGGAGGAGATCTTTAAAGGTTGAACTTGATGGACTGATGGTCTTTTTTCAACCTTAAATACTATGGCCCTCATTCTATTATCGGGCGTAAATCGGCCGCAAAGCTGCGATTCCTTGCGGGGCTCCCGTTACCTTGCAATTCCATTATACGGCACCGCAAGGATATCCCCTTATGGCCGGCCGTATATCTTGCAATCGGCCGTAAGCTCAGAAATCTTTAAATGCAAAAATAAATTCAAGACGGCACTGTAAAGCTCTGTAAATGCTAGGGATCATAAGGGGGGACATGAGGATTAATAGCAACCCCCTCTCAAGCTTGCACATCAGCCCAAATCCGAGATTACATTAACTGTTTATTTTCCGGCCGCAGCGTGGGCGGGTCTGAGGTGCTTCAAGCCCTCTGGACTTTTTACATGGATATGTGACATAAATTTAAAAAAAAATGTATTTACGGATTTGAGTGTAGGGGAATGTTGTGCTATTAATGCTAACACCTACAATCACTTTATAGTCTCCTCAGAGTGCAGGATGGCTTTATTATGGCTTTATAATGTGCTTAATTGTGTGCCTGCGGGACCTTTTTGCTGCAAGTATCTCCTACGGCCGATAATAGAATGAGGCCCTATGTAACTATGTAATAAATACTTTTTATTGTTTTAACCGCTGTTATTAAAATTTATTTTTTAAAATGCTTAAATAAAATTATAAATATCTCTGAAAATTATTATATAGGTGTGTTAACCAATGTTGAGATCATACTGCAAAAATATTTATTTTTCTGTCCTGTTGTTTAAAAAATCTTTAACATCTTAGCAGTAATATAGACTAAAGAAGACCATCAGAATATTATAAATATATAAATAACAAAAAATAGTCCTAGAACTCCAATAATCTAAAGTAGGTTATCTTTAAAAAAATTGTTTGGCTATAATAATAATATATATTGTTTGGCTATAATAATGTTAAAGTAAGAAGCGAAAAATATATAAAAAGTTGTGAATGAAGCCCTCGATGGGCAAAGAATGGTGAAGATAATTGACTAGCTAAGATATTTGTACCAAGCTAATCGTGAAAGCGTCATGTAAATAAATGTGAGGAGGTTGATGCCTTGACGGGCTGAAGGGAAGATTTTTTTGTGAAGGTTCATACTAATTCGATTGTATTTATCTGGGCCAAAGGTTTTCAGAATAACTAAAACTTTTTTCATTGCGATATGCACAGTGAAATAATGAGAACATAACTAGCAACAGAGATAGTAATAATTTATAATTTACCGATGTAACCTGAAATACTGACCATGAACTCATGCACTGTGAATTCCTACAAAGAGATTCATATAAGCCAAGAGTAAATGAAATAGAACATATATAAGCCAAGAGTAAAAGAATGGTGAAGATAATTGACTAGCTAAGATATTTGTGCTTAGCTAATCAAGAAAGCGTTAGGCAAATAAATGTGAGGAGGGTGATGCCCTTGATGGGCTGAAGGGAAGATTTATTTGTGAAGGTTCATACTGATTCGATTGTATTAATCTGGGCCAAAGATTTTTGGGATAACTAAAACTTTTTTTCAATGCAATGTGCACATTGACATAATGAAAACATAAGTAGTAACAGAGTTAGTAATCATTTATAATGTACCGATGTAACCTGAAATACTGACCATGAACGCTTGCACTGTGAATTCCTACAAAGAGATTCATATAAGCCAAGAGTAAATAAAATAGAACAGACCTTAATAAAAACCCCATAATAAATAGCATGTAATGACCTCTGAAAATATGGCATATAGAATATATTAAGCAATAAATAGATGCTAAAGTGAACTCTAGCAAGCATGGAAATTTTAAATTGACAAATTAATATAAAAGGCCTTTTAAATTAAGGATTCAATGGCTTATATCTCTACAGAATAAAAACATAAGCTAAATTGAGCTAAAATTAAGTTGCATTTTAAATACATAAGTCAAAAGAAGTAAATCAGACAGCAAAATGAATGAACAATAAAATAATGTTCAATTCGATATTATTGTTCTAATAACATACAATGGAACATAAAAAAGTGTGAAATGAAATAAAGACACCGGATATGTCATTTGTAGTGAAAATTTCTTACTAAGTGCTGGTCTTCAATCTAATGTACGGTAACATCTGTATGAAAAGTTAAACCACTCATGGTGCCTCAGCCTAACTATATCAGTGTGATACCCCAGCCTTCAGTGCAGCTTAACTGCTGTACTCTAGTGATCCCAACCACCCAAAATAATGTACCATAACGAACACTGCCTGCCACACAGGAGAAAAGGCAGATAGTGGAAGATGTACTTGCAAATCTGTCTGCTTTGCAGAAGGTACATAGTAGAATAAGCATTACAGTATAAATGAGAACTAGCAGATAAGTAAAGGAGTAAAACTGCAGTGAAATGTAACAGTAATGACATATAATAAAGTTTGGTATAAACAAAATACTTTTACAAATAATACAGAGCACTTACTAGTGTTTAAAACCAAGTACATACTGAGCTCAGGATAATAAAAACAGGCTGTATGTCTTGTTAGAAAGCGAGGTCTCGTAAAAACAATGAAAAAGATTACTTTAACATGTGATTGATATAAATGAATAAAAAAAATGGTAACTGAGAAAGAATTGAGTGGGAGTGTGATATTTAAGCAGCAATGATAATGCTTTCTGCAAATAACTAAGTGACTAAGCAAATACATGACGTTTGTGAAGTGACATGCTGTAGGTTTAATAAATTAAACCCATAATAGATATTCATGATAACTTGAATAACTTAACTGAAGTAGTCCAGAACAACTCTGCGTGATCAGTGATCGGGTATCAGGTATCAGGAGCAGCTACTGTCTGTGCAGGTAAAACAAACACAGCAGCATGTGTATATAGGGTAGGGGGAGAAAGGGACCCTCCCACAACCACCGGGTAATTAACCTGGCTATATATATATATATATATATATATATATATATATATATATACACAGGGAGGTAGAAAGAGAGGACTTCCAGACAGGGGTTGAGGAAGAAACCTGATGCAGAAGATAATCAGGAGCTAGTGACCCATTTAATGAAAGAAAGCTCAGGAAGCCAACAAGCTCAACAGAAGGCTTTCATTGCAGCTAGCACAGAGGTCCCAGTAGTGTAACAAACAGGCCAGAAGTATGCCAGAAGTAGGTTTCAACAACTTGAGAATGTTGTATCTGATGTAACAATGGACAGAGGTAACCAAACTGCATTTAGAGAAAGTTGTCCAATTATTATGGAAACACCATTGGAGGGGTATGAGGATTGAAAAGCCTTGGCTCCACTGCCAACTAACTTGTTGGCAGTGGTGCAACAAGAGGCAGAAGAAGAGGTGGATTTCTAAGAAATGGAGATTATTAAACTCAAATAGAAAATCAATAATATGAAGGGTAGAGTGGCAGTGACAGGTAAAGAGATGGCTGAATAGCTAAATAGACGACTGAAACAGCTAAAGAGACATCTGAATCAGCTAAAGAGATTACTGAAGCAGTTTAAGAGATGGCTAAAGAAGCTAAAGAGCATTTGCTCCTGCTCCTGGAGCAAAATATTGATATAAAAGTGACTAATGTTGTGAGCAAAGGTCAAATAGTAAAGGACAAAATGTTGTCAATCACTGGGTGCAAAACCAGCCTCAACAGGAACGATGCTGATCAAGATACTAGTGAATATTTGAACCCAAATTATTGTAGAAACCTAAAGAGTATTAAATAGGCCTCCATAAGAAATCTGTACAGACCCAGCCATCTGTCCCTTGTGAATGCTCCCAAGGTGGAGATGAATGGTGAGAAAGATAAGAATCTGGAGATTGAGGTGGTGGAAAAGGAAGCACAGTCCCTGAGAGGACATACGAAGCAGAGTATGGACATGGGTTTCATTAAAATTGTGAAGTATCCTGACAGCTCTCTGTCTCAGGCAGCCATAATACAAAGAACAAGGAGAGGCAAGAGGGGAAATGTATACAGCAAGAAGCAGAGATGGACTCCATCCCAGTGGTGGAGCTAGTCCATGGAGGGCCCCGGTACCAAATAAAATGTTTGTCCGACCTCCAGTGCCAACTCAAATATACTGTATATATATATATATATATATATATATATATATATATATATATATATATATATTCATGAATATATATATATATATATATATAAATATATATATATATATATATACAGTATCTCACAAAGTGAGCACACCCCTCACAATTCTATAAATATTTTATTATATCTTTTCATGTGAAAACATCGAAGAAATTACACTCTGCTACAATGTAAAGTAGTAAGTGTACAGCTTGTATAACAGTGTCAATTTGCTGTCCCCCTAAAAATAACTCAACACATAGCCATTAATGTATAAACCATTGGCAACAAAAGTTAGTACATCCCTAAGTGGAAATGTCCAAATTGGACCCAAAGTGTCAATATTTTGTGTGTCCACCATTATTTTCCAGCACTGCCTTAACCCTCATGGACAAGGTTGGTCACCAGAGCTTCACAGATTGCCACTGGAGTCCTCTTCTACTCCTCCATGATGACATCACGGAGCTGGTGGATATTAGAGACCTTGCACTCCCCACCTTCCATTTGAGGATACCCCAGAGATGCTCAATAGAGTTTATGTCTGGAGACATGCTTGGCCAGTCCATCACCTTTACCTTCAGCTTCTTTAGCAAGGCAGTGGTCATCATGGAGGTGTGCTTAGGGTCGTTATCATGTTTGAATACTGCCCTGTGGCCTAGTCTCCGAAGGAAGGGGATCATGCTCTGCTTCAGTGTGTCACAGTACATGTTTGTATGCATGGTCCCCTCAATGCACTGTAGCCCTCCAGTGCTGGCAGCACTTATGCAGGCCCAAACCATCACACTCCCACCACCATGCTTGACTGTAGGCAAGACACACTTGTATTTGTACTCCTCACCTGGTTGTCACCACACACGCTTGACACCATCTGAACCAAATAAGTTTACCTTGGTCTCATCGGACCACAGGACATGGTTCCAGTAATCCGTGTCCTTAGTCTGCTTGTCTTCAACAAACTGTTTGTTGGCTTTCTAGTGCATCATCTTTAGAAGAGGCTTCCTTCTGGGACGACAGCCATGTAGACCAATTTGATGCAGTGTGAGGCGTATGGTCTAAGCACTAACAGGCTGACCCACCACTCCTTCAACTCTGCAACAATGCTGGCAGCACTCGTACGTCTATTTCCCAAAGACAACCTCTGGTTTGTGACGCTGAGCATGTGCACTCAACTTCTTTGGTCGACAATGGCGAGGCCTTTTCCGAGTGCAACCTGTTCTATGAAACTGCTGTATGGTCTTGCCCACCGCGCTGAAGCTTAGTTTCAGGGTCTTGGCAATCTTCTTATAGCCTAGGCCATCTTTTTGTAGAGCAACAATTATTTTTTGCAGATCCTCAGAGAGTTCTTTGCCATGAGGGGCCTGTGAAGGATAAGGTACCAGCCGGCAATCTGTTTACTCATATGAATCTGATACAGTTTTGTGAAAATTAGCAGCCAACTGGAGCAGCTGGAACAGAAAAAGACAGGTCACAAACCATGGGCTCAAAACAGTTTGCAGGACTATGAAGCAGACAGTGATGAAAAGTGGGAAGAGAAATAGCATGTAAATTTGCTGTCCCATAGTAAAGAGGAGGATGATGAACCTAAAAAGGAGGAGCTGAATAGGTGGCAGGAAGTGATAGAGAAATTGTAGATTGTGCTTGAACAGCTGGAATTTAGCAGGTATGAAGTCAGCTATAGCCAGGAAGGGAGGTGAACAAGCTCAAACTGCTTCAGAGTTTAAGCAAAAGTTACAAGGAGAGGCACTCTGGGAACATGCCAATGTGCCCACAAATGCCTCGCTCTTCAATCCGTAGCCATTATCAAACATGGCTTCCTTTAAGCTTATACATGCTGTATTACAAACTGCTTCAGAGTTTAAGCAAAAGTTACAAGGAGAGGCACTCTGGGAACATGCCAATGTGCCCACAAATGCCTCACTCTTCAATCCGTAGCCATTATCAAACATGGCTTCCTTTAAGCTTATACATGCTGTATTACACAGTTTTAATGCAAAGCCAAGGTTGGAATAAAAACAGGCTGAGTATCCAATACATGTAAAGCTGTTTCAAGCTTACTATCATCAGCATGGAGCGGGATCTCAGCTTGTGTTGTGGAAATTATGAGTAGGTAGTTCACCATAACAATCATTTATAATATGGTGGGCAAAAGAGCGATAGAAGCCCCCCACCGTACAGTAAATAAAAAGTACATCTGTGTTCACATTTGGATTTCTAAAGCAAGTAAAAAAACCTGCTCCCATTTCAGAGTTCCGAGAAAAACTGTTATTACACTGCATTCTGGGAAGGTGAGCTGGGACATGCCAATGTGCCTACAAATGCCTTGCTCTTCAATCCGTAGCCAATATCAAACAAACATGGCTTCCTTTAAGCATATGTATGATGGATTAGACAGCTTTAATGCAAAGCCAAGGTTGGATTAAACACAAGCTGAGTATCCAATCAATGTGCAGCTGTTTCAAGCTTACTGGCTATCATCAGCATGGAGCGGGATCTCAGCCTGTGTTGTGGAAATTATGAGTAGGTAGTTCACCACAACAATCATTTATAATATGGTGGTCAAAAGAGCGATAGAAGCCCTCCACTGTACAGTAGTACAGTAAATAAAAAGTACATCTGTGTTCACATTTGAATGTCAAACGCAAGTTAAAAAACCTACTTCCAGCTCAGAGTTCCAAGAAAAATAGTTATTACACTGTGTTCTGGAAAGCTGAGCTGGGCCATGCCAATGTGCCCACAAATGCCTTGCTCTTCAATCCGTAGCCATTATCAAACATGGCTTCCTTTAAGCTTATACATGCTGTATTACACAGTTTTAATGCAAAGCCAAGGTTGGAATAAAAACAGGCTGAGTATCCAATACATGTAAAGCTGTTTCAAGCTTACTATCATCAGCATGGAGCGGGATCTCAGCTTGTGTTGTGGAAATTATGAGTAGGTAGTTCACCATAACAATCATTTATAATATGGTGGGCAAAAGAGCGATAGAAGCCCCCCACCGTACAGTAAATAAAAAGTACATCTGTGTTCACATTTGGATTTCTAAAGCAAGTAAAAAAACCTGCTCCCATTTCAGAGTTCCGAGAAAAACTGTTATTACACTGCATTCTGGGAAGGTGAGCTGGGACATGCCAATGTGCCTACAAATGCCTTGCTCTTCAATCCGTAGCCAATATCAAACAAACATGGCTTCCTTTAAGCATATGTATGATGGATTAGACAGCTTTAATGCAAAGCCAAGGTTGGATTAAACACAAGCTGAGTATCCAATCAATGTGCAGCTGTTTCAAGCTTACTGGCTATCATCAGCATGGAGCGGGATCTCAGCCTGTGTTGTGGAAATTATGAGTAGGTAGTTCACCACAACAATCATTTATAATATGGTGGTCAAAAGAGCGATAGAAGCCCTCCACTGTACAGTAGTACAGTAAATAAAAAGTACATCTGTGTTCACATTTGAATGTCAAACGCAAGTTAAAAAACCTACTTCCAGCTCAGAGTTCCAAGAAAAATAGTTATTACACTGTGTTCTGGAAAGCTGAGCTGGGCCATGCCAATGTGCCCACAAATGCCTTGCTCTTCAATCCGTAGCCATTATCAAACATGGCTTCCTTTAAGCTTATGCATGCTGCATTACACAGCTTTAATGCAAAGCCAAGGTTGGATTAAACATAGGCTGAGTATCCCATCCATGTACAGCTGTTTCAAGCTTACTGGCTATCATTAGCATGGAGCGGGATCTCACTCTGTTTTGTGGACCTTATGATTGGGGAGTTCACCACAACAATCATTTATAATATGGTGGGCAAAAGAGCGATAGAAGCCCCCCACCATACAGTAGTACAGTAAATAAATAGTACATCTGTGTTCACATTTGAATGTCTAAAGCAAGTTAAAAAACCTGCTTCCAGCTCAGAGTTATATATATATATATATATATATATATATATATATATATAAAATACATCTGTTAATTTGTATTTCTTTAGGTAGATAAGTGATACAGTATGTAAATGTATATAATGGTTTAGTTAATAAAGAACCCAGTTCCCTCAATACCCATGGATGTATTCCATCAGGAATTGATGTTTTATTTATATTTATTGGTTCAGGTCACTTTTGGATTTCTTCCTGGATTAACTCATTATTTTGTGATGGTAGTGCAAATCCATTTTGTTGCAGTGATTTTACTATTGGTACTTTTCTTGTTTAACTAAAAATCAGCATACATTATGTAAAAATATATTAGCTGTTTATTACTCAAAAAATATATTTTAAAGTTCATTACCAGCAAACATTTTTTAATCTTTAAAATTAAAAAATGCTTTTAATAATAATAAAAAAAATAATAATATTGAAAAAATAGGTATCTAATATTAGTACCCATAGATATCTTACCACTAAACATTAAAGGATGAAGAAAGAATCATAGCTGGATAAAAGGAAATAACGAAAATGAGAAAAAAGATGAAAAAAAGAAAGAAAATAAAGGGAACGAGAGGATAGTATGAAATATGTGCTGCTTGGGTATTAATAACATGAAAATAGAAAAAAGTAGGAGCTTAACCTAAGGCTTGAAACTCAGCTGCTTGGAATGATGTTCCAATTGTACAACCTTCAGCACTCTAAAAGCAGCTGGAGCGCCCAAAGGCATATTACTCTTCCTTGAACAAACAGGCACCACGTGCAACAGATTACATTATTAGAAAAAAATTGATAGGTGTAATGTGTTGTTTTATAAGGCAATGTGACAAGACAGAAGTTCTGCCACCATCTGGTAATTCAATTTTTTTGAAGTCTTAGGAAGGCAAATAGTTTAACAAAGTGCCCTGCAGTTTTATTAGTTGCCTTCAAGGTTGGTAACTGAAAACATGTCATACTACTGTAATATTACAGTAAAAAGAAAAAGCTTTTATTTTTAAGAATTATATGCGGTCACTCCATAAAATATACATTTTTTGTTTCTTGTAATGTTTTTCTTTGTCTTATTCACATTGTTCAAGGTTGTTGTCTTAGAACCGATAAAATAAAATTCAAATGCATTAGTTAAAAAATATATTTTTCTTTTTCTTTTAGAATGAATTTTGTCTTCACCCACTTTCAGCTATCACATTACATTTGTCTATTATCAGCATGCATGTGTAGTTTACAGTGGTGCACATCATATGTCTCGTAAGTTACCCTGAAGATAAAAAGTGTTTTCAATTTCTGGCATATACAATAAAACTTATGGTAGATTACAATTAAACTTAGCAAAAATGTAATTGATTGTAACAAATTAAAACCCAACAACAGCCTTTAAATAACAACTTTAAATAACCTATTAGCATAAATGATAAGTCATAAGCTAAAAACATAGAGCCATATTAAATTGCAAGCCCGCAACTCAATCGCAGTAGACCCTATATCTGTGGGTGTGTTGCAGGCTCCAGTTGGTCTCCAATTGCGATGCCATTCAATTGCTCAAGCCCGCAAGTTACTGGCCCAAAGCCAAAACCATAAATCATGCACTTGTTCGTAGCAGTTCAGGGCGGAAACTTGATCAATTAAGCAAGCCTGTAACCGCTCATTTCGAATCAGCCAATAGAAAATTAGACTGTCATTATTACGGAAGTAAAACATGGAGGTTGCATGTCAATCAATTAGGTTCGGGGGGTCCGATATGTGGTCAGACTTGCAAACCCTAAAAATAAAGAATTATGAATATGAAGGCCCACACTGTTCTAGTCCATATGGGTGACCTGATATGTAATAACTAATTGATACCCAAGATCGATTTAACCCCAAAATAAAACAAAAAAATAAATTACATTTCCTGCCGATTTGCGAGCTTGAGACAGTTTAATTCTAATGCAACTAATTCTAATGTCTATCATCGCTTTCCCCATTATTTACAAAGCAGTAGTGATTTCTTATTTGCAGTGCTACAAATCAGTGTTTAATCCCATTGTGGCTCCTCTCAAGCACTCAGCGAATTTTCTCCTTCTTTTGCTATTTATGGGTATGAATACATTTGTGGGCTTGGGGAAATTGAGCGATTTTAGCCATCGTAACTCTTGCAAAAGTGAAAGATCAAAGGTTTAGGGAGGCGTAAGTTATGGGTTTAACCATCGCCTTTTTTTCAAGGCTGTAACTCGTAACCCGTTTGGAACCCGCAAAAAGACGCCAATTGAATGGCAAAGTAACTTGTGACTTCACTTACGGGCTACCGGATCCCCCGAAACCTCAATTGAATGGGGGCTATACTATTTAACATATATTCAGCTAATTTAAATGTATTTTCCTACCAATTAACTTCCGTATCATCATTTAATATTCAAAATGGTATGTCTACTGCTAATTATTGCTGACATTCTCATGAACTTCAGCTGAGTTTGACGATAAATACATTCTTATTAACTTCAGAAAGATACTCTTTAATTTTTGCATACGGATGTAGATTCTTTCTTTTTGCATCAAACATTATTACTGGATTCTATGCTATTTTTAATTTATGTTAACACTTTAGATAAACTTTTTATATTGTGATATCATGCATCCCCTTCTGAATCGCTATGTTGTGAAGGGGATTGTGTATCTCAATAAAGCTGTGACCATGTAGCGTCATCCAAGATGGGCAGGTCATAGCAGAAAAGTAAGCCAACACACTCCAAAACCTTTGCCAAGATAACCTTATGGATAAGCACAACCAGAGACACAACAATTGTGCCTGGCGTATTGCACGCCATAGGTCAAAGAGAGGCGGACACAAGTGAATGACTAAGTAACAACAAATCATGCTTAGCAATGAGCTTCTTAAATTCAGTAACGGTAAATAAGCATATTGTTTCCCAAATCACTTATTTAGCAAATCTAGAGATTGTAAGAAGCGAGTTTTTAATTGTGTAGGGTGCTTTGGGAAAAAGCACTTTCTGCAAATATTTTAAGCTCAAAAGAGGGCCCTCTATCTTCTACAGTTTGTTAATATTGTATTTCTCCCTGTTCTTTCCCCCTGTACAGCACTACAGGATATGTTGGCTGATAAAGTAACCAAAATTGGGTTAGAACTTAAATTCAAATTTCTGTTTACAAAAAAACAAACTAGGGGAAATTTGCTAAGAGATGACGTGAAAAGAGCTTAGATATCATGGGAAAGGCTGTTTTTCCCCTGCAGGAAATAGCACATAGTAAATCAAGATATAACTTGAGATGTTTAGTATATTGTCTGGCCTACCCACCACCCGACTATCTCCACTTCAATCCATTATAAATGCCTCTGCTAGACTCATCTTCCGTACACAACGTTCAGTGTCGGCATCACCTCACTGTCAATCTCTCCACTGGCATCCCATAGCCTCCAGAATACAATTTAAAATCCTGACCCTAACTTTCAAAGCCCTCAACAATAGCGCTCCCCCATACATTTCTGGTCTCCTCTCCAAATACTCCCCCACCCGCCCTCTTCGCTCTGCTAATGACCTTCTTCTTTCCACAACTCTTGTCACCTCCTCTCACTGTCGCCTTCAGGACTTTTCTCGTGCTGCCCCTATTCTCTGGAACTCCTTGCCTCGCTCCACCAGATTATCCTCCTTACTCAAAACATTCCAAACCTCTCTAAAAACACATCTCTTTAAAGAAGCGTATCATCTTCCACACTAGCACACTCTCACCTCTCTCTCCCTCCTTTTCCTCACACAATACCTTTAGGTTGTAAGTCTGCGAGTTTCAATCCCACAAGGTAATTAGGGAAAGCAGTATGGATTTGAGGCTCAAAGACAGGGCCCTCCTTGCTTTGCTATTTGTTAATTTGTATATATCTTTGTCTTGAACGTATCTTATGTACAGCGCTACGGAATATGTTGGCGCGTTATAAATAAACAATAATAATAATTGTCCTAGAGAAATTTAAATATGTGTGTAAAAATAATAAAAACATGTCTAACTTACAATTACAATACCATGTTTGAGGAGACAGGAGCTATTATTTACAAAAAAAAAAGTTGTGATCCTTTTTGGTCCATGAAACTATTGGCTGTAAAATGTGAGTGGTTCAAAAGATCAATCTACAAAACCAATCTGCAAAACTACAACTGCCAGGTCTAACCTTTAGTAGCTTGACTTTCATCAAAGAGCAAGGAATGTAGGAGAAAATTTCACCATTACATATGGACACTGTCGTATTAAAATATTACTGCAGTTTAATACAATAATTACAAATATGGTACATGCTATTTCTGAAGGTATGTATTAGGAAGTGGTAATGTCTAACAACATTAAACAATTCAAGCATGCCTGTGATAATCATATGGCCATCATGAGACTTAATTAAGCCACACATTTAGGTAGGTAGAATGGGTGAAGATTTGATGGGCCTTGTTTTTTCTTATAGTGTGCTAATTTATATATGTACCAGTCTTTGGCTTCCATTCCGTGGCTCCCATAAGAAATTAACTGTTTTAGTAAAAGGAGGGCTAACCCTCAACTACGGGAGTTTTGAAAAGCTAAGTATCGTAGCTTTTAATTGCTCCTGGAAATAGCAACCCGTAAAACGTACTGACCCGCACCTGAAGCTCAGTTCTTACAAGAGCCTTGGGAAGGAGGACTGTGTTTTTCTATAATTTTTCAGGTGGCTTGACATAAATAAGCTTTAAATATTATAAGCCTTAAAAAATATTGATTATGCAAATAAAAAAAAATAATAGTTATATTATTATTAATAATAATAATATTAATAATAATAAGGGCTAATAGAAAGTACCAAAAAGGCTACCTGACAAAATTTTTAACTTTAGTCTAGTCTTAAAAATGCGGATTTCTAACAACATGCAATATCATAATTGGAACTTTGCGGTTTCATTATATTATATAATTGTAAAGTTTTATGAATACTTTCAAGCAAAATTAAATTTCCCTAACATATTTTAGATAATTTAACCAGTCTCAAGCCCCCCCCCCCCCCCCAAAAAATAAAATAAAACTTAACTTTCACTTTACGGTCATTCTTTATTATGTGTACACCGGACTAAATATAACAATTATGGAAACAGTATTGCAGTGAATAGTATTTGCTGATAAACACAGTACCAATATATTATGCACATTCTGCTTTTAACTAGGATTTGTCTGGAGTAATCAATCTCTAAAAGAGAGAAATGAGATTTGGGTTCATTCTCCCGTTCGAACAGATTGTTCTGAAGTCTGCCAGTTTTATTATTGACCAACCTGTATTTTGGAGTGATTTTCTCTTCATGTATCCCAAAAAAACTCACACGAACCAATAATCATGTGTTGATAGGTGAATTAGTTTCAGAATTCTAATGAAGCTCAGCAGCTGGGAGACAGACAGCTCATCTAAAGATTAAATGAGAAAAATTGCCACTTTTGCTGGTTCCTTTAGAAACTCATTTACATTCTGTCAGGTTTTATTAGGAAAGGAAACAGCAAATATTGAAGGAAATATGCATGAATTCTGCATTGAACCAGCCAATCAGAAAAGGCACCTTCCTGCTTATAGAGCTGTCAAAGTATATTGCTTCATCTCTAACAAGTTTGCAAATGCTTATCATAATTATATACACCGTATAATTTTTCTATATAAAATAGTACTTATTAATACTTAGAATGTAGTTGTAAGAGGTGTGGATGTTCAAACAAGGGCTCATTTCATTTGATTAATATGTGAATAAAAATATAATTATTTTGAGTTTTGTAATCATTTATGTTTACATTAATTATAGGGAAATTCCATTATATTTTGCTAAATATTTATAGGATCAGAATTGTGTACATGGAAAACAAATATATGTGTCTTTTAAAACTGCAATAATTAACAAAAAAATGCTGTAATTATTTATGTTTTAGAGCTCATATTTATAGTTCCAAATATGCCTGTTCACTATGGGAGATTCATTTAGAATCACTAGGATTAATTTATTCAAATGGACATCAAGATGTACTCACTATGGGCCTCATTCAAATGTGATTTGCCCAATTAAATAGGGCTCTATATAAGCACATAGCATATTTTTTTACATACGTTTTTAGTTAGTGAATTTCTATCCAAAAGCAAGGTCTTCACTAAAACCTTCTGTCAAAAAAATGCTATGTGCTTATATAGAGCCATATTCAATTGGCTAAATCCCATTTGAATGAGGCCCTATATCTCTACCCACATTATTACATTGCTACTATTTTCTGCAAGATTTGTGATTGTAAGAATTTCAGATGAACAGTAATTGTAATTGTGCACGCGGTACATTTAATTTGTACTGTAAATGTAGTTCTATACCATGAGATACACAAAAAGTTAATTATGCTTATTAATAAACTATGTTTGTTATATGTCACACTATCCCTGTTTTAATATTTATTTGGCATCTGCTAAGCAGGCCACTGATGACTGTGATATCCATTTCCTATTAGAAAATTGGCCATTGTAGCTAACTAAATTTACCCCATAGTAATAGTTCACTATTATTAAATCTCAGAACTGTACTATTACCTACGCAATAGCATTTGTTAGTTATATTGATGGAGTGCCCCATCACAAAATTGAATGCAAGCATCATATATTATATTATATATTATATCTATTATAATTCAAACGTCATTCCAGTTTTACAATACATAATCTATGTACACTTGTTACTTTTGAATACCTGAATACTTACAGTATAATAAATCTGATCTGACTACTTTCTTCTGTTCATGTATTTTAAGAGCGAGGTTAGCAATTTCAGTCCAGAGAAAAGAAAATGCTGAAGTATTAATAAATAAAAAATCAAATGAACCTAGGCCCCTTTTCAGATTTGGTACAATTACAGAGCGATTTAATTGAACAAGCCTGCAAGTTACGGGCCGAAAGCCGAAACCGTAAACCATGCAATCATAAGTAGCATTTCTGAGCGTGATCATGATCAATTAAGCAGGGCCGTAACTCCCGATTTAGAATCAGCCAATAGTAAATGAGACCACAATTACCATTACATATCAATCAATTAGCGTTTAGAAGTCCTATATGCTATCAGACTCTCAATTCGGCAATGTACAAAATAATAAAAATGAATGGCGATACTGTTTTAGTCCATGTGAGTGGCCTGATATGTATGACACCAAAATGAAACATAAAATTTTTTTTTTTTGTTGTGCAATTCATTCTAATGTCTGTCATCGCTTTCTCCCTCTTTAAAAGTGCAGTATTGATTTTTTATTTACATTTACAGTGCTACGAACAGGTGTTTAATTCCCTTGAGAGTCCTACCTGTAGTCTTCTTTTCTCTGTCGTTTACTGGTGTGAAAATATTTGCGGGCTTGAGGAATTGTAGCAACTGAATAACGAGTTGCGATTTTAGTGATTGTAACTTTTGCGGGCTTGAAAGATCAAAGGCTTTGATAGACTGTAAGTTATGATTTTGCCAACTGCAGTGATTTTAAGCCTGTAACACATAGATCATTTATGGTTTGCTTAAAGATGCCAATTAAATAGCAAATTAGTTTACAGGCCCCATTACGGGCTCCAATAACTTACAATTGGTCAATTTAATCGGGGTTCTAGTTATATAAATTAATATTTTGATTATCATAATGTTTCACAACCAAGACATTGATCTCCATTTTCTGTCACTGAAAAATAAAATGTCTTCATAAGTATTATGATCCCCACTAGTAGATGGTTCATCCATTTTTTTGTAGAAAACTATTTAAAGAAAATATTTCACTGTCACATTACCAAGAAAATTAGAATGAATACAAAACACAATAACTCTTGGGAAGCATGAAATCAACAAGAGTAGACTGGGGCATTATATAGAACTGAATTCAGATAGGTTCAAGAGTCAAGAAAAGTTAGGAGAAGCAAGACAGAAGTAAAGAAATGTGAAGGTCAGTGCTTGCAATCAGAATAGCAGAGATATGGAGCCAGAGGAATTTGTATGAAATTTCGAATGTACAGTAAGAATATTTGCAGTTTGGCAGCTGAGTTTGCTGAAGGGATAGATGTCAACACAATACATACAGATTAGATAGCTCTCTGATAACCCACAACAGCTCTTGTTGTATGATATTTTAGCAAAATGTATTTAAAGTAACAACTAACATGTCCATATGTCAAACATATAAAAAAAATTGATTCCACAGTCTTTAAAACTAAATAGTTCTCATATAGCTATCAATTTTAATGCAATGTTCAATATTTTAGTATATTATTGGTTCAGATATTTGAGCTACTCAGGTACAATTCTATAAACCTATATTTTTACTAATTCCTATTAATATTTTCAATAATTCAAAATAATATTCACAATCTTCCATAAATAATATATTGTCATTGCAATTTTATTTTGCGTATACTAAATTGTAATATTTTAGGATGCCTATTGAATTATACACAGTAACATAGTAAATGAGACTGAAAAACAAGGTTTTAGTTCACTCAGTTCACCATATAGATATGCTTTGATCCTTGTGTTACGTGAATTTCGTGTTGATTCAGACAGAGAAAGGTAACTAAAAATCTTGTTGAAACATTGGCAGTTGTCTAATTTGAGTAAAAAAACCTCACAGTTGTATTATTCTCTGGATCAGTATCTGCCTTTTCTAGTTTACTGACAAATGCCTTTTTTTCAAGATCATATTAACCCTTTTTATGCTAAAATAACAGCTCTTTTGGTATTGAGTTCCACAGCCTAACTTCACGTACCCTAAAAAGAACATCTTTCTTTTTCTACGGTAACAGATCTATTATCGTCAAGGGGTGATCTTGTAGATGGTCTTCTTGCCACAATAAAAAACTACCCTGGTCCTGAAATAACAATATTTTGTTTGTATTGTCAAACTTAAAAATGATTCTAGTCATTTTCTTGAGTCACATTCAAACAAAGATTTGCGCAATATCTAGTTTCCCTGGGACCAAATAAAGTATTGTTTAAAATTCTAGGGCCCTCATTCAATTGCGATTTGGTTAATTGAATAGTGCTCTAAATAAGCACATAACATATATTTTTTAAAGAAGTTTTTAGTTATTGAAAACCTTGCTTTTAGATAGATGCTTACTAAGAAAAAACATACTTAAAAAAATATGTTATGTGCTTATTTAGACCCCTATTCAATTGGCCAAAATAGCAATTGAATGAGGGCCTAGGTATTTAAAAGCACTTTATCAATTACAGGTTATGTAAAAACAATAGAGTTTGCTATTTTGATTAGTGATGTCGCGAACATAAAATTTTCGGTTCGCGAACCGCGGACGCAAATTTCATCAAATGTTGGCGAACCGGGCAAACCACCATAGACTTCAATGGGCAGGCAAATTTCAAAACCCACAGGGACTCTTTCTGGCCACAATAGAGATGGGAAAGTTGTTTCAAGGGGACTAACACCTGGACTGTGGCATGCCGGAGGGGGATCAATGGCAAAACTCCCACGGAAAATTACATAGTTGATGCAGAGCCTGGTTTTAAGCCATAAAGGGCATAAATCACCTAACATTCATAAATTGTTTGGAATAACATGCTTTCAGGTATGATGTTGTATTGATCAGGTAGTGTAAGGGTTACACCCGCTTCACAGTAACAGACCAATCTCCCCGTTTAATGCACCGCAAACAACCGCAAACAGTCCCTTTGCACAACCGCAAACTCCCCATTTGCACAAGGTTGGATACCAAGCTAGCCATGTCCCGTTCCTTGTCCTCACTGATGTCATTGAAGGTCTCTTCCTCCACCCAGCCACCAAGGGTCCCCGAAAGGTGACAACAAGCCCCCTGGGACGCCTGCAGTGTTTGGTCTTCCACCTCCTTAAAGCCACCTTCCTCCTCTGACTCCTCTTCTTCAGACTCCTCTGTCTGCGTTATTATAAGGTGTGTACTGTTAAGTAGTACTATTCCTATCGGTTTAATCCCTGTTACGTCCACTATTAGGGGACGTGTATATGGCATTGATTTTTGGAACAGGGAGATGGAAAAAGATGCTTGGTCGGACCTCCTAATTCGAATTTGGGGCACTGCACGTGCAATGTAATGTGCCACCAGATAGGAGTGGTGTATTAAGTTTACTATTTATTCCTATCAGTTTGATACCTGTTACGTCACCTATCAGGGAACCTGTATATGGCATGGATTTTTGGAAGCGGGAGATGGAAAAAGATGCTTGGTCGGTCCTCCTACTTCAAATTTGGGGCACTGCGCGTGCAATCTAAGGTGCCACCAGATATGAGTGTCACTGTGCACTGGCAAAAGTTGGCAGAGTAGGCGCTGTAGGCCTCACACACACGCCTGTAGGCAGGCAACTGATATTCTATCGATTACAGTCAAAAAAGTGTTGTTTTATGTCACTGTACACTACGGTTGCACCAGATATGAGTGTCACTGTGCACTGGCAAAAGTTGGCAGAGTAGATGCAATAGGCTTCACACACACGCCTGTAGGCAGGCAATTGCTATTCAATCTATTACAGTCAAAAAAGTGTTGTTTTATTTCACTGAGCACAATATAAGCTGTGAGCCTGACACAGGCAGGCAACTGAAATTAGATTACACCAAAAAAATGGTTGTTTTCAATGTATGGTACACTACCAGGTATGAGTAGTGAAAATAAGAACAATATAAGCTGTTAGGTGTTAGCCTGTCACACACACACGCTGGCAGGCAGGCATATGCAATTAGATTACACAGAAAAAACTAATACAATAAAATAAATGATGTTCTAGCCCTAAAAAGGGCTTTTTGGGTTGCTGTCCTTGCAGTAGATATCAGATGAGTCCTTCAGGTCTGTAGTGAAAGCTAAATACACAGCCTGGCTATCTATTTCCCTATTAAATCTCCAGCAGCTACACTATCTGTCCTCTTACAACGAATGCAGCTTCAAAATGATTCTAAAATGAATGCTGTCCTTCAGATGGAAGGCTCTGGAAGGGAGTGTATGCTGCTGATTGGTTGTAATGTGTCTGCTGACTGTGAGGTGCAGGGTCAAAGTTTCCTCAATGATAAAGAATAGGGGGCGAACCGAAAAGCGCATGTGTCTGCCGTCCGCTGCAAGCGCGAAAGAGCCAAAATTGCCGCGAATAGTCAGCGGGCGAACTGTCCGCGACATCTCTAATTTTGATCTGTCAGTTTTCTGATGCACACACAAATCGAGATTCCCCTTTTTTAACTTAATTTTTCTTTACTATGCTGCGTCTTGTAGCTTTTGTTTAAGTATGCAGGGGTGTAGGAAGCAGATTAATTTGGGGGGATACAGTTAACTTGACACACAGAACACTTAACAGCGTCTATATTACATAGTTACATAGTTACATAGTTAGGAGATGCAGGGCCGCAAGGACCGGCCGCAAGCTATTCGGCTATTCTATTCCCCTCCGGCCGGGGATTCCGGCAGGCTTGCGGCCGGCGCCTTGCTATCCCTTGCGGCCGCTCGCGCAGGAGGAAAGCCTTTGATCGAAAACGGCCACAAGAGTTTCATCCGCAAGAAAATCCCGGTTGCTATTCAATTGCTCCGGGAACCCTCTCTGCAAGGCTAAAACCGAGCCACAGCTTACTTGCAGAAAAAAAAAGGTCCCGCTAGCACCAATTAAGCACATTATAAAGCTGAAATAAAGCCATCCTGCACTCTGAGGAGACTATAAAGTGATTGTAGGTGTTAGCAAAAATAGCACAACATTCCCCTACACTCAAATCCGTAAAAAAATTTTTTTTTCATTTATGTCAAAAATCCATGGAAAAAGTCCAGAGGGCTTGGAGCACCTCAGACCCGCCCACGCTGCGGCCGGAAAATAAACAGTTAATATAAACTCGGATTTGGGCTGATGTGCAAGCTTGAGAGGGGGTTGCTATTAATCCTCATGTCCCCCAATATGATCCCTAGCATTTACAGAGCTGTACAGTGCCGTCTTGAATTTATTTTTGCGTTTTCTGAGTTTTCTGAGCTTACGGCCAGTTGCAAGATATACGGCCGGCCGTAAGGGGAGATCCTTGCAGGGCCGTATAATTGAATTGCAAGATAACGGAACCCCCGCAAGGAATCGCAGCCTTGCGGCCGTTTTACGGCCGATAATAGAATGAGGCCCATAGTATTTAAGGTTGAAAAAAGACTTTCAGTCCATCAAGTTCAACCTTTTAAGATCTCCTCTGATCTGCAATATGCAGATTAATTATTAATCAATTATTTATTTATTTATTTATTTATTTTTCATTTTTTTTATTAATTAATCCAGAGGAAGGCAAACAGAAAAAAAAAAAAAAAACAAGCGAGACTTAGCCAATCATCTCAAAGGGAAAAAAAAAAATAATAATAATTCCTTCCTGACCCTAGATACTGGTGATCGGATTTCTCCCTGGATCAATACTGTCTCTCTAATTTCCCTGATAACGCTGAATTCCCTTTTTAATTAGAAATAAATCCAGTCCCCTTTTAAAGTTATCTAGCGAATCCGCTGTCACCACCTCCTCTGGTAGAGAATTCCACAGATTAACCACCCTTACTGTGAAGAACCCTTATCTTTCTTTAAGGTGGAATCTTTTTACTTCTAACCTCAAGGGATGTCCTCTTGTCAGTTGAAAAGCTCTTGGCACAAAAAGTCTTTCTTCATAACTTAGCCCCTCCATTCCCTCCATGCATACATACACACAATGAAAAATCTGGGGGGACTTGTTGCCCTCATCCTCCCCAGTTCCAACACCCATGT
Source organism: Discoglossus pictus (assembly GCA_027410445.1). NCBI lineage: Eukaryota > Metazoa > Chordata > Amphibia > Anura > Alytidae > Discoglossus > Discoglossus pictus. The sequence goes on along the minus strand of CM050167.1, from coordinate 358,786,790 downwards.
CTGTATGACATGTTCTTGTACACTAATGATTTTTCAATTAGTCCTATTAGCTGCTAGTGTTAGCAGCCACATTTGGTGGAGATCTCTTATTGCATGTGTAAGATATATATATATATATAATGTGTGTGCATATGTGTATATATATATGTGGGTGTATATATATATATATATATATATATATATATATATATATACACACACGTGTGTGTGTGTGTGTGTGTGTGAAGAAGCAGAATTTGAAATATATGCTAATTGACCACTACAATATGTTTTGTGCAACTTAATATTAATTAAAAATGTAACATTATTGGCTCAGTCATAAAATACCTGACCTAGGCTCAGACTAAAGGCCTTATATACATAAGTGCAGTTCCTGGTGTAGCCACATGGGGGTGCACTCTCTGGTCATGTATTGGCCTTAAGACCATACAGAAATAATAGATCAGAAGTATTACGTTACTTAGATGTATGTGCACATGAACACAGAGTATATGGTAGAACCTGTTCTTTCTGGTTCTACCATGTGGAAGAATTTCTTTGTGCGGAACATTTGATCTTATCTGACCAATGAGGTGAAAGAGGATTGGGTATCAGAGGGTGGGGTTGAACTAAGGATTTATAAGACTAATCTCAACTTTGGTTCACTCTCACTTTTGGAACTCGCTCTGGCTGGACTCTCTCTCTTGGCTATTTACTGGACATCGGAAGGATTGGTAACTTTACACCCACACAAACAAACACAGACAAAACACCACAGCATATTAGACTTTGTAACTATAGAATGGCTTTCTTGTAATTTAAGCAATGTTTTTTTCTAGTTTTATGATATTTATGTATATAATGTATTTGTAGCCTCATTTAATAAATTGTGAATTGTAGGAAACAAAAAGTGTGGATCTTATCTTTACACTTAGAATCTCAGAAGGTGAGACAGAGTATTATTATAATCATAATCAATATTCTGAATAATAATATAGTACATTTGTAGCACAATATATAATGGACAATCAAAACAAGACAAGCCATATATTGTATGGTATTATTGTATGCTATGTTATTATTCCAAGAACCAGGAACATGTTAACCTGTTTTTGAATACAAATAAGTATTTGACAAATATATGAAAAAGAAATGCTCTAAACGTTGCAGGTCTTATTTAGTGGTTGATTATACAGCATTTCTTGTCTCAGTGCCTTAATATAATATCATACAACATGATTTCTGATTTCATAATAAAAAATAAGGCAGGACATGCATATCTTTACATTTTCAAATATTATGCCCATAGCTCTTTATTCAGTTAGCTTTATTCATCAGTCTTTTAAAATTCAAGAATTTTATTAGAGATTATGACAAAATTTAAAGAACCAGGTTTATCAATTATGCATTAATCTTTTTTGCATAAATTGTTGGTTCATCTGCATGATATCAATTTAGCAATGCTAATCCCAAGCTTGTATTAAAGAATGTTTTGACAACAGTCAAATTGTTTTGCGAGTAATACCAATGGAGAATTATAGGTCTTTCAAAAATGTGCCCACAAATTTTATTGCACAATAAAGCACAGTCACATAACGTGTTTTTTTGCTTGATGACTGAATTAAAATCATATCATTATTTGTTGTATTAGATTCATAAATTAAAAAAATATCCACACAAGTAAAGTCTAAAAAATCTATACAGCCACCCCAAAACCCAAAGCCTTAAAGGGACATGTAGGTTTCTTGATTTTAGTAGCAATATTATATATCTATATGTTTATTTACTTTTATATACTTTATTTTATGAAGAATCACATATATAGTTGTCGTAATTGCAAATTTGTTGGTAACGCTATGTTACTGTAAAATTTGGTGCTCATCAAGAGACCCGTACGTGACTGACTTGACGGAGGCTGCAATGAGCGCCAAAGGCGATGCCCATATATGATTGGCTTGATGGGGCTGCAATGAGAGGCTCCAAATGGCTTACGAGTTACAGACTTCAAAAAAAATATGGCTTTAACGGCCGCCATTTTTTCCAAGCATGTAACTAGGAAACTGTCAGAAGACTGCCAAAAGACACCAAATAATTAAAAAGTTATCTTACAACCTCACACACAGCACAAGGGGAGGCACAGGGAGGTTACAAGCTAATATATATTTTAATGGTGTTTTTGGGAGGTCTGAAAACGGCTAAGTGAGGAAAAAAATGGAGGCCGTAAAGCCGTAATTTTTTTTCAAGCCCGTAAATCAGAAACACATTTCGGCCTTGGGGAAATTGAACAATTTCCAAAGCTAGCAAATTGTTTCACACCCGTAAATGCAAACAGGAACACAGAGGAGGGAGAGGGGGGAGAAAGACACAGGGGAGGGAGAAGGGGGAATGGGTGGAAATAGAGACAGGAAGGGAGTTGGGGGAAAGACACACAGGGGTGAGAGAGCAGGGAGAGACACAGGGGAAGGAGATAAGGGAAAATAAAAAACAAAGCCGCTCATCGCAAGGATCGCAATGAGCACCAGATGCTCTCATGATGAGGCCTGGAAAGTCGAGGGCGGGAGAGGCTCACAATGACCGCTGAAGTAGAGGCCCGTAAATAAGAGGGCAAAGGGCCTCGCATTGTGTGACAAACAGCATTGCCAGGCTTCAAATTATATTGCCGTCATTTTTGATGGGCAAGTCGCTAGTTACTTATAAGTTCTGTTTTTACTGATAAAATAAATACATAAAAAATTAAATAAATAGCACATGTTTGAGTCTATGCTCTGCAGCTCATGAAGAAACATACTCTGTACTGGCTGTGCAATGTTTTATACTAGTCAATCAGTGACCATGGAAGGACACGTGATCAGTGGACACGTGATAAGACATGAATCATCGTGCGGCAGAGCTACTCGGGTCTGAGTGCAATCTACTAAATATAAATTGCTGGTGTTATAATGTGGTCTGGGATGAACCACGTTAATATCCAATGTAGCACTATGTATACGGCCCCTATCTACATAATCTAATAAATATTCATGAGGGTCCTCACTCTCATCCTCACTCTTCAGTGCTCAAAGTGGCCACATCAAGTCTAAACAGTTAGAATGCATGGCTTAAAACATATGCATTCCAACTGGTTAGTCTTTAACCAATTTGTTGTCTATTTTATTTAGTCTGTCGTCCACTGCCCCTCTGAGCTCCATCAAACTCATGTTCATTGCATCATTAAGTTCATCTATGCATCTCCGCCTTGGCCATTCCATTCTTCGTGTGCTTTCAATTTTCCCCATCATCTTCTCTAGGGAACCCTGTTTTCTCATGATATGACCAACATATTTGAACTTTAGCCTCATGATCATACCTTCCAGTGAATAATTTGGCTTGATTTCCTGTAGTGTTGATTGATTGGATCTTCTTGCAATCCAAGGGACTCTAAGTAGTATTCTCCAACACCACAATTCAATATCCTTCTTTATGGTGCAGCTCTCACATACATATGTTACTACATGGAATACCTTGGCTATAACCATGTGGACCTTTGTTGATAATTAATAGCTTGTCGAAACTTGCCATAGCTTTCCTCCCCAGAAGCAAACGTCTTTTAATTTCATGGCTGCATTTACCATCTGCAGAGATCATAGAGCCAAGGAAAATAAAATCTGTCACTGCCTCCACTTCTTCCGCATCTATTTGCTAGGAACAGGGATTACTGTTTGCCATGATCTTTATATTTTTAACACTGAGCATCAGAGCAACCAGCTTTTGAACTCTATCCTTTCACCCTACTTTTGAACTCTATCCTTTCACCCTAATCAAATGTTTTTTGAATCAGCTCTGTTGCAGTAATCAGTGATACAGGTGAGTAGGTGTGGCTTGACCTGTGTAAGTTATATCTGTGTGCATTTGTGTGAGGTCCTGTTTGAATCAGCTCTGTAAATCAGTGCACAGTTTTCTGTCTGTTGCAGTAATCAGTGATACAGGTGAGAGTGGGTGTGGCTTGGCCTTTGTAAAGGTTTATCTGTGTGCATTTGTGTGAGGTTCTGTTTGAATCCTCTATGTAAATCAATGCAGTGTTTTCTGTCCTGTTGCAGTAATCAGTGATACAGGTGAGAGGGGGTGTGGCTTGGTCTGTGTAAGTTACATATGTGTGCATTTGTGTGAGGTCCTGTTTGAATCAGCTCTGTAAATCAGTGCACAGTTTTCTGTCTGTTGCAGTAATCAGTGATACAGGTGAGAGTGGGTATGGCTTGGTCTGTGTAAGTTATATCTGTGTGCATTTGTGTGAGGTTCTGTTTGAATCCGCTCTGTAAATCAGTGCACAGTTTTCTGTCTGCTGCAGTAATCAGTGATACAGGTGAGTGTGGGTGTGGCTTGGCCTGTGTAAGTTATATCTGTGTGCATTATGACGTGTTCTGCTGAATTAGTTCTGTGAGGCAGTGCAGTGTTTTCTGTCCTGTGCTCATTTATCATTGTACAGGCGAGTAGGCGGGGTCTATTTTAACAAGGTAGGTGCGAGCTTGGGAGCTTGGAATAATTTCTAGTGTAAGTGTAGTTAGTGTGTAGGAGATTAAATAAAAGGAAGAAATCCAAAGAAAAGGGGTATTATAAGAAAAAACAGAAAACAAACGTATATATATTTTTTCTGTTTTGTTTGGATTAAGGTGTAGAAAAGCAATCTTTATACAAATACATTGATTTGTTTTCTCACTGTATTTTTGTAACTGATAATCATGAGTCAGTCCAGTGGTAAAGTCACTCAGTGTACATCCTGCCAAATGTATGCACTACTGGAACAGATGATCCAGGGTCCATACCTCTGTGACAGGTGTGAGCATGTTGCCTCTCTGGAAGCTCAAATTGAAGATCTGGAGAGGAGAATTGCAGGACTTAGTGATACTGCTCCACTGGAAAGGGAGGTGGTGCTCACAGAGCACAGTTTAGCTGGGCCTAGTATGGAGGGAGGAGCTGGAGCTAGTGAGGATGTCCATGGAGGTAGCTGGGTTACAGTTAGAAGGGGAATCAGGGGGAACAGGAGGAGGCAGGCCAGTTCTGAGTTGGCAAACACTAACAGATTTGCAAGATTGAGTGAAACTGTTGGGGATGTCCATTCAGGAACGGCAATGCCAGATAGAGCTGTTGCCTCTAACAGCCGGGAGAACAGTTCTACTGGAGGAGAGGGAGGGCAGAATAGGCAGAGCAACAGACATGTTTTGGTGGTAGGGGACTCTATTATTAGTAAGGTAGACAGGGTAATTTGTCAAATAATTGGTAATCACTATATAGTAATTCCTGAGTGCCTAACACTCTTGTATAAGTTCTTGTAAATTATAACGAAAAATGGAACTATATAAATGGCTGTGTGGATACTATAGTTAATAGCTATTAATCTATGTCAAGTCTAACAAATGGATATAATGCAGTAGACAAAGTATATTCCTTTCACACCCAAAACTTAATGGGAAAGTATGGAATTATCTATATACATATAAGTACTACTGTGTATAAATCAAAATCCAGATGAAAAAATAGATCAAAATCCTGATGAAAAAATATCAGGTATGTTTGTTTAGGATGTTATCTTAACTTCCCTCATATGGCAAATGAATTTGCTTAATCCTTGGGAAGTATGGAGATTTATTAATAGCTAAAAACAATTGTTGTATAAAACAACAAAATTAGGATAAGTGCAAGTACGAAAGGTTGGAAACAATTGCTAAGAAAAAAACAAATAATAGATATGATGTATTATTTGTGAATGTATATTGTAGGGGTGAAAAGAGAATTTTATGAAGGCTGGTGAGAAAACACTGCCAGTGTCATCTATGTTATATAAACCACTTAATCATTAATGCACAACATGCAATTCTTGGTGGTGATTACCAAAATACAATCTGTAAATACAGCCTTACAAAATACAAGTCTAACTTAAACATCCCAATCAGTATAACACAACCAAAGTACTTGCACTTATCTTAAAAAGTAGTCCCGATGGCTCGTTTCGCCCTGCTTAGGGCTTACTCATGAGTTAATGAACTTAATTTTCTTAGTGCTTTTATAGCACCTCCTATCCAATTGCTGCCAGTATTTAGACAACCTCATTGGTCTATTAATCAGCGTGGTGATGCTGTACGCGTTACTACGTCACCACGCTATACGTATATTGCCAATCATACGTCCTTTTGCCCTCCATATCTTATGTGTAACTGCGTAATGACTGCGCATGCGTCCTTACATACTGAGGCCAATGCGTCTTCATTGCTTCCTGGTTACCAAATAAACATATGACTCTATCAGGAAAGCACTCCAATATCTCAACAATGGCTATGCCACCTAAATGCTCAAAGGGGACAGAAAAAACACACATTGCCCAACGGACTCTCACTAAATGTATTACTCATATTTATGTATAAATAATTCCATAACTCCCCCTCCAATAATAGGGTATAAAGTAAAATGATATATTCTAATAAATCAATACTCTGATTTAATTAGTCCATTATGCCACAACCTAGTGATAAAGGTAATTTGTCACCCAGATCCCAGCAATCGAACAGTTTGCTGTCTCCCTGCTGCTCGGGTTCGGCATGTTGTGGATCAGGTGGATAAATTATTGGGAGGGGCTGGTAATGAACCGGCGGTCTTGGTACACATTGGTACCAATGACAAAGTTAGTGGAAGATGGAGCGTCCTAAAGAAGGATTTTAGAGAGCTAGGGAATAAGCTTAAAGCAAGGACCTCCAAGGTAGTATTTTCTGAGATACTACCAGTGCCACGTGCTAGCCCAGGTAGGCAGAAGGAGCTTAGGGAGATTAATGCGTGGCTAAAAAAGTGGTGCAGTGCAGAGGGTTGTGGGTTTTTAGAGCACTGGGCTGACTTCTCACTTGGGTAAAATCTCTATAGCAGGGATGGATTGCACCTTAATGATGAGGGAGCTTTTGTGCTAGGGGATAGGATGGTAGAACGGCTGGGGGAGTTTTTAAACTTGTAGGTGGGGGGGAGGGACTATATAGAAGTATTGGGGTAAATAGGGTAGAGAGGGAAAGGGATGAATTAGTTACCCATGGGGGGAGAGAAGGGGGGAGGGTTACAATAGACAGTAGGGAGGTATTAATAGGGGCCTCAAATACTGTGGCAAGCACTTCACAACGGCAGAGCCATAGCAACATAAAGTGTATGCTTGCTAACGCAAGAAGTTTGCCTGGGAAAATGGACGAGCTAGAAATATTAGCAGTACAAGAAAAATGAGGCTTAATAGGCATTACTGAAACATGGTGGGATGAATTTCATGACTGGGCTGTTAATCTGGATGGTTATAGCCTATTTAGGAAAGATAGGGGAAATGGTAAAAGAGGAGGAGGGATCTGTCTGTATGTTAAGCCTGAATTTAAGCCTATAGTCAGAGAAGATATTTATGCTGGCACTAACGGCATCATTGAATCTTTGTGGGTTGAGTTAAATAGTGGAGGAGCTAATTCTAAATGCATATTGGTGGGAGTATGCTATAAACCCCCAAATATAGCTGAAAGTGAGGACATACAATTATTGTTACAGATTGGAAATGCAGCTAAGCATGGGCAAGTTCTAATAATGGGAGACTTCAATTACCCTGAAATAAACTGGATAAATGATACCAGCAGCTCAGCTAAGGGGGAGCGGGTTCTTGAATACAGTCGGGGATCATTATCTGGCCCAGGTAATACAAGAACCTACTAGAAATGGGGCCATCTTGGATTTAGTCATCACAAGTAATACTGATATAATATCAAATGTTAAAATAGGGGAACCCTTAGGGAACAGTGAACACAAAACTGTATCATTTGAGATTGAATACAAAAAACAGAGTTGTAAGGGGCCAACAAAAACTCTAAATTTTAAAAGGGCTAACTTTAATGGGCTACGGGCAGCAATACTACATATAGACTGGGACAAAGTACTTACAGGGAAAAATACTGAAAATAAATGGACAGCATTCAAATCCTTACTAAATAAACATACTCATCGGCATGTACCATGTGGAAATAAAATGAATAGGAGTAAATCATATACCATGTGGCTTAACAATGACTTAAAGATCATGATGAGGAAAAAGAAACATGCATTTAAATTATACAAGAAGGAGGGAACAGAGGCAGCTTTATGTGACTATAAGGAAATCAACAAGGCTTGCAAAAGGGCTATTAGACTGGCTAAAATAGAAAATGAGAAGTCAGTTGCAATGGAAAGTAAGACTAACCCTAAAATATTTTTTAAATATATTAATGGGAAGAAGGCCAGGAAGGAAGCTATAGGAACATTACAATGTGACACAGGCCATCTGATAATTAGTGACCAGGAAAAGGCAGATGAGCTAAATAGGTTCCTTTTCGTCGGTATACACAAGGGAGGTACCAGTGGTTGGGACACCGCAACATAATTACGCTACACTACCATCACTAAATAATTGGTTAACGCAGGAAGAAATCCAAAAGAGATTGGAGAAAATAAATGTTAATAAAGCCCCAGGTCCTGATGGAATACATCCAAGTGTACTGAGGGAGCTGGGTTCTGTAATAGCCAAACCATTATATCTAATCTTTCAAGACTCACGCACTACAGGGTCTCTACCGGATGACTGGAGAAAAGCAGAGGTGATACCTATATTTAAGAAGGGATCTAGAGCAAATCCAGGGAATTATAGACCAGTCAGCCTCACATCTGTAGTTGGGAAGCTTTTAGAAGGGTTAATAAGGGACAGAATACAAAAATATGTCTATTTGAACCAGATCATAGGTAGAAGTCAACACGGATTTATGAAGGATCGGTCGTGTCAGACCAATCTAATTCGTTTTTATGAGGAGGTTAGTAGGAACTTGGATCAGGACGACTGAGTGGATGTAGTCTTTTTAGATTTTTCAAAGGCATTTGATACAGTGCCACATGGAAGACTAGTGAGCAAACTAAGGGATACAGGAATTGAAGTAAATATCTGCTCATGCATCGAGGGCTGGCTAAAAGACAGGAAGCAAAGGGTTGTTGTGAATGGAACATACTCAAATTGGTCTATTGTGATAAGTGGGGTTCCTCAAGGTTCAGTATTAGGTCCTCTCCTTTTTAACATATTTATTAATGACATTGAAGTAGGACTCGAAAGTAGTGTCTCCATTTTTGCTAATGACATTAAGTTGTGCAAGGTAATAAAATCAGATAATGATGTACTTTCCCTACAAAGGGATTTGCATAAATTAGAGAAATGGGCGGCTAAATGGCAGATGAGATTTAATACAAATAAATGCAAGGTTATGCATTTGGGAAGGAAAAATAGCCATGCAATCTATAATCTTAATGGAGCAAATCTAGGGGTATCAGATATTGAAAGGGATTTGGGAGTACTAGTGGACAACCACCTAGGTAACAGCTCTCAAAGCCAAGCAGCAGCTGCAAAGGCAAGTAAAATATTAGCATGTATTAGGAAGGGTATAGAAGCAAGGGAAGCAAATATAATTCTGCTACTATACAAAGCCGTAGTAGGCCCTCATTTGGAATATGGAGTACAATTTTCGGCACCACTTCATAAAAAAGACATTTTAGAAATGGAAAAAGAGCTACAAAACTAATAAGGGGAATGGAGGGGCTAAGTTATGAAGAAAGACTAATCAAATTAAACTTATTTTCGCTAGAAAAAAGGCGTCCACGAGGGGATATGATTACCTTTTTTAAATACATCCAGGGTCAATATAAGGCTTTGTCAAGTGAACTTTTTGTAGCAAGAGATTTTCAACTGACAAGAAGACACCCTTTGAGGTTAGAGGAAAAAAGATTTCACCTTAAAGAAAGAAAAGGGTTCTTCACAGTTAGAGTGGTTAAACTGTGGAATTCTCTACCAAAGGAGGTGGTAACAGCGAATTCGATAGACAACTTCAAAAAGGGGTTAGATATATTTTTGAATAAAGAGGGTATTCAAGGCTATCCCAGATAACTAGCGAAGGAATATTGATCCAGGGAGAAATTTGATCGCCAGTTTCTGGGTCAGGAAGGAATTTTGCTTTTTTTTCCCCTTATGAGACAAATGGCAAAGTTTCAATGTTTTTTTTTTCTGTTTGCCTTCCTCTGGATCAATTAACAATTAATAATAAATAGTCCACATTAAAAAGATCAATAGAGATCTAAAAAGGTTGAACTTGATGGACTAACTCTTTATTCATCCTCCAATACTATACTATTAATAATTATTTAATCAACAAATTAATTAATAACTAATCTGCATATTGCAGATCAGAGGAGACCTTAACAGGTTGAACTTGATGGACTGAAAGTCTTTTTTCCACCTTAATTACTATGTAACTATGTAACTATGTAATACGATTTAGTTTGTTCTCACTTTCAGTATGTGTATCTGAGGCTGTGGATATTTCTCCCAGTAATTTTAAATCTGGCTTTGGATTCATCCAGCTGGGCCTTACACATGATGTATTCCACATTTAAGTTGAATAAATAAGGTGACAGTATACAACACTGTCACACTCCTTTCTTGATCTTGAACTATTCTATTGTTCTATGTTTCATTCTATATTCATGGCTTCTTGGTCCAACATACGGCTTCCTCAGGATGTAGGTCTGGTATCACCATCTGTTTAAGAACTTGCCATATCTGATAGTTCTCAGTCTATATATTGTTGGAGCAAAACTTTCAGGATTGTAAGCATTACTGAAGCATAATTGGAGTACTCTTTAGCACTGCTTTTTTGGGGGAATGGGATATAGACTGGCCGTTTCCAATCTACTGGCCTTTCCAATTAGAGGACTCTATTTTCCCCTATTCTGATTGTTTGAAATGACAGTGAATCAGAATAGGGCTTCAATTAACCATCTGTGATTAGCTATTGAAAGAGTCTCAGTACCATGTTGCCCCTGATTGACTAACATGAGAAACTGCACAGTCAGTACTGCAGAGTTTGTGTCTTCTTGGGCTGCAGAGAGCTGACCCAAGTAAGTACTATTTATTTTATTCATTCATTCATTCAGTGAAAACAGAACTTATAAGCACATATTTTTTTAGTCGTTTTCCAATATATACAGTGTCTATAAAAAATAAACAATAGAAGTTCAATGCAATATAGTGTTGTAAAAAAGCTAACGGTTGCTTGAACTTCTTCAAGATCAATTAATTATATATTAAAATACTTATCTGATCTGGGAGAATTTACTAAGCATCTGAAGTGCTTCTCACATCATCTCATGATTTACTATGCACTATTTCTTATAGCCCTTCTCACCTTATCTGAATGGAAAGCAGCATATGTAGAAAGGAGTAAGTATCACTATGAAAATGCAACTCCATTTTAAAAATAAGAAAAAACATACAAACTAGAATAGCATTTATAAAGGACAGTACAACAAGTAACATTCTCTCATTATTGTGATAACTACCTAAAAAATCGAATTTATTGTGTGAAGAGACTTTAATATATAATTGGGGCTATGGCAAGCAGTCCATTATTATCTGTCATTTCACACCCACAGAAGACTCTTAGGCCCTCATTCAATTGCAATTTGCCCAATTGAATAGGGGTCAAAATAAGCACATAACATATTTTTTAAAAGAAGTTTTTAGTTAGTAAACATCTATCCAAAAGCAAGGTTTTCACTAACTAAAAACTTATTTGAAAAAAATATGTTATGTGCTTATTTAGAGCACTATTCAATTGGCCAAATCGCAATTGTATAAGGGCCTTATTGAGGGAGGTGAAACTGTAATAGCCAGGGGCGGCCCGTCCATTGGGGCGTCAGGGCAAACGCCCCCCCAAATATTTTCTTCACCCTGCAATAAAAAAAACACAACAATGTATTAGTAAAACCCAAAAACAAATAAATATAAGGTGTACATCATCATTTCAAGTCTAAATAGTATTAAAAATGAAGTAAAGTTAGTAAAGGGACACTGTCACTTTAAAATAACCCTTGCGCTACATTAACTAATGCTGTGTATCTATCGCCCCCTGCCTGCACCCTGTGTGATCAAATTACAATAGTTATACACTGTGTACACTAACCTTTAGACTCTTCTCTCTCTTCAATGAGTCCTGGCCTGGCCCACTGACCGTTAATGCATGCCGCCCACCATCACAGTGACGAAATGCATGGGCGGTCATAAATGTATCAATTAATAAATGACAGTCTTCCATCATTGACCAATCAATGATGGAAGGCTGTCCAGTTACTAAGTGATCAATCTAAACCCACCCAGACCGTTAGCCCTGAGCGCCCGCCAGCAAATAGGGCCTCGAGTTTAAATTTTGATTGACTGATACAGTCAATAAAACCACCAGTTCCCTGTCCCTTCCCCCTTTCTGTTTCCTGACCCTGCTCGCGCTGAGACTGAGAGACCTCCCTGGCTGAATCTACTCATCTGCTCTGCCTGCCTAACACAGTAAGTCTACACCTGCCTCTGCCTGGCACCTGCCCTGCCCCTGGCCAAACCAAAACCCCTAGTAGCCCCTAATAAAAGTTAGGGGTGACCAGTTACCCCCAGTCCCCCACTATGCCTGCCTAGCCTGCCAGTGCCACCTACCCAGCCACCCACCAACTACCACCGACGACCCCAGCCATCACCCCCATGTGGCCTGTGCCACCCCCGATCAGGCCTGCCCTATGCTAGCCTAGCTATGCCATCATGCCACCACCGGATTACACCGATCACGGGATCGGGGTAGTCGGGTGGTGAGCGGGGTGGCACAGGCCCACATGGGGGTGATCGGATCACCCCCTTGATGAGGCCTGTGCCACCCCTGATGACCTCCATGTTGCCGCCCTATGCCACCCCCGAGGCCCGATCACCACCGGGCCCCCGGCACCACCCCGATGCGGCCTATGCTACCCCGGGTATTCGGGCAGTGAGCGGGGTTGACCAGGCCACATGGGGGTGGATGTTCACCCCCATGAGGCCTGTACCACGCCTGGTCGTGGCCTATGGGCGACCGATGGGCGCCTGACCGTGACCGACCCCACCCTGGATGAACAAACTACCTACCCCCCCCCCCCCCTATTTTTATTCCATTTTTAGAAGTAACAGGCATGTATATGTGCCTGTCACTTCTAAAGATAAAATAAAAATAAGGGAAGGGAAAAAAAAATACAGTAAAAAGTAAAAACATTATTACAATTAAACAGTAAGCTAACACATTGTTAGTACAGTTAGTAACACATTTTTATACAAAAATAAACAGCTTTAAACAAACATTAAAAATAAAATAAAATAAACAACAGCACATACTTACCTGTAAAATTGACCCCTCCAGCGTTGGCCTTCTGTCCTCTCTGGATATAGTCATGAAAAATAAATAATCCATGTTGATTGAAGCCAATGGTCAAATAAAATAATCCATGTTGATTGAAGCCAATGGTCAAAATAAAATAATCCATGTTGATTGAAGCCAATGATCAAAAATAAAATAATCCATGTTGATTGAAGCCAATGATCAAAAATAATCCAATCTTGATTGAAGCCATTGTCCATCCATCCATTCTGGCCCATTGAAAGAGGCCTCCACAAAAAAAAAAACGACGCTATAAAAAAAAAAAAAAACAACACACTAAAAGAGCTCCTCCTACAAGGAGCCCCTCCCGCGATTAATTGTTTTTTTCCCACGGTCTGCTATATATACTAATTTTTGAAGGACTCTGATTGGCTGAAATTTTTGATTGACATCGATTTCAACCAATGAGAGTCTTCAAAAAATTAGCAAATCAGCAAGCAGGTATGGAAGCCTGTAAGGGTAAAAAAGGTTAGTGTGAACTTGTTTGACCCTGTATGTATTATACATATTACAGGGCTATTTTATGTGATATACATGTTACAGGATAATATCCTGTAACATGTATAGCCAAAAAATAGCACTGTAATATGTATAACAAATAAAGTGTAATAGAAATGCATGAACAATATAATATACCATGTAATAAAGAACATCAATTAATCAAATAATAAATATCAATTAATATATATTGTTGTATGTATATGTTTATGTATATTTATGTGTAATGTTTTATATATATATATATATATATATATATATATATATATATATTTGGATATATATATATATATATATATATATATATATAAAAAAATTAATATCAAAATATCACAATAAATAAATATATATATATATATATATATCAATTTGATATATATATATATATATATATATATATATTTATTTATTGTGATATATTGATATCAATTTTTATATATATATATATATATATATATATATTTATTTATTTATTGTGATATATTGATATCAATTTTTATATATATATATATATATATATATATATATATATATATATTTATTTATTGTGATATATTGATATCAATTTTTATATATATATATTTAAGGTTTTTAAGGTGCGGTTGGGGCCTATATGGTCAAAATTGGTTATTTAAGGTTTTTAAGGGGCGGTTGGGGCCTATATGGTCACACTTGCTCTTTTAAGGTTTTAAACGTTACGGTTTGGGTCTTAAACGTTTTAATGTTTTTTTGATAATTGATTGTGTTCGCTTTTGTGGCGCCTTTGAACTGGCATTAAGAGGACACGACGAGAGTGAAACATCGCTAAATCCAGGAGTGTTTAGAGGCCTGGTGGATTTGGTTGGCAGTATCGATAGTGCAATGGAACAGCATTTGAAGACTGCAACTGTGTTTAAGGGCACTTCCAAAACCGTGCAGAATGAGCTACTGGACTGCATGCATGAAGTTATAAAGGAAGTGATTCACCAAGAGCTTAAGGAAGCCCAGTTTGTGGCAATCCAAGCGGATGAAACAACCGATATTTCCGCTAGGACACAGTGCGTTGTAGTCTATCGCTACATTGACAAGAAGCATCAAGTGGTGGAAAGATTTGATGGCTTCACGGAAATGAAATCAACGGATGCAGACTCCATTGCTGCTGTTGTGCTGGAAACACTGAATACTGTTCTCCCAGAGCCAGAAGACAAGAAGAAACTCATAGCTCAAAGCTATGATGGTGCCAGTGTGATGCGTGGAGATCAAGGAGGAGTTCAATGAAAAATAAAAGACGTGTACCCGAACGCACACTACGTCCATTGCTATGCTCACCAACTGAACCTAATAATGGAGAAAGCAGTTTCAACGATTGGAAGAGTTAGAGTTTTTTTTTCAAACATAGGCGGCATACCATCTTTTTTTTCACGCTCTCCAAAAAGGACTGGAGTTCTGGATGAGGTAGTTGGTAGAAGACTTCCAAGAGGTGCACCGACACGATGGAACTTCAACGTTAGGACCGTGAACGTGATCTACGAGAACAGAGATGCGCTACTTGAGTGTTTCCAGACAATTGAAGCATGTCTAAACTTTGATCCAACATCTATACGGGAAGCCGCAGGTTTCATTGGAATGCTGGAAGACAGGGAGTTCCTTTACTTCCTTAAATTATTTAATTTAATAATGCCACATGTAGACATCCTCTATAATCAGCTTCAGAAGCGAGACACGGATACTGTTTATATCAAAAAAGTCACAGAAGACTTTGTCGCCAGCATCCAGAAAATCCGTAATTCTGTGGAAGAGATAGAAGCAAGTTTGCCAAGCGATCTAACAGTCAACAGACGGAGTGCGGAGATCTCAACCTTGAGACAACTTTCAAGAGAGGTATGTGACATAGTGGTGGTTCATGCAAAAGAACGTTTTTCATTTTCAAATCACCTAGTCAGTGCCAAACTTGTTCAAAGTGACTTGTATAAAACCCATGACACTTGCTTTCCAACCCAAGCTCTGGAAGACACCGTGCAAGCATATCCAATACTGAAGAAGGAACAATTACGCACTGAGCTGTCACTTCTTTATGGGAAGACAGAGTTTCATACTTGTACAAGTGCTGTTGCTCTGCACAAACATTTCCATCAATTTAATCTGCAAAATGATTTCACAGAGACAGTAAAATTATTAAGAATCCTGATTACAACACCAATGACTACTGCAGAATTAGAAAGATGCTTCTCAACATTGAAGAGGATAAAAACCTTTTTAAGAAGCACCATGTCCCTGGAGCGGTTGAATGCATTGGCGATGCTCTCAATGGAAAAGCAACTGATTTCCGAGATCCCACACTTCAATCAAAAAACCATTGAGAAGTTTTGTTCTTTGAAAGATCGCCGTGCAAAATTAAAATACAAGTGATTGAAGCAAAGAAGAATGCATACCCCCAAGGTGTGCAAAGATAAACTGCGTTAAGCAGCACCACCTCACACTACCAAACATAACTAGTGGTAAGTAAAGTATGAACGGTGTGTGGGTGTGCATATGGAAGGAGCTATGAAAGGTGTGTGCATGGTCAGTAACAATTGTTGAAGCCTTGGCGTGGTTTGAAGGAATTGGAGGCACTTCCAAGGGTAGCTGTAGCTTGTGTACAGGAAGCAAGAATTCCATGTCTGTACAAGTGCTGTTGCTCTGCAGCAACTTTAGCATCAATTTAATCTACATAATTTAACAGAGTGAGTGAAGCTATAAGGAATCCTGCTTACAACAACGAAGACTACTAAAGAACCAGAAAGATGCTTTTCCACATTGAAGAGGATCAAAAAAGTAATTAAAAAGCACCATGGCACTGTAGCGGTTAAATGCATTGGTTTGAAGGAATTGGAGGCACCTTCAAGGGTACGTAAAGTTCTCAGAAATGGCACCACCTCACTACCAAAAATAACTAGTGGTAAGTAAAGTATAATTGGTGTGTGGGTGTGCATATTGAAGGAGCTATGAAAGGTGTGTGAACAGTGGCGGCTGGTGACTTTTCAAGTTGGAGGGGCGACAGGGCGAAACATAGCCACTCCCCCTTTTTCAAACCACACCCATTTTTATAACTCCTCCCCCTGACGTCATAATGACCTTTATAAGCCCCGCCCAATGACCTTATGCTTGTAAAGCCCATTGAAATACATAATCTGCAATGCAGAAATGTCAAGAAGTAAAGTAACAATGTGTTAAAGTCATTGGTATACAATATAGATTGAAAAAACTCATGTGACAAGACTACAGCAATATCATAATTGCACCTATACGTATTAACAGAAAAATTAAAGGAGTGACACCTACCATTAGTCGGCTCTTCTTCTCAGGGTATTCACGTTCATTAAGTTGACCAATGAGTAGAAACAAATCTGCAGCCACATAGGGTTTGCACCTGGGGTTGAAAGAAAACAAGCAAATCAATCATACCATTCAAGAACAAAACCATACTTAAAAAACATTAAACGACCAAGTGGAACCATATAGGCCCCAAACATACCTTAGAAGACCAAGTGTGACTATATAGGCCCCAAACATACCTTAGAAGACCAAGTGTGACTATATAGGCCCCAAACATACCTTAGAAGACCAAGTGTGACTATATAGGCCCCAAACATACCTTAGAAGACCAAGTGTGACTATATAGGCCCCAAACATACCTTAGAAGAGCAAGTGTGACCATATAGGCCCCAACCGCACCTTAAAAACCCTAAATAACAAATTGGGACCATATAGGCCCCAACCGCACCTTAAAAACCTTAAATAACAAATTGGGACCATATAGGCCCCAACCGCACCTTAAAAACCCTAAATAACAAATTGGGACCATATAGGCCCCAACCGCACCTTAAAAACCCTAAATAACAAATTGGGACCATATAGGCCCCAACCGCACCTTAAAAACCCTAAATAACAAATTGGGACCATATAGGCCCCAACCGCACCTTAAAAACCTTAAATAACAAATTGGGACCATATAGGCCCCAACCGCACCTTAAAAACCCTAAATAACAAATTGGGACCATATAGGCCCCAACCGCACCTTAAAAACCCTAAATAACAAATTGGGACCATATAGGCCCCAACCGCACCTTAAAAACCCTAAATAACAAATTGGGACCATATAGGCCCCAACCGCACCTTAAAAACCCTAAATAACAAATTGGGACCATATAGGCCCCAACCGCACCTTAAAAACCCTAAATAACAAATTGGGACCATATAGGCCCCAACCGCACCTTAAAAACCTTAAATAACAAATTGGGACCATATAGGCCCCAACCGCACCTTAAAAACCCTAAATAACAAATTGGGACCATATAGGCCCCAACCGCACCTTAAAAACCCTAAATAACAAATTGGGACCATATAGGCCCCAACCGTACCTTAAAAACCCTAAATAACAAATTGGGACCATATAGGCCCCAACCGTACCTTAAAAACCTTAAATAACATATAGGCCCAAAAAAAAAATATATATATATATAAAAATATATATATATATATATATATATATATATATATATATATATATATATATATATATATATATATATATATATATATAAAAATTGATATCAATATATCACAATAAATAAATATATATATATATATATATATCAAATTGTTATATATATATATATATATATATATATATATATATATATATATATATATTTATTTATTGTGATATTTTGATATTAATTTATATATATATATATATATATATATATATATATATATATATATAAAATTACACATAAATATACATAAACATATACATACAACAATATATATTAATTGATATTTATTATTTGATTAATTGATGTTCTTTATTTCATGATATATTATATTGTTCATGCATTTCTATTACCCTGTATGTATTATACATATTACAGTGCTATTTTTTGGCTATACATGTTACAGGATATTATCCTGTAACATGTATATCACATAAAATAGCCCTGTAATATGTATAATACATACAGGGTCAAACAAGTTCACACTAACCTTTTTTACCCTTACAGGCTTCCATACCTGCTTGCTGATTTGCTAATTTTTTAAAGACTCTCATTGGTTGAAATCGATGTCAATCAAAAATTTCAGCCAATCAGAGTCCTTCAAAAATTAGTATATATAGCAGACCGTGGGAAAAAAACAATTAATCGCGGGAGGGGCTCCTTGTAGGAGGAGCTCTTTTTAGTGTGTTGTTTTTTTTTTTTTAGAGCGTCGGTTTTTTTTTTGGAGGCCTCTTTCAATGGGCCAGAATGGATGGATGGACAATGGCTTCAATCAAGATTGGATTATTTTTGATCATTGGCTTCAATCAACATGGATTATTTTATTTTTGATCATTGGCTTCAATCAACATGGATTATTTAATTTTTGATCATTGGCTTCAATCAACATGGATTATTTATTTTTCATCATGACTATATCCAGAGAGGACAGAAGGCCAACGCTGGAGGGGTCAATTTTACAGGTAAGTATGTGCTGTTGTTTATTTTATTTTTTATTAATGTTTGTTTAAAGCTGTTTATTTTTGTATACAATGTGTTGTGTTACTAACTGTACTAACAATGTGTGTATGTGCTGTTTATTTTATTTTTTATTAATGTTTGTTTAAAGCTGTTTATTTTTGTATACGATGTGTTGTGTTACTAACAATGTGTTTGCTTACTGTGTGTAAATTAATTGTAATAATGTTGTTACTGTATTTTTTTTTTTCCCTTCCCTTCTTTTTATTTTATCTTTAGAAGTGACATGCACATATACATGCCTGTTACTTCTAAAAATGGAATAAAAATAGGGGGGGGGGGGGGGGGGGTTAGGTAGTTGGTTAATGGTTCATCCAGGGTGGGGTCGGTCACGGTCAGGCGCCCATCGGTCGCCCATAGGCCACGACCAGGGGTGGCACAGGCCTCATGGGGGTGAACATCCACCCCCATGTGGCCTGGTCAACCCCGCTCACTGCCCGAATACCCGGGGTAGCATAGGCCGCATCGGGGTGGTGCCGGGGGCCCGGTGGTGATCGGGCCTCGGGCAGGGTGGCATACATGGAGGTCATCAGGGGTGGCACAGGCCTCATCAAGGGGGTGCTCCGATCACCCCCATGTGGGCCTGTGCCACCCCGCTCACCACCCGACTACCCCGATCGGGGTAATCCGGCAGTGGCATGATGGCATAGCATAGGGCAGGCCTGATCGGGGGTGGCACAGGCCACATGGGGGTGATGGCCAGGCTGGGGGTGGCACCAGGCATTGTAGGCCTAGGGTCGTCGGTGGTAGTTGGTGGGTGGCTGGGTAGGTGGCGGGCCAGGCAGGCATAGTGGGGGTAACTGGTCACCCCTAACTTTTATTAGGGGCTACTAGGGGTTTTGGTTTGGCCAGGGGTAGGGGCAGGTGCCAGGCAGAGGCAGGTGTAGACTTACTGTGTTAGGCAGGCAGAGCAGATGAGTAGATTCAGCCAGGGAGGTCTCTCAGTCTCAGCGTGACCAGGGTCAGGAAACAGAAAGGGGGAAGGGACAGGGAACTGGTGGTTTTATTGACTGTATCAGTCAATCAAAATCAAACTCGAGGCTCTATTTGCTGGCGGGCGCTCAGGGCTAACGGTCTGGGTGGGTTTAGATTGATCACTTAGTAACTGTACAACCTTCCATCATTGATTGGTCAATGATGGAAGACTGTCAGTTATTAATTGATACATTTATGACCGCCCATGCATATCGTCACTGTGATGGTGGGCGGCATGCATTAACGGTCAGTGGGCCAGGCCAGGACTCATTGAAGAGAAGAGAAGAGTCTAAAGGTTAGTGTACACAGTGTAACTATTGTATTTGATCACACAGGGTGCAGGCAGGGGGCGATAGATAGATACACAGCATTAGTTAATGTAGCGCAAGGGTTATTTTAAAGTGACAGTGTCCCTTTTCTAACTTTAATTCATTTTAATAGTATTTAGACTTGAAATGATGATGTACACCTTATATTTATTTGTTTTTGGGTTATACTAATACATTGTTGTGTTTTTTTTATTGCAGGGTGAAGAAAATATTTGGGGGGGCGTTTGCCCTGACGCCCCAATGGACGGGCCGCCCCTGTGTGTGAATGGTCAGTAACAATTGTTGAAGCCTTGGCGTGGCGTTACTGCTCATATGGTTATCCATATGCTAATTCAACGTGTTTGTTTGACATTGATTATTGTGTGGTCTAAACAGAAGTGAAATGTTGTTGTTTTCTTGAATCCCAAGATCCACTGGTTTGGGCCTATGCAGTGCTGATTGGTCTTCTAAGGTATGTTTGGGGCCTATATGGTCCCACTTGGTCTTCTAAGGTATGTTTGGGGCCTATGGTCACACTTGGTCTTCTAAGGTATGTTTGGGGCTTATATAGTCACACTTGGTCTTCTAAGGTATGTTTGGGGCCTATAGTCCCACTTGGTCTTCTAAGGTATGTTTGGGGCCTATGGTCACAATTGGTCTTCTAAGGTATGTTTGGGGCTTATATAGTCACACTTGGTCTTCTAAGGTATGTTTGGGGCCTATAGTCCCACTTGGTCTTCTAAGGTATGTTTGGGGCTTATATAGTCACACTTGGTCTTCTAAGGTATGTTTGGGGCCTATAGTCCCACTTGGTCTTCTAAGGTATGTTTGGGGCCTATATAGTCACACTTGGTCTTCTAAGGTATGTTTGTGGCCTATAGTCCCACTTGGTCTTCTAAGGTATGTTTGGGGCCTATAGTCCCACTTGGTCTTCTAAGGTATGTTTGGGGCCTATGGTCACAATTGGTCTTCTAAGGTATGTTTGGGGCTTATATAGTCACACTTGGTCTTCTAAGGTATGTTTGGGGCCTATAGTCCCACTTGGTCTTCTAAGGTATGTTTGGGGCTTATATAGTCACACTTGGTCTTCTAAGGTATGTTTGGGGCCTATAGTCCCACTTGGTCTTCTAAGGTATGTTTGGGGCCTATATAGTCACACTTGGTCTTCTAAGGTATGTTTGGGGCCTATAGTCCCACTTGGTCTTCTAAGGTATGTTTGGGGCCTATATAGTCACACTTGGTCTTCTAAGGTATGTTTGGGGGGGGGGCCTATATGGTTCCACTCGGTCTTTTAAGGTTTTTAAAGTATGGTTTTGTTCTTGAATGGTCTGATTGATTTGCTTGTTTTCTTTCAACCCCAGGTGCAAACCCTATGTGGCTGCAGATTTGTTTCTACTCATTGGTCAACTTAATGGACATGAATACCCTGAGAAGAAGAGCCGACTAATGGTAGGTGTCACTCCTTTAATTTTTCTGTTAATACGTATAGGTGCAATTATGATATTGCTGTAGTCTTATCACATGAGTTTTTTCAATCTATATTGTATACCAATGAATTTAACACATTGTTACTTTACTTCTTGACATTTCTGCATTGCAGATCATGTATTTCAATGGGCTTTACAAGCATAAGGTCATTGGGCGGGGCTTATAAAGGTCATTATGACGTCAGGGGGAGGAGTTATAAAAATGGGTGTGGTTTGAAAAAGGGGGAGTGGCTATGTTTCGCCCTGTCGCCCCTCCAACTTGAAAAGTCACCAGCCGCCACTGGTAATAGCCCTAGTATATTTTGTGAACCAGTAGCAATATTAGATATGATCATGTAAATAAGACAGTAAATTAGATATATTATATCATAAGTAACCATAAAAAACTAAACAATTACTACTAGAACCTAAACCCATTTTGAAAATCAAACAATCATGGACCAAAAAGTTTTTGGGCTGTATTTAAGTGTCCAAATCGCAATTATATGAGCCCATAACGGAGCCTGTACATGTTACTGATATTTAATTGGCTACTTTCAACTATTTGCATTCCTATTGCAAGTTATAGGCTCAAAATCACTGCGTTTGTCAAAAATATAACTTTGTCCTTTCTCCTCCTTTGATATTTCAAGCCCGTAAATGTTACCAGTGCTAAAGGTGCAAATATCTCTATTCATTTACAACAATTCAACAAGCCCGCAATTGCCTTCTAACCCATATATGGCGAATGTATAAAAAAAATTATACGAGTTATAATTATAGATAGGAATCACAAGTGGGTTAAACACCTGTTTGGAACACTGCAAAAGCATATAAACACACAACACTGTACTTAAAAATGCTGGGAAAGCAATGAAAGGCATTAGAAATAATTGCACAACAGTCTTAAGCTTGCAAATCTGCAATAAAAAAATGTTTTTTAACGTTTTATTTCCGCGTTATATTGATCCCAGGAATCAAGAAGTTAATACATATCATGGAACGCACATGGACTAGAACAGTTGCTTTGTTGATTTTTATTGATTTCTACATTTCTGGATTGCAAATTGTAGTTGTAAACACTAATTGATTGTAGTTTAAGCTCCAAGTTTTACTAACCTCATGATGAGGGTCTCATTTACTATTGACTCTGTCTAAAATTTAACTTACGGGCTTGCTTAATTGATCATGACCAGGCCCTGAAATGCGACTTATGGGTTCATGGTTTGCGTGTTGGGGCTGTGAGCATGTAATTACGGGTCAGTGATAATTGAATACATCTACATGTTTAGAAAAATGTTGACCCGCAGCCAAAAGTTCAGTTTGAAGGTAATTACGGGCTTGCAATTAAATAGGGCCCTTTGTGATTAACTAAACGTATCAACTATAAAAATATGTAAAAATATAAGTGTATAGAGGTATAGCAAATTAATAAAACTATAGAAAAAAGTTTTCTAAACATTGCTATAATCTACAGAAATGTGTCTTGCATTGATGTAGATAATATGGATTAGTACAACTTAACCATTTTCACTAAGATAATGAACTACCACTGTTATGCACAATCAATGAGCCTAGATAACCAGAAGTAATTTATCTGTGACACCACACTATTTATAGAACTATTTATAATATTCAATACCTATTTTTTTATTTATATTTTATTCATTTTATAATTATAAATCCTGTATTTGTGTTTCTAATTATCGAAATGTTTATACAGTACTGTTATTCTAAGAAAAAGCAAGTGCATTCAACAATAATGTTGTAATGTGTTACAAAACCCTGGATAATGTTCTTTCAAACAAGACATATACTGTACATGCGCTTTCAAACGGTGCTGAATTACAATGTATTTATCTCTTATTATGTGATGTGTAGCTCTGTCATAATACTTAGCTTTTAAATGTCTCACACCTTTATAAAGTACATTTAGAAAAAAAAAATTGATTTCAGTGTACATTTGAATGTCTAAAAATAAGTTAATAAGATTATTTCCTACTCAGAATCTCAAGGAATGCAGTGTTTGAACTGCACTCTGGGAAACTGGACAGAGCATGCAAATTGGCACACAATGCATCTTCACACTTTAATGCGATATTGATTTAAAAATAATTATTTTATACTGTGTTAGAAATAATATAGGATTAAAAAGCGAAAATGTGTTGTCTCATTTGCATGCACCTCCCCAGTTTCCCAAAGTGCAGTGAACATCACATATGTTTATTAATCTTTTTGTTCACTGCTATATTATTATTCTCCATCTGGATCTCTACCTAGTCATGGTGAAGGGGCTTGTGTACCTCAATGAAGTTGTGAGCTAAAACATCCAAGATGAGTAGGGTCACCCAAGATGAGTAGGTCAAATCAGAGAGGTCAGACAAATCACAGTCAGTTGGAGAAGGAACTGGCAACCCAATCCAGTATATGCCAAGAGAACCTTATGGATAAGCACAACCAGAGATATAACAATAGATGTGGCTGGCATGCTGTGGTACATAGGGTCACGGAGAGTTGGACACACCTGAATGACTAGACAGCAACAATAATATCATTCTTTTTCAAATTATTAACTTTTTTCAACAATGGCTCAGAAACATAATTTAGATGCTAACTACTATTAATAGGTGACATTGGCAGTAATTAGAAATGAATTCTTAAATTGTGTGGATCAATAAGAATCTTTAAATGCCTGAATATCTTGAGTGTTACCGCAAGTTAAATTCTTGAATATACTGAGTGGTACTGCAAGTTATAGCTAGTGTTGGGATGATTTATAATTTACAATATATAATATTTCATTTTTTTCCTTGAAAAATAAAATAAGGCAGTTAAGACTTCATTTATAATTGAGATTTTTTTTCCAATCCCCTGCTGTGTCTGTTTCAACATTTTTGTAGCTGTTTGTATTAAAACATAAATGGCAGGATTTTGTCTGTAAGGTAACTATACAAGTCACATGCTCTTTGAAGATGGTACAAAGAAGCTGAGTTGTATATATTTCTTAGATGGAAAAATAGACAATATATTCATACATTGCTTCAGATTGTAAGTTTGTGAGTTTTCAATCTTGCATGGTGCTTTGGGGAAAGCACTATGGACACTGGCTTCTAAGCTGAAATACAGGGCACTCCATCCTTTGCAACTGTTGTTTTTTGCCTTGATCGTAACCCATGTATAGCGCTAATGAATATGTTGACGCATTACGAACAAACGATAACAATGCCCATTAAAATACAAAAAATAACAAATAGACAGATTAAAAGCTTCCTCTTTCGTAAATTTTCACAGCAGTCTACTTTTAGGGACCAGTCAGACTAACGAAAATAAAACAAAGGCGTTTAGAGGCTTATAAACATTCAGATCAACTAAATTGAAGGCAATGATCACTCAACCCACAACCAATAAAACACAAATCACTACATAAATCGAAAAGAATACAAACAAACATTAAAAATTAATCTCAAGTCTGGAAAATGCCAAATACAGATATTCGAGCAAAACACTGCCCGTTCTACAAAGATCATGTAACATATACTTTCTAATGAGTGGTTTGTAAGCCTGTCAATCAGACCTTATATATCTCAACCATATTCAAATGCAGGGAAAAAAGTGGGAATAAAAAGTGCAGTTACATGTCCCTGTTTCCTATGCTTTCTATAGGAGTTACATTTTATGCCCTCTTCAAAAATGGGCTCCATAGAACACATTGTATGTAAGGATATTTTATGCTTTAACTTCCCTTAATTCTGCTTATCCCCAATTTTAAGTGTGATATCACCTGATATTAGTAGCGAACAACTCCAAAAGTACTTTACTCTTTTTAACACTTCAAAGTAACAACTGCATCTTGTCAGTGAATTACTTGCTGGAAGCCAAAGGATGTTTGCTCTAGCCTTGCTGTAAGTGTACAGTAATGAGGCTGCAGGTTAGTAAAGGGGGTAGCTTTGCTTGTGTAGTTTATATCATGTTTATATCAATAATGTGTCTGCAGGTGTAAGTGTGGCAGTTGAAATAAAAGGACAGAGTTCAGTTATAGTGTAAGTGTGTATGTTTAAATAAAAGAAGGGAGTGGAGTTATACTGTAAATGTGGGAGCTTAAATGAAAGGAGGGAGTACAGTTATAATGTATGTGTAGAAGTTTTATTAAAAGGGGAGAGTTGAAAGAAAAGGGGTTAAATTGTTAATTGTTTGTCAACCCACTCCATTATCTGCCAAGAGAACCTCATGGATAAGCACAACCAGATATATAACAATAGATGTGGCTGGCATGCTGTGGTACATAGGGTCACAGAGAGTTGGACATGCCTGAATGACTAAACAGCAACAATAATATTATTATTTTTTCAAATAATTACCTTTTTTCAACAATGGCCACAAACATCATTTAGATGCTAAGCACTATTAATAGGTGACATTGGCAGTAATTGGAAATGTGTTCTTGAATTGTGTGGATCAATTAGAATCTTTAAATGCCTGAATATCTTGAGTGTTACCGCAAGTTATAGCGTGTATAGAGTATAGTGTTTAACAAAAAAAAGTAAAGTGTGTAAATAAATAGATGTCTTTGCATGAAAAGTGTCTATATGTATTTGCTATTTTCTCTACCTGATTTGTTGATATAACATTTACATAGATAAACACAGTTGATTTGCATTTTTGACACATCTCAGGTTTTCCTCTTACTCCTACACAAAGATGTCTTGCTCATAAATTTCCATAAGGGTCAATGACCTATGTAACACTTTTGTACTGTAAGCACATTTGTACTCTGTAAACTGTATGGCACTTTAGAAATATCTCTATACAGCAAGCTATCTGTTAATGAATAGTTCTGTACTAAAATGAATGTAGAATGAAAATGTCTTTGAAGTAATACAATTTTAACAACAATAGTAGTGTATTCTCAGAATTAATATATAACATCTAAATGGGATGATTTATAATTTACAATACGTAATATTTCATTTTTTTCCTTGAAAAATAAAATAAGGCAGTTAAGACTTCATTTATAATTGAGATTTTTTTTCCAATCCCCTGCTGTGTCTGTTTCAACATTTTTGTAGCTGTTTGTATTAAAACATAAATGGCAGGATTTTGTCTGTAAGGTAACTATACAAGTCACATGCTTTTTGAAGATGATACAAAGAAGCTGAGTTGTATATGTTTCTTAGATGGAAAAATAGACAATATATTCATACATTGTTTCAGATTGTAAGTTTGTGAGTTTTTAATCTTGCATGGTGCTTTGGGGAAAGCACTATGGACACTGGCTTCTAAGCTCAAAAACAGGGCCCTCCATCCTTTGCAACTGTTGTTTTTTGCCTTGATCGGAACCCATGTATAGTGCTAATGAATATGTTGACGCATTACGAACAAACGATAACAATGCCCATTAAAATACAAAAAATAACATATACTGTAGACAGATTAAAAGCTTCCTCTTTCGTAAATTTTCACAGCAGTCTACTTTTAGGGACCAGTCAGAATAACGAAAACAAAACAAAGGCGTCAAGAGCCTTATAAACATTCAGATCAACTAAATTGAAGGCAATGATCACTCAACCCACAACCAATAAAACACAAATCACTTCATAAATGGAAAATAATACAAACATTAAAAATTAATCTCATTTCAGGAAACTGCCAAATACAGATATTCGAACAAAACACTGTCTGTTCTACAAAGTTCATATAACATATACTTTCTAAGTAGTGGTTTGTAAGCCTGTCAATCAGACCTTATATATCTCAACCATATTCAAATCACAATAAAGCATTGATTAAATAAAAATATATTGCAATTGAAAAACTACTATCAGATTAGCTAGGGCTGAGATTTTCTTTGAATAAGTCTTTGTGCCCTGGTGTGAAATTTGGATCACTCAGTGGATATAATTATAATGCAGGGATAAAAGTGTGAATAAAAAAGTGCAGTTACATGTCCCTGTTTCCTATGCTTTCTATAGGAGTTACATTTTATCCCCTCTTCAAAAATGGGCTCCATAGAACATTGTATTTTATGCTTTAACTTGCCTTAATTCGGCTTATCCCCAATTTTAAGTGTGATTTCACCTGATATTAGTAGCGAACAACACCAAAAGTACTTTACTCTTTGTAACACTTCAAAGTAACAACTGCATCTTGTCAGTGAATTACTTGCTAGAAGCCAAAGGGTGTTTGCTCTAGCCTTGCTGTAAGTGTACAGTAATGAGGCTGCAGGTTAGTGGGGGGATGGCTTTGCTTGTGTAGTTTATATCAGTTTATATCAGTTCAGTTATAGTGTTAGGGCCTCATTCTATTACCGGCCGTAAATCGGCCATAAGGCTGCGATTCCTTGCGGGGGTTCAGTTAACTCGCGATTCTATTATACGGCCCCGCAAGGATCTCCTCTTACGGCCGGCCGCATATCTTGGAACCGGCCGTAATCTGTGAAATCTAAAAACGCAAAAATAAATTCAAGCCTGCACTGTACAGCTCTGTAAATGCTAGGGATCATATTGGGGGACATGAGGATTAAAAGGAACCCACTCTCAAGCTTGCACATCTGCCCAAACCCGAGTTCAAATTAACTGTTTATTTTCCGGCTGCGGCGTGGGCGGGTCTGAGGTGCTTCAAGCACTCTGGACTTTTTACATGGATATTTTACGTATATTAAAAAACAAATATTTAACGGATTTGAGTATAGGATAATTACGTGCTATTTTTTCTAACACCTAAAATCCCTTTATAGTCTTCTCAAAGTGCAGGATGGCTTTATTTGAGCTATTTTATGTGCTTAATTGGTGCTAGCAAGTAAGCTGCGGCTCGTTTTTAGCCTTGCAGAGAGGTTTCCCGGAGCAATTGAATTGCAAAACTCTTGCAGCCGTTTTAGATCAAAGGCTTTCCTCCGGCGCGAGCGGCCGCAAGAGATAGCAAGGCACCGGCCGCAAGCCTGCCGGAGCCTCCGGCCGTAAGGGAATAGAATAGCCGAATAGCTTGCGGCCGGTCCTTGCGGCCCCGCAACGGCTGCGGCCGCTAATAGAATGAGGCCCTAAGTGTTTATGTTTAAATAAAAGAAGGGAGTGGAGTTATAGTGTAAATATGAGAGCTTAAATAAAAGGAGGGAGTGCAGTTATAATGTAAGTGTAGAAGTTTAAATAAAAGGAGGGAGTGCTGTTATAATGTAAGTGAAAATAAAAGGAGATAATTAAAAGAAACAGAGTTAAATTATTTTTGTAGGTTAAACAAATATATTACATTTATTTTCTCACTGTATTTTTGTAATTAAAAATCGTGAGTCAGTTCAGTGGCAACCTCACTCGGTGTACATCCTGCCACATGTATGCACTGTTGGAGCAGCTGAGGTGTTAACATGTTGCCTCCCATGAAGCTCAAATTGGAGAACTTGAGAGAAGAATTGCAACACTTCATGATATTACTACACTGGGAAGGGAGTTGGTGCTCACAGTTAAGCTGGGCCTAGCATGGGTGGTTTAGTTGGGGTTAGTGAGGATTCCAGGGATGTATCTGGGTTGCAGTTAGAAGGAAAGAGGAGGGGACAGGAGGCCAGTTCTGAGCTAGCAAGCCCCAACAGATTTGCCAGATTGAGTGAAATAGTTTGGGAAGTCCATTCAGAAATGGCAATGCCATATAGAGCTGTTGGCTCTAACAGCCGGGAGAACAGTTCTACTGGAGGAGAGGGACGGCAGAATAGGCAGAGCAACAAATAGGTTTTGCTGGCATTTGAGATTGAGAGATTATAAGTAGCAATAAACATGGATTTATGAGGACCTGGACATGTCAAGCTAATTTAATTAGTTTCTATCCGGAGGTAAGTAGGAACTTGGATCAAGACAACACCCTGAATTTAGCCTTTGTAAAAGCTTTTGATACAGTGGCACATGGGATACTATTGTAGAAACTAAGGCATCAATTGAGCTATTGTTAATGGAGCCCAAAAACTATTTTGCTATTTAATTGCCGTCTTTTTGCGAGCTGCAAAAGTTCTAAGGGTTACAGGCTTAAAAAATCCCTGCGGCTGTCAAAATCGTAACTTACCACCCATCTACGCCTTTGATGTTTCAAGCCTGCAAGAGTTACAACTGCTAAAATTGCAAATCGCTATACAATTGCTACAATTCCTCAAGCCCGCAAATATTTTTACTCCCGTAAATATCAAATGTAGAAGAAAATTGTATGGGTACCAGATAGGAATTGCAAGGGGGTTAAACACCTGTACGTAGCACTGTAAATGCAAATAAAAAAATCAATACTGCACTTTAAAAGACAGGGAAAGTGACAAAAGACTTTAGAATTAATTGCACAACAGCCTCAAGATCATAAATCTGCAATCAAAAATATTTTTTATGTGTAATATCAATCACGGGAATCAATGAGTTAATTTTTATTCTTTTGTACATTGCAGGTTTGCGAGTCTGATCGCATATTGGACCCCTAAACGCTAATTGATTGACATGTAACCTCCATGTTTTACTGACGTAATGATGACAGTCTTATTTTCTATTGGCTGTTTCTAAATAGGTAGTTACGGCCTTGCTTAATTGATAATTTTCACTCTCTGAAATGCTACATACAATTGCATGATTTACAGTTTCAGCTTCCAGACCATAAATTGCTGCCTTGTTCAATTGAATTGCTCTCTAATTGTAGCAAATTTCATGTCCGCAGACATGCAGCCTGTATAATGTAAGCTGCTGGCTTGCAACTGAATAAGGCCCTATGTTATACAGGAATTGCAGTCAATTTCCGCTCATGGATTAAGAGCTGGCTAAAAAGCAGGAAGCAAAGGGTTGTTTTAAATGAAAAATACTCAGATTGGACTAATGTGGTAAGTGGGCTCCTCAGGGTTCAGTATTAGGTCTTCTCCCTTTTAACATATTCATTAATTACTTGGAAGGAGAACTGGAAAGTATTGTCTCCATTTTTGCTGATGACACTAAACTGTGCAAGGAAATTAAATCAGAAAATTATTTACTTTCCCTTTCAATTGATTTACATAAATTAGAATGGGCAACTAAATACAGATGAGATTTAATACAAATAAATCTAAAATTATACATTTGGGAAGGAAAAAAAGGCATACAAACTATAATTGTAATGGAGTAAATCTAAGGGTATCAGAGATAGAAGGGGATTTAGGAGTGCTTGTGAACAAGCACCTACGTAATAGTGCTTAATGCCATGCATCAACTTCTTTAAAACAATTTACTATTTAACGTTAGAGCATGTCATAGTTAATTTAAAACACAATATTAGCCTATAAAGATCAATGTTTTAGAGCTCATCTGAATCTTGTATTATGCGAATTGTTGATTGATCTAGAAGAAGGTAAACAAAAGTTGAAACATTGCCAGTTGACTCATAAGGGTAAAATCCTTCCTGATCCTATGTACTGGTAACTGGATTATTCCCTGGATCATTATTCCTCCTATTCAAATTATCCAACATAAGCTTGTATG
Source organism: Discoglossus pictus (assembly GCA_027410445.1). Taxonomy (NCBI): domain Eukaryota; kingdom Metazoa; phylum Chordata; class Amphibia; order Anura; family Alytidae; genus Discoglossus; species Discoglossus pictus. Next base: position 358,755,295 of record CM050167.1, on the reverse strand, counting down.
CCATTTTATTCAAATAAATATGTAATACCTTTTTAAAATAATCTACTGAACATGCTGTCACAAGCTCCTTTGGTAGTGAGTATCACAATCTGACTGAACTTTTCGGTGAAGAAACATTTTCTTTTTTTTTCTTTTAATATCAAAGGGTGTCCTCTTGTCAACGGTAAACATTTTGGCACGAAAAGTTCTGATACTATCACTGAATGTATTTATATGAGGTAATCATATCCCCTATGTATAATTTAAGTAGTCTTTTTTCTAATTTTTATTTTCAACTTTACTTATGTTGTTCAACAGTGTTGCATTGTTGCTAGGATGAGCAATTTTAGAATTTTCCTTACGGTTTTGGCCAGTCACTCTTATCACTAAGTGTTTCACATTGAAAATTTGGAAAACTCCAGTAGTAAATAAAGACACTGTAAACATTGTCCCACAATTTAGACATATTATGTGGTATTTTTTAAGCAAAGGAATAAGTGGTTATTGGAAAAACTAATTTATCTGATTAATGGCACTAACTGATTTGGTTAATGTCTAATGCCTCCATTCCATGACTCCCGTACAAATTAAGCCAAGTAAAGTGCATTTGCAAATCACCACCGAACTATCACACCATACACCTAAATCTAACCTCCGAGAAATGCCATCTGAGAGCTCCAAATGTCACTTATATCAAAAGTTTGTTTGTCTATCCCATCATTATTTTCAAAATCCCTGTCACATGCACGCTGTAATGACTGGATATCTCAGAGATTTAAAGCGTTCGTTCCACAAGTATAAAAAAAAACAACTACAGTATGTGTACCTTCAACCCACTATAAACCAACAAAAAATGCCTCCAAGAAACCTGGATGAATTATTGCTATGGACACGCTAACACCTTAGTTGAGTTAGATTTGAGTCTGGAGTTCTCAAATCTGACACAGTTGAGAGATACTACCCCTATGAGCCAAGGGATCCCCGAGATCCCCCCTCAAAAACCACTACCCTTTATAAGCCGAGGAATCCCCAAGGAATTCTCCTTCCTACCCACTAACTTCTATGAGGCCTGGGATCCCCCTGGATTTCCCCTTCATATCCACTAGTCCCTGTGAGTCAGGGGATATCACAACTAAAGTACAAAAAGCTGACCAGATTTTGATATGATGAAGCTAGTTTGTCCTGAGTTCTATTTCTCAATCTTCAATCTATTCATACGATGAGAGTTATGAATTTGGAGAGTGCACTTCTGATGGTTTCCTTCCATAGTGCACAGTTCTCATGGTGGATTAGGCACAGTAAACAATCCAGATTGTAATATAATCTTGCAATAGTTTACCAGAAATGATGACTCAAGAAACTTCATGACCCTTGCTGTAATGTGATAGGTCAGTGTCTTTAATGTAAAAAGTACTTCACAAGTATGCTTGACAATCTAACATTTGAAAACATTTTATCAATGCAATCTGGCGACCTGGTATTCAGGAACTGTAGCAGACATATAAGCTTAGCAGGGCTTAGCAGGGCTTAGTGAGGGTCTTGATGTGTACACTACATTGCAGGTCTTGATGGACTTGCTATATCCTTGCCTGAAGATGTGTCACATACACAGTGGAGCTAGCACCTGATGGGTGTTAAGGCTGTGTGCTGATTAAAGCCATTACATTCACAGTTTTTGTGATTTTTTTTAGTAAATTAAAACTTAGAATTAAAACCAGTGCAGTTAATAACTCTTCTTGATATGTTACTCTACTTTAGTAAATAGTGTCTATAGAAAAAAAAAATGAAAATGGAATTATTAATATGATTTTTAATTCTAGTTTTTAACTTTGATAATTAACCCCTTTAATTTTCCTCTAATAAACTAAAATGTATTAACATAGTTAGCTTTAAAACAAAGGATATGAAGGATTTATATATTGAGATATTGGTCTAAATATAATTGGCAAAAACAGAATTTCTATTTATACAATTCTATGTGAGTCATTTTTCATAGAAATATCAAGTACACATATAAGTAAATAAATGCAATATTAATATCTATTTCCCAATTAAACATATATTATTTCATCCTAAAAACACAATATTCATTTGTCTCTGAATAAAAATAGCAATAATATATAAAAATATGTAAACTGGCTTAAATGCACTGTTTTGCATATTCCATTGTTTCCATTTCTTTCCAGGCTTTACCTTTATTTTTTATTTTACACATTTCATTATACATAACCATATTCTATGAGTACAAATATAATGGAACTTGATTTAGTTTTTCCAGGTGATTACTTATGTAATTTATCTTATCAAAGTTGCCGTATTCTATCTTAAAATGGCTTAGTTTCTTCAATAAACCCCATATCTTACACACACATCCTGTTATAATAAACTTCCAGTGCTCATACTCTCTGATTCCTTCCATTTTCTACTAATATTTGAGTCATTTGTTTTTGTCCCAGTTTTCTTATCTTCTTTCCACTATATTCACATACTGTAATTCATTATCATGCTGTGCACTGTGTATGTCAAAATGTATCAAAGCATGTACAATATACTTACATTTAGATAGATTTTAGTGAAGCTTGTTAATTATATACTAATTATATGTACAAATTACCATCACTATGAAAAGTGTTATTGTACAGTCAAATTTTCCTTTTTTCTAGCATGCTTAAAAAGGAAATACATGTCTTCTTGACACAGACTATTTAAGGTGACAAAATGAAATTAATTTGCCGAATTTAACTTAATGGCATGCAAAAATCTTACTTTTATTGAACTAGCCTAAATTTCCATAAAGAAGGTTGAACTAAATATATAGAAGTACTCTACAGCTGACAGATTTAATAAAACATTTTTCTTGCTATTTAGTTGGTCTGAAGAGATTTAATATGTTTGAGGAAAAGATTAATTTTAGATAACTTACATAATATCCAATTTAACTGAATATTATCAATATATTGATAAATTGCTTAATCATATTTCTATATATATATATTTAAATTGATGATACATCTATAACTCATTTAAATGTATCATTGTCTGAACCTAATTTATGTACAGCGCTAAGGAATATGTTGGTGCGTTATAAATAAACTATAATAATAATAATAATAATAAATTAACATACAGTGCTTATGTGTAAAGATTGCAAATTACCCCAGATCATAATGGGTCAGAATGTTAATTTAGTCACTAACTACAAATTTAATTTGATGACTGTAAAAATGAATGACTTACATTTTTAAATATTCTTGATTGGATTAACAGAATTTTGGATAAGCAACTTATTACAAGTGGCAAGCTTTCAAGAAGTACATCTGTCTTTGGGGGTATTTTCTAAGCAATTTCTGATGTGAGAAGGGCCGAGATGATGTTAGAAGGGCTGATATTATATCAAAAGGGCTGCTTTTCCCCAGATTAAATAATGCATTGTAAATGTTTAGAGGCTACTCATCTGTAATATTGGGCATGTGTGGCTACTCCACTCTTCATATGTCATTCTTATATACTATACTACTAAATATGTGTAGGGTTTAGCATAACACAAAATAAGCTAAAGTATGTAATATCAGCAATGCCGGTGCACCAAATATCTCTTCATGATTGAATTGAATTTCCCCAGAGTTTTTGTTAATAAATGAACCTATGTAGATGTGAGTTTCAAGTCATATATCACAGTGCCTTGCAAAAGTATTCACCCCCTTTGGCATTTTTCATGTTTTGTTGCCTCACAAGGTTTTGCATCATTTAAGTTACAGAACATGCCCACAACTGTGAATATGTTTTTTTTTTTTTATTGTGAAGCAAACAACAATTAGGACAAAATAACAGAAAAAGTCAATGTGCATAACTATTCACCCCCCTAAAGTCAATAATTTGTAGAGCCACCTTTTGCGGCAATCACAGCTTTAAGTCGCTTTGAATAAGTCTCCTTGAGCTTGCCACATCTTACCACCCCCTTGCATGACTGCTCCAGCTCCTTCAAGTTGGGCAGTTTGCACTTGTGAACAGCAATCTTTAAGTCTGACCACAGATTTTCTATTGGATTGAAGTCTGGGCTTTGACTAGGCCATTCCAACACATTTACATGTTTCATCTTAGACCCCTCAAGTGTTGCTTTAGCAGTGTGTTTGGGGTCATTGTCCTGCTGGACGGTGAACCTACGTCCTAGCCTCAAATCACGCACAGAGTGCTTTTGCTCAGGAATATCCCTGTATTTAGCACCATCCATCTTTCCCTCAACTCTGACCAGTTTCCCAGTCCTGGCTGCTAAAAATATCCCCATAACATGATGCTGCCACCACCATGTTTTACTGTGGGGTGGTGTTCTTTAGGTGATGTGATGTTTTGGGTTTGTGATGTTTTTTCTTTGATGGCCGAAAAGTAAAATTTTAGTCTCATCAGACCAGAGCACCTTCCTCCATACATTTTGGGAGTCTCCCACATGCCTTTTTGCAAACTCAAAAGGTGCCATTTTGATTTTGCTGAAAGTAATGGCTTTCTTCTGGCCACTCTGCCATAAAGCCCAACTCTATGAAGCGTACGGCTTATTGTCGTCCTATGTACAGATACTCCAGTCTCTGCTGTAGAGCTCTGCTGCTCCTCCAGGGTTACCTTAGGTCTCTGTGCTGCCTCTCTGATTAATGCCCTCCTTGCCCGGTCGTGAGCTTTGGTGGGCGGCCGTCTCTTGGCAGGTTTGCTGTTGTGCCATGTTCTCTCCATTTGGTTATAATAGATTTGATGGTGCTCCTGGGGATCATCAAAGATTTGGATATTTTTTTATAACCTAAACCTGACTTGTACTTCTCAAAAACATTGTCCCTTACTTGTTTGGAGAGTCCCTTGGTCTTCATGGCAGTGTTTGGTTAGTGGTGCCACTTGCTTAGGTTGTTGCAGCCTCTGGGGCCTTTCAAAAAAGATGTGTATATGTAATGACAGATCATGTGACACCTAGATTGCACACAGGTGGACATCATTTCACTAATTATGTGACTTCTGAAGGTAATTGGTTGCACCAGAGCTTTTTATGGGCTTCATAACAAAGGGGGGAATACATAAGCACATGCCAATTTTCTGTTTTCTATTTCAAAAAAATAGTTTTATGTATATATTTTTCTAATTTCACTTCACCAACTTAGACTATTGTGTTCTGATTCATCACATAATATTCAGATTAACAAAACATTGAACTTAAGGCTGTAATGTAACAAAATAGGTAAAAAGTCAAGGGGGTGAATACTTTTGAAAGGCATTGTAATTGTATGTAAAAAATATACTGAGTAGTTACAAACCAAATTTGTGTTTAGTACATTTTAAGAACTTTGATCCTCATTCAATCTGAAGGCCGCATCTCTTGGTATATAGGCCGTATGTCTGTGGGCTTGCAGCCGGCTCGCACTCTGCTACAATTACGGCTATTCAATTGAACAAGCCTGCAAGTTACTGGCCGAAAGCTGAAACCTTAAACCATGCACTCGTACATAGCAGTTCAGGGCGAGAACATGATCAATTAAGCAAGGCCTTAACTACCCATTGAGAAACAGCCAATAGAAAATGAGACCATCATCATTACCTCAGTCTAAGATGGAGGTTACATGTTAATCAATTAGCGTTTAGGTCAGATATGAGATTGGACATGCAAAACCGCAAAATACTAAATAATAAAAGTGAAAGCCTATACTGTTCTAGTCCATATGGGTGGCCTGATATGTCTTAACTCATTGATTCCCGAGATGGATCTAACCCCGAAATGAAACATAAAATAAAATGATTTTTAATTGCCAATTTGCGAGCTTCAAACTGTTGTGCAATTATTTCTAATGTCTTTCATAGCTTTCCCTTTCATTTACAGTGCAGTATTGATTTTTTTATCTGCTGTTACAGTGCTATGGATATGTATTTTACCCCTTTCTGGGTCATAGTACTTCTCTAGTACCTGTAGGATTGTCTTCTACATTTGCCGTTTATTGGTGTGAAAACATTTGCGGACTTGCGAAATTATAGCAATTGATTAGTGATTTGGGATTTTAGCGATCGTAACTCTTGTGGACCGAAAAGCTCAAAAGGCTTTGATGGGCTGTAAGTTCTGTTTGTAACAACCTCAAGGATTTCAAGCCTGTAACCTGTAGACCATTTGCGGCTCGCAAAAAGACGCCAATTGAATAGCAGATTAGTTTACGGGCTCCATTACGGGCGCCCGTAACTTAAAATCACTCAATTGAATGAGGCTCTTTGCTTTTAACAGGTATGGTGCTTGTTCATACTCAGTTTGAGCACCTTTGACTGTTTTTTGTTTGGAGTTTCTAGCAAATGTCAACTATTCATGCCTTATTTTGAGTGTTCCACATGAGATACCCCTCAAAACCTTTACTTCCAGAAGATACCCATAGGTTGCAACTTGTACTTAGTAGTTATCAAACATTTTAAACATAGTCAATCAATAATATGTTTATGCCTATTAACACAAACAATTACAGCAAGTGGAAGGAATCTGGTATATCCACAACTCAACCCCTTACCTTATAGCACATGCTTGGTAGGCCATCAAATAATTAGCAGTTTCTACCCTTTTTGGGCCTTCCACTACATGTGGTTCTCTATCTGCCTAACTTAATTAACTTTGCTACATAGCATATCATACCATACCTGCAATGTTTACTACATATGGCCATTTACCTTTAAAAAAATGCTCAATTACTAGTGGCATTCCTATGAAAAAAACATCTACCTGGGGGCTTTCTATTAGAAATGTTTACCCTTGGTTTCAAATTAAATGGAAAACAAATTATTATATCAGACAGCGAGAACACAGAACATGTTCACATTTTCCCAAAAGGCATCTGTGGCCATAATAGATTGAGCCTACATTAGGCCCTTTAATAGCTGCTCAAAATAGTGCGAAAAAATAACATTACAGAAATGTTAGTGTTGGTACAAAATAAAAAAAATCAACTTTATCTCAAATATAATATCTTGTGATTTCTGTCTGCCTCAATGTATTTAGTAACATTATTGACTAATTAATGTCAATATTGCGGATTGCTATCAAAACTGCTAACCTTTGGCCGTTAATTTTGTTAATGTGGGTGGGTTAGTTGCTAGACTTAGGATTCAGTCACTTTAAAAACAAATTTGATAATCTCAGTAATTATATTCCTGACACACAAGTGGCCAGATTATCCATTAGACCCATTGGGCAGCCACCTAAGGCTGCTTCCCTGTGAGTGGTGCCCCTTTTGTTAGCTTAAAAAAATGGTTTGTGGCTTAAAAAAACCCCACATACTACAGTTCAAAGACTGGCCCGCCTGGAACTGGAGTTATACTGTAAAAGGATATATAGATTAAAAATGAGTATTGCAGTATATTGTGATATCTTTTGTATTAGACAAATGCCTTATTTATATTGATGAGCTTTCAAGAAGTCTGACCTCTCTTTATCAAGTCTGAAGCAATACTGACATAAAATGGAACCCTCAGTTTAAATAAAAACAACAGATGCAGAGTGGACATAATTTCTGACATTATTATCACAATTTCTTGGGATTTTTTCTTATTTTACTGCAACAGGCTTGGCACCCTTAGTGAGGTGTTTGTCAAACAGGAAGGATATCACTGTGGACTGCAGTGCTATTTTTTCAGGTATATCTTGATGTATATTTGTATATAGTATGTGTATATATGTTTCCTATACTATCAGTCCCATTAAATGTGAAGCCCGTAGTGGCATCGGCACATTCGCAAAGGCTGCAGGCTTAAAATTCGGCGGAGTTACAGAGCTATTAAATTGAACCATGCTGCGAGTTACAGGCAGTAGACGCAAACGTGTAAATCTTTCTTGCGCACATCGATGTGCAGCCATAACATGATCAATTAGTCAAACCTGTGGTTGCGTGTTTAGTCAGAGCCAATGGCAAATTATATCGTCATCATTACGTCAATGAAAAATGGAGGTTAGATTTCAAAGCCTCATGGGTTTCAATCACGAGTTTCAATCAGACCCGCATTCCAGAAATAATGCAATATTAATAAATCAGTAAATATTATATTCTAGTCCATGCGAGTTCCATTATATGTATTAACACACACCAGTAGATTTGTAGCAATTTAATAGCAATTTTTGAACGTAACAGTTACGGGCTGGACAGGTCAATGTTTCGTATGGTTTTTCCACCTGTAACCCGCAGATTATCAGCAGGTTGTTTTACAGGGCCAATTTAATAGCCGTTAGTCTTGCAGACTACGTTACGGGCTACGGTTTTCCACGTTGGGGGAATTTAATAGGTCTGTATGTTGTGTTGATTAGTGATACCTAGAAATGATCTAAATTATTTTAGGGTTCTAGGCATTTTAGTTTAAGTAGAACCTCTACCTTCTTTTTTTGTGGATTTACGCCATCAGGAGTTTTCTCATGACCTAAAAAGTAAACTTTAGTAGGACACCACTGAGCCTTTTAAAGAGATATTTTAACCCCTGCATGCTTTAATTGGTCCAAAACATGTTACACGTCTGTGATTTGATTATGAAAATTCGCTATTCTTAATCAAGATGTCATCTACATAGGTTAATGTCCCTCTATCTTGAGCATCAGGCATTGCCTTGTGCAAGAAGATAGCAAATTAATTCCCTGAATATATAAATCCAAAGGGAGTTCTAGTCCATGCACATTGTTGATTTCCAAATGTGAATGCTAGTTTATGTTGGTCTTCTTCACTTACTTTAATAGTTCAAAAACCTTGAGCACAATCAAATGTTGTAAATAATTTAGATCCTTGTATTTGTGCCAAACTTTGATCTATATATGGGACTGACCAAGCAGACATATGGACTCTCTTATTTATTGCCTCAAATTGGCGCATAAGCGCCATGTCCCGTTTGGATTTAAAATACCTAAAATAGGATTATTATAAGAACTATGTACCAGTCTTATAATTCTTCTTGATTCCAGATTTTTTATAATATCAGCTAATTATTCATAAGAGGTGAGGGTTAATCCATATTGCTTAACAAATACAGGTGGCATATCGAGGTCACTTTAATGTTGGTGACATGTAGATCTGTCAATCCACAATAATATGAATCTTCAGAAAATACATCTTGGTAATTCATTAACACTTGTCTTAATTTTTGGCTTTCAGTATCATTAAAGCATCCATCAGCTAGAACTATCTGTTCCTCAGGCTGACTAATTTCATAAGCGTCCTCTAGTTGTGTAGATAGATCAGTGGTAATTGATCTTATCTGCATCCTATTAACCAAATTCTTTTCATACTCTTGTTCATTTATATATTGATTAAAAATTAGTTAGTTATCTGTAATTTCACAATTTCCTTCCCTGGAACTCAAGGGATAAACAGATTGTACAGTATATAATCCTTCTGGTTGGGTAACAAAACATTGGTCAATAATTTGATCACCATTCATATATTCCTCTGGTATCAGCCCAAAAATTGAATTTGTAAATTCAGATGTGAAATATTCTGCATCAATGGCCAATCCTACTATAGATCCTTTCTCCATATGGATTGAATGGGATATTATGTTATTTACTAGAATGACAAAAGGTATTTGTGTCACAGTAATTAAAGGTGCATGAGTGATGTTAATGCCTTTTTGTTGGGTTTGATAACTAAGATTAACAAAAGCATCTGTGCCTTGAACCCTTTGCCCCCTTTTTACCTGTAAGGGTAGAGGGAATTGGACTGCTCCTTCTGGTATAGTGACAGTTTGTTCCATCTGTATGGTTATTGCATAAGACATCTGTTGTGCATATTTCAAGGCTTCTGACTCATTACTGAAATCTAATGGTGATTCATTCCGCCTAGACCATAGAACATTATGGATTAAATTAATTTGAAAAGCAAAACTATGCAACAAATCATTACCAATATAGATTGGATATTGGGAATCCTCTATCAACTGGAACAAGTGCACAACCTTTTTATCTCCTATATAAAGGGGTATTAAACATCTTGCTATAATAGGATGGGTTGAGGTTTCATGATCTATCTTATGTATATATTGGTCATATGGTTGAGAATTATGAATTCATTTTGGATTCTGTATTTGTTTTAATAAACTTTCATTAATGTAACTATGTTCATGGGTTAAAGCTATTTTGGCTTGTTTAGGATTTCTCATACCTATAATATTTATGGGGATAAATAAACCCTCATCTCTCATTTCTATGTTAGCCATCATGTTGGAATGTCTAGTTATTTCAAATGGTTTAGAGGTTTTCCTATTTAGTGAAATAGTTAGGACATTTCTCTCTATATGAGTGTTATCTATGTGGGCCTGATTAATTTGGATCACATTTTCATCATTTATTTGATCTTCAGTAATGTCATGGCATTGGATTATTGTCATTTTGGGTGTTTGATTATTCTGAAAATGAATTTCCACTAAATGTTCTTTTGTTTCTATTACGTGACAATTTCTTGGCATATTGGATTGTTTAACCTTTTCATAGTTTATGAGAACGTTAACTTGTGACCATATTAGTCCATCAAAACAGTCTATTATTGGACTTAATTGCCTGAGTAGATCTGTCCCAATTAAAAATTGAAACTCAGGAACATCTACCTTTATTACTGGATGTTATACCTGTTTATTTGCTATTCTAATAATCAACCATACACTACGTTTGGTATTTATTGTTATTACATTAAAATTCTTTACAATTCCAATTAATGTTTTTAGAAAAGTTTTCTTATTAGCTCTACATTCTATTTCTTCATACATATCTTGGGAAAGAACAGTTACTTGGCAGCCTGTATCTATCAACCCTTTGATATCCATGGAGTCTACATCTTGTATACTCACAGGAACATAGTATCTTCCCTGACATAAGAAATGGGAATGTTTTAACATATCTGTTCTATTGTTCATTCTTATTTAGAGAGTCAGACTGTGGGGTATTATTTATGCAATTTCTGATGATTTCTGGGGGGTTATTGGCCAGATTATGTATATCTTCTATTTTACCTGTATTGTATTGTTCATTTTCTTGACGAATTATTAACCCTGTTTTAATGATTCATGGCTGGGTCTGTGATGTATCCTGTAAAAAAAAAGATGTAACCTATATTTTTCACACTGCTCTCTTTGACTCCATCGGTACCCCCTTCTTGCCCTGTGGGAGTTTCTGTGTAAAGAGAAAACTTAGGGACAGAAAGAAGAAACATCTTATCATTTGTTTCACGATAATTCATCACATTTTCATTTAAATCAGGAGATTCACATACTGTATATCATCTCTGTTTGTAGTCTGACCTCCTAATTTATCTTTGCAAATGCCACTCAGTCACTGATTTTGGCTTTGAGATGTTTGTCCCTGTTGGGCTGACTGGGTTCTCAATATTTGATTTCCTGGCACATTAATTCCTGCCAAAAGGGCAGCCATTTGTTGTGTCAGTAATTTTACTTGTTCTTCTAGGTTAGAGTTTTGTTTTACAGGTTGGTCTTGGCTATTGGCCTGTTAACAACTCTTTGGTTTTCTGAATTTTCTGAGGTACTGGGCCTTGGAGAAATCAATCTTCTCTCTACATTGGGGGTTTTTGGTTGCCAAGAATAATACCTAATAGGATTATTTCCCCTGTAATTTGGGTTTACATAAAAGGAGTTATTATTTCTATTTTGGGGTCTTTCAGTTGTAACACCTATTGGTCTAGACTTGGGTAGCATATATTTTGGTTTAGTTTAACTTTTTACCACCTCTGCATAGGATTTAGTATTTGTTTCAAAAGGTCATTCAGGTTGGATAGAGATTTCTGCTATTTTCTGGATGTGTCCCTTTTCCTTACGTTTATAACTATTTCCATCACCCTGTTGAATTTCATATATCTTGGAACATTTGTTTACCAACCAGTTAAGTGGTTTATAGTCATCATAATCTCTGATTATATTTATCTTCCTAAATGATGGAAGGCATGAAAATATATCCTCTTAAACTCTGCGGACTCTATATCTGCTCTTTTATGCGTCTGCCTATATGCATGTTTTAATGTGACTAACAATTCTTTTGGACTCTCGTCAGGTTGGCATTTTAGATTGTGTAAGGCTTTTAAGGCAGCTTGTGGGTTCCTCACCTCAGTTTTGTACTGTTCCCAGTCTGTTATGCCATTATCTTGATGGGAAGTAAAACATGATGTGTATGAATTATCAAATGACCATGGGAGATATGATATTTTTGCATGAGACCCCCATATATTTAATTCTAGCATAATTCTCTCTAAGGTATCCAAGTGATCGTCAATGGATAATTTTGATCCTTTAGTGTAGGGTTTTACCAATTTTCTGATAGCCTGTGCTGCCGCATGGAAAGAACATTTTTTACCTCCTCATCATGAATTTTCTCATATCCATGTCTGTCCCCTTAATGGAAACAAATCAGACTCATCATCAAAATGTCTGGGATGCCTGGCAACTGTTATTTCTGGGACATGACTTTGTGCATTATCTAGATCTGCTTTTAACCTGTCAATATCCTGCTGGTGATTTTTAATCTCTTTTTGAATTCTTTTAACTTCCTGATAATTTTCAACTTCTCTTATCGTTCTTTTAGTGATTTCCTCAGTAAGAATGGTAAGCATATTTTCTAATCTTATCTATTCTACTTTTAAATCCTCATAGTCTTGCAAGTATTTTTGAGACAGGCCCTCAGCCTGATCTGCTTTTTGAGCTAAATGATTACATTGTTCAGACAAATCTTCAATTTCTCTTTCTACAGACAACTCATCTCATCCCATTTTATTTGAAGATCCGCAAATTTCATCCTTACTTTATCACACATTAATGTTAATTTATCATGTTCTTGTAATTTCTACTTGGCATTTTCTAATTCCTGTTCTAATTCTCTCATTTTAACCAAAAGACGTTTCGACATTTGTATTTTCCATTCATGTAAATCTCTTAAATTCTTGCATGCCTCAGATACTTCATTAATTCTCTTATTTAAACTATGTATAACCACTTATTTTTCAATGGTCTGCTTCTTCCAGTATCTAGCAATTTCCATCCATCTAACTCCCAAACGTGCTAGATTCTTTTTTCGTCCTGAGTTGTTCTGAATTCCATTGATGCTATACATAACAGTTTGTAATTCTGTCTCCTAACTCCAATTATCGGTGGCATTTTCATCAATTATTGGTTTAACGGTACTAAAATATTCTGACAATAAAAGGGTACACATTTCTTATTAAAGTTCTAATTAATGAATCATATCCTGTCGCACCTAGTTTTATTGCCTCATCCAAAGACAACACTCCAGTCTTATCTGAGCTGGATCCGCCTTCTGACATTTAGTTTTTTTAAATAAATGCTATTGTAACAAAAAGGTATAAAGTGAATATCAATTCACTTATCTAAGACGTTATTTCAGATCAGTGCCTCCAATTATAATGTTGTGGTATTTATAGGGTAGAAATTAGAAATAATCACTATAATTTATAGTTCGAGTATAACGTCAATTCATAGACAAATATAGCTTTTAAACAAAACAACGTTTATTATCAACACAATAAAATATAATATAATAAAAACTTTAAACACTGCTATAATTATTCATAGAAGTTAGTAACTTAATCAAATATATGGCAATATTAATATGGTAAAATCTTATGAAATATAAACCATCTGATCATCTATACCAATAAAAATCTTTCTAGGATGATATTGAGATCAAAATAAAATATTCTTAATTAATATCTCCTTTAGCTGTTCAATATCAACACAAAACCAATATTTTGGCAGAATCTTTTTTGTATACATCAATAAAACTATATAGTAATAGTGGGCTCATATTTTACTAGTAACCACCTATAGGAATAGTAAAATATTATCAGAACAAAGACAATGTATATTAATAGGTGATATAACAAACTTGATAAGTCTTTAGGTATATTCGCAACGATAACAGAGAACATATATATATATATATATATATATATATATATATATATATATATATTATATATATATATATATATATATATATATAATAAGAGGCAATGATAAAGTATATTTGTAATACAATTGATTTAGTAAAATAAATAAAATCAATGAATCTATCTTGAAATAAAATGTTGTATTGACTAGATTAATTATTATAATGTTAATATGACAATTAGCAATAAAGTTTCAATAAGGTTTCTTTTGTGTCTCCTATTTAGGAGTTTAAAAAGATAAATTGTCTATTATATATTTTATCAATTATATCACAAAAATAAAGTCAAAATCTATACATTACCAGATCTTAGTATCAAGGACCCAATTCGGAGTAGAGTGCCAATCCTTATAATTCCAAATCGATTTTTATAGGGAAAATATTAAAAATATTTCAGAAACCAAAATTAGACCTGTACTCTCAAAAAGCTTATCCTGAGAGTGTATATCCTCTTGAGTGTCTGGATGGTGTGTCTTAAATAGTAGAAACTTCTTATCTAATTGAATTAGCTTGAATAAATACTAAGGTCTCTCTCTACCTTGGGAAAATATATACTGAAATATTTTATTATTATATGATTTAATTATTGGAAACAATGGTAATGTTTGACATACATATTGCTTTACTTTAGGAAAAGTATACTAACTTATTTTCCTTACTTCTATCTAATTATTGGAAACAATGGTAATGTTTGACATAGATATTCCTTAGATCTCTCTAAATACAGCTGAGTGTAGATTTGGATAAATCTCTAATCTGCTTCCAGAAAATCTAGTTTTATCTTCCAATTGTTTCCAGTGGGGGGCTTCTGCTAATTAAGTAGAGGTTGCATATACTTAAACATATACAGCCTTATTAAATTGCGATTCGGACAGTTCTAAAGGCCTCTACATAAGTACATAGCATATTCTTTTTACAGAAGTTTTTAGTTAGTGAAGACCTTGCTTTTGGATAGAAGTTCACTAACTAAAAACTTCTGTAAAACAATATGTAAAACAATTCTGTAAAACAATGTGCTTATATAGAGCCCTTTAAAATTGGCTGAATCCCAATTTAAGAAGGCTGATACTGGTGATCCACTATTGTCTTAATCCAAGCTCATTATGTTTGAAATTAAATGTGTGTGTGTAACTTCTATCATCTAGTAAAGTGAAATTGCAGAGAAGCAGACACTTTTGTTTAACCCCATTTTTTCCCCTAATCTACCTCACCTGAATACACAGGACAGTTCTCAAGCAGGCTCAGGATATAGAGAAAATGGCTAATATCTTCTATATTTGTTAATTCAAATCAAATTTAAAAGGATTATGTTACAAGTAATGTATCAAATAATGGATTTGTATAAAAATCTTTCATATCCTATTACATAGTATAAAACACTGCTGTACTTCTAGGAATTTGTATATATTTGTATTACTTCAAATCAAAATTAAAAGGATTATATTAAAAAAATATATATCAAATAATATATTTATATAAAAGCTCTGACATTCTTCAATCTCTTTAAAATGTCTCCTTGTCTCCTTTTGCTATCCTCTGGAATTCTGCATACAGTTGGACAAATCCTTTCTTATCTCCACTACCTTTCGCTTTCCTTCTTTCCTGGGCTACTTTTAAAGCCAGTTTGACTTCTTATGTTTCTTTCATTTAGGGATATTCTTTGTTGCTGTTTCCTGGATAATTTTGCAAACTTCGGTCCAAAGTTCTTCAGGCATTCTATCGTTCACGTCTAGTCCCTCAAATCTATTCTTTACTTCCACTGCATATTCACAAGATATATTATTAATTTTGTATTTACTTGGTCTGATGGTTTTCCCTCTTTTCTTCAGTTTAATTTTCAACTTTGTAATAAGAAGCTCATGGTCTGAGCCGCAGTCAGCTCCAAGTCTTGTTTTTGCTTACTGTATAGAGCTCCTCCATCTTTGGCTGCAAAGTATATAGTCAATCTGCTTTCTATGTTGTCCATCTGGTGATGTCCATATGTAGAGTCGTCTCTGAGGCTGTTGGAAGAGGGTGTTTGCTAGAACCAGAAAATTATCTTGACAAAATTCTACCAATCTCTGACCTGCTTCATTTTGCACCCCAAGGCCAAATTTGCCACTTATTCCAGATGTCTTTTGGTTCCCTACTTTAGCATTCCAATATCCTATGATGATAGTAACATATTTTCTTGGTGTTATATCTATGACGTGTTGAATGTCTTCGAAGAACTGGACAACTTCAGCCTCTTCAGCATTCATGGTTGGAGCATAGACTTGGATCACTGTGATATTTAATGGCTTGCCTTGAATTCAAATTGAAATCTTTCTGTCATTTATTGGGTTGTAACCGAGCACTGCTCTGGCCACTCTGTGATTGACTAGGATGGCTACTCCATTTCTTCTGCGGGATTCTTGACTACAGCAGAAGATCTGGCGGTTGTCTGATGTGAAATGTCCCATTCCAGTCCATTTATGTTCACCTATTCCCAGGATACCAATGTTTAACCTTGTCATTTCATTCTTGACCACTTCTAGTTTGCCTTGGTTCATAATTTTAACATTCCAGGTTCCTATTCTGAATTGGTCTTTGCAGCAGCGGACTTTCCTTTCCCCTTCAGACACATCCGCAGCTGGGTGTCCTTTCAGCTTTGGCCCAGCCACTTCATTAGTTCTGGTGTTACTTGTATTTTCCCTCTGCTCTTCCTCAGTAATGCGGTAGGCATCTTCCGACCTGAGGGGCTCATCTTCCGGTGCCATATCGTTATGTCTCTGGTTGTGCCTGTCCATAAAGTTTTCTTAGGAAAGATACTGGAGTGGGTTGCCAGTTCCTTCCCCAGTGGAATTTGTCTGACCTCTGTACCAAGACCTGCCCAATTTGGCTGACCCTACATAGTACAGCTCAAGCCCCTTCACCATGACAAGGTAGAGATCCAGAAGGGGTTCAGAAATATAGTACACACAAATACATATAATAGACATTGTTATTATGATGTATTGCCATTAAGGGCAGGCCGCTGGTGAGATACATTATGACCATACTCTCATTGACCACTTATATTAACAATGACGTTCAGTTTTATCATTAAGTACCCACTGCAGTTCACTACAGTTCAATTTGACACTTGTTTGTCAAGTATGTGTAAATATGCATTTTTGTTGTCTGTTTATGAGTATATGAATCCAATTTGTGTTTGTTACATAACGTATTGAGAGCTGGATCATGTGTTTTCAGTTGAGGGAGGCTTGAGGAAAGAGGCAACAGAAAGCATTTCCTAATTGGAGAGGACTGAAATTGACACCACACCCATTCCCTTCACTTGCCGAGAAGCAGACTCCTTGCTTCAGGAAATGCAACCATCTCTCCAGAAATGTAAACGCCTCTAACACACACACACAACTTATGTATCATCGATTTCCCCAGGGCCCAGCAGAGGCATCAAAATGTATTTTTTCTAATTTAAAACTAGGTGTATGACCTTTTTTATGATTAACTCTGCTCCTTGTTAGACTCAAATATTTCAATTTCCGTTTCATTGTGAAGGCCCTTTAACTCATAATTCCTCAGTTTTTTTTGCTATACATGTGGTCATAATTTGTGTGTAACATATGATCAATGCCCTCCCATAGAAAAATATAAAGGATATGGTCCACCATCAAATGAATTGAATAAACCAGTTATAGCTTGGTGTGTGTGTGAGTAGCTATGTTGTAAAAAGTACTGTTAGGGGGAAATGTCTGTGATTTGCTCTCACAGCAAAAGAGAGATATATATGAACAGAAAGGGAAAAGTAGGTGCATGCATACCTTGTGCACGCACTCCCAGGGACTTCTCCACTTCACTGCCAAGGCACTCTAGTACACCCAAATATCTGTGGTCATTTTGATTTATAATCTTTGTGATAGGGTTCAATAGTAAAAATAGCCTTCCCATTATGGGTTCAGAGAAAGTTGTCAAACTGCTTCAGTCAATTGCTTTTGTTCCCATAAACTTCACCTTTACACCAAAAAACATTTTTGTACAATCTCATATTTTCCTATGCATGGAAGAAATATAGAAAAATGGAGAGAAATACAATGTATGAATATATGAATGTTTGTAGTTGTTATAATACACATGATAGTATGAAAGTATGTGGGCGTTAGTATCCCTAAGAAATTATATTTTTATCTGCTATATAGCTTAAAAAGTATAAAGTAAATATTCTAGAGTCCTATTTTTTTAACTGGAATAAAGAAGAAATCCACACTCAAAAAATAAATATAAAATGACCAACAGCCTCATTAAATTGGGGCTCAGTTGTAAAATGTAGCCCGTAACGCAGACCGCAAAACTTGCGGCTATTAAATTAGCCCAGTAAACGTCCCCGCAGACGACTTGCGGGGTAAGCCGCAGGATCGGTGAAAAATGCCTACGGGACGTGAACGTGGAACTTCGCAGCCTGCAAATCTTTTGATCTGTCAAGCCTGTAACTGTTACAAATCCAATCATGCAATTAAATAGCAACAAAGTCATCCGCGACCTAGCTCATAACACGCAAATGGAGGCTGAAGCCCAACATCTGCTGGGGAAGACTTGCAAGGGGGGTAAAGTCCAATACGTAGCACTTGTAATGCAAATCATAACGCACTACTGTACATTTATTAAAAGTGAAAGTGATGTTAGGTCTTAGAATTAATAGCACAACATTCTCAAGCCCCGCAAATCAGCTCCGAAAAATACTTTATTTCATGTTTATATTCTGTGTTATATCAATCCCTGCAATCAATGTGTTAATACATATACTGTAACTCGCATGTAATAGAATGTCATATTTACGGCTTTATTAATATTGCATTCATCTTGCATGTGGGTCCCATTGCAAACTGTTTGAAAACTAACCTCCCCTTTTTTAGTGACGTAACGCTGACGATGTCTTTTTCCATTGGCTCCGTCTAATCCCATAACTGCGGTCTACACTACCAAATCGTCTGCACGTCCTCAAATCCAACATTCTACGAACGAGCTGCGATTTGCGCCTCAAGCCCCTAGCTCGCCACCCATTCTAATTTAATAGCAACTTAACTCTGCCAAATTTCAAGCCTGCAGCAGTTACGTGCTTCATGTTCGAGTTACTGGCTTGGAATTTAATAGGGCTGCAAGACTCTAGGAATTCTAATAATTGCTCCTTCATTCTCTCTAATATTTTACCTTTATCATTATAGCACGAACAATAAAGAATTCACATTAGACAAGAGAAGTTCTGGAAAAACTGAATCAGATCATAAGAATTATGTTCAAATCAGCATTAGTTTATGTACATTTTAATTAATTTATTTTTCAGATTAATTACTGAGTAATATTATTTTGGCAAGTTTTCTTTTAACTGTATATAGAAATATCTATTGTATATTCTACTGGTTATTGAACTCAGAAGGGGACATGCACAGTTTAACTAGACATTTTTGTAAATGTCTACAGGGACACTTCCAGGTACCAGTGCTTTATATCCTTTCATGTTCTAATGGCCAAAATTATTACCTTGGCTTCTAATAGATCCTCAAAGGAAAGAATATTCTAGTTACTCACTAAAGGAAACTTTAATGAACCTGGATAATTTATCATGTTTGGATGAAAGCAGGTTCTGCCGCTAAGTATTGTAAGCATGTAAAAGGATTGCAAACAGGAATTTTGACCTGGATAGTTGATAGTTTTCTAATATCACTAAAATTACATAATAATAACTAATACTACAATTTCCTGTCTTAATGTATGATGGTTAAACATCCAAATGTTTAAAATATCACACTAGTGATTTTATTTAACAAGAGGGAGATACATAAGAAAGAAAATCTAAATTATTAGTTTTATTAATTGACTGATACAAGATAAATTAAAATCTCTTTGAATGATAAATATATTACATGTTTTCAAATGTTACATAATGTTATAAACCACAAATGTGGGTGAATCAATATTTCAATACTAGTGACTTGCCCGTCAAAAATGACGGGCAATAAAAAAAAGTGTAAAAAATGCTGTTTGTCACACAATGTGAGTGTACTGTGTGCCTCAACTATATAGACCCCTATAACACACTAATTCATGCATGTAATAACACTATAAGTGCCATGAGGGTCATCCAGGACCCTCATGACACAAAGTGTAAGCACTACATCATTTTAACCCGGTCTCTTATGGGGGTCTGTACAGACCCTCATAAGCCTCTATTTAACCCTATTAGTCCCATAAGGGTATTTAAAGACCCTTATGGGACAGTTAGAAGCCTAACATTACCCCGTAAGTACTCTCCAGTACCCTCAAGACACTAAGTACAAACACTACACTGCACTAAACCCACCCCAATAAACCATAAAATCTAAACTAACACCCCTTTACACTAACCTATTAACACCTACACGACCTACCTAAACTACTTACCTACCCCCTAATCAACCCCCCACCACTCTAAGTACAGAAATTAAAAAACCTAAGTCACAAAAAACAAAAAAATCTACATTACAGAAAATAAAAAAACCTAACTCACAAAAAATAAAAAAGCTACATTACAGAAAATAAAAAAAACCTAAGTCACAAAAAATAAAAAAGGAACATTACAGAAAATAAAAAAATACATTACAACCCCCCCACTACAGAAAAAAAAAATTACACACCGGAAAAGGAAATACATATAGAATACATGCAATATGATACAAATAAAATAAAATACAATACCCCCTATCTATCTAACATACAATCAATCTTATCTTTCTAAAATACATCCCCCAATCTATCTAATATACAATAAATCCTATCTATCTAAAATACATACCCCTATCTAACATACAATATATATTATATAATATACAATAAATCCTATCTATCTAAAATACATACCCCTATCTAACATACAATAAATACAATATAATATACAATAAATCCTAACTATCTAAAATACATACCCCTAACATACAATAAATCCTAACTATCTAAAATACATACCCCTATCTAACATACAATAAATGCTATCTCCATATACAAACCCTAATTCTAACCTAAAATAAAATAATTAAGACCACTTACCTTAATAAAATAAAAATGAGTACAACACAGTAATATAAAATAAATAAACATTATAAATATTCAAAATATTCTACTCACCTTTCCAGCATGTCCCCGTCCTTCCTCTTTTCTTTTCCGGCTCGGCCCCTGTTAAAAAAAAACATAAAAAAAAATAAAAAATAAACATAATATACATTGTACTTACCTCCCCGCGATGTCCCCGGCCTCCTCCTCTTCTGCCCTGTCCTGGAACAATCCGCGCTCTAAAAAAAAAAAACTAACGGAGATCCGCATTTGCAGACCTCCCCAATGCTAATGAGCCAATAATATTTTTTTTACAGAAGTTTTTAGTTAGTGAAGACCTTGCTTTTAAATAGAAGTTCACTAACTAAAAACTTCTGTAAAAAAATATTCTCTGTGCTTATATAGAGTCCTATTCAATTGGCTTAATCACAATTTAATAAGGCTGTTAGGCTTTAACCCTGTAATTGCGGTCTTTAGTCAATTTAATACAGCCGGAATTTCTATCCCGCAGACATGTGGCCTGTATGAAGGTAATTACGAGCTTGGAATTGAATGGGGGAGGGGCGGGGGAACAAGGACATAGCTTATCTTGACATAGTTTAACAAATATTCTAGGCAAATATCTCTAAATTCCATTTGTGAGTTCAGGTATGATTTGTGTTACTATAAATTCTTTATAAAGACTGTCTGTCTCTATGAATTTATAATAACTTGCTTCTTTAATAAATATTTTTTTTAATGGTAGGTACACATATAATTAAGGGTGTGATTATGAGTACACTGATTGATGTAAAAATACAAGCATATTTAATTATAACAAGTTTTTTTCTGTTGTGATATTCCTCAGTGTTATCTAAAATCATTTATTAACTGAAAAAAAATTAAACCATTTCAACATACTTTTTTGATTAACATAGAAACTGTTTATCTAAAGCATGACAAATGTTCTTTGCTATATTTAGAGATTAACTCAACAAGCTATTCTCCCACCTACAATTTCATACATTGTTTTAAAAATCATCAGAAACTCAAACACTTGTTCTCTGGCCTATATATTTTACTAATTTAATAATCTAATCTCTTGGTCTTGAGAGTTTCTATTTTATGTTCCTATTTCACATGGGTCAATTATTACCCTTTAATTATCCATTACTGCTATTGATTTATCATTTAATTTAAACTGCATAAAATACTTTCTGATACATCCCCCCATTTTCCCATTAATCTCTGCTTTATCTATTCAAACTAATGTTTCCAAGTGTCTCCCATTATCAGCTATTGATTTTTCTTTACCTATTAGCAATATTAGCATTACTTGTTTAATATAATGCTATTTTTCTAAGCAAAACCTATATTTTGCATTACAATACTTTGTTAATTCGCTATCTACCACCTAAGAACAAGAAAGTGAACAAAAATTGAATCTAATTAAGATTATGACTCTTTACTATGTATTCCGACCTGAAATCTAAATAAAGGGCAAATTAGCAAAAACGTGTATATAAACACATTTATATATTGTATATATTTAAATTTATAAAGACATTAATCAAATCTTGAATACAGAATTTCAGAAGGAAATAAACACAATTAGAATAAAGAAAACAAGGAAGCACCTACCCAAACCTTAGCCTAAAGTGGTTTCACCTGACCCATTACAAGGACAATGCAAAAGGACAGTGCTTGGCAGATCCCAGGAGCCAAAGAGCAACAGTTCCTAAAATATTACTGTTGGCTCTTAACTTTATAGCTAATATACATATATCACATATATAGTTGTCAGTGTTGGAAGACTTTGCGAGTCTTGCAAAGCGAGGCGAGCTGTCGACCACATGAGACTTAGGCTGCAATGAGAGCCAAAGGCGCTCATTGCACTGCAACGCAAACATTCAGCAGACACGCAGAGGAGAAAGACACAGGGAAGGGGGGGGTGCAGATGGTGGAAAGACACACATGGCATTCTCAAGCCCAAAACTTGATGAGCACCGCGAGCATAAGGGGCTTGCAATGATCACCAAAGGTGCTCATTGAGATCCCTGCAATGAGTGCCAAAGAGGGAGAGAGGCTCATAATGAGCACCAAAGGTGCTCAGAGGAGCAAAAGCCTCACATTGTGTGGCAAACAGCATTGCCAGCCTTACAATTTTAATCCTGTTATTTTAAACGGGCAATTTCCTAGTTTCTATATATTATCTACACCCTGGCTCCTAGAATATGTTTGATTGGCTCCTACTTAATCTTACTGGCTCCTAAGTTTCAGATAAATATGTCAACCCCTGCAGTAAGATAAAGGTAGTGATAAAGCAATCCAATTTCTAAAAAAAGATAGAGCAAAAACATAAAAATATAGAATTTAATGTTTAGGGTACTGGGTGTTATATTACTCTCTTTCCTTCAAAAATGTCCAGAACTAACTTGCCCTTTGGATTTTATATTTTTTAGTTAGTGGCTAATACAAGGCATATTTCAATGTTTCTCTCTAGTGGTATCTCCAAATAAATAAGATATTGCAGAAATATACTGATCTATACAGGAAACATTTTAACAGCATTGATAACCTCAAAAATGTCAGCAATGAGATAGAGTCAGAAATCTTAAAGATGATAACAATGCTGAAGGAGTTAATGTAATCCCGGCTGAACTGTTCAAAATCCTAGACGATGCTGTGAACGTTTTGCTTAAATTATGCCAACAAATTTGAAAAACTCAGCATTGGCCAGTAGACCGGAAAAGGTCAGTCTACATCCCAATCCCAATTATTCTACTCATTTCACATGCCACTAAGGTAATGCTTAAGATCCTGCAAGCTCAACTCCAACAATATATAGACCAAGAACTACCAGATGTGCAAGGTGGGTTTTGCAGAGGCAGAGACACAAGAGATCAACTTACCAACAATGTCCGTTTGATAACAGAGTTAGCAACAGAGTTCCAGAAAACACATTTACTTCTGCTTCATATACTATTTTAAAGCCTTTGACTGTGTGGATAACAACAAAATGGGGCAAGTTCTTAAAGAGATAGGGGGTATCAAACCATGTCATCTGCCTCCTGAGGAACCGGTATGTGGATTAAGAAACCACGGTTAGAATCATTCAAGGAACAACTGAGCAGTTCAAGAAAGAAGTGCAACATGGTTGTATATAGTCACCTTATTAATTCAATTTATATGCAAAATACATTATGCGTAAGGTCGGGCTGGACGGATCCAGATCAGGAATCAATATTGGTGGAGAAATATTAACAACCTCAAATATGTGGATGCTACTACTCTGATGGGTGAAAATGAGAAGGAACTAAAGTAATTATTGATGAGGGTGAAAGAAGAAAGTACAAAAAGCTAGTCTTCTTCTCAATGCTAAAAAGATGAAGTTCATGGGGAAATAGTAATTTCAGTTCCTGGCAAATCGATGGGAAATAATTGGAGGCAGTGATAGATTTTATTTTCCTGGGTAAAATCTCTGCAGGTGGTGACTATAGCCATGAAATGAAAAGCTATGGCAAGTCCAGACAAGCTCTTAAAAAGTAGAGATATTACACTATCAACAACGCTCAGCATAGGTAGAGCTATTCCCAGTAATAATAACTTCTTTGAATTTTGGTGTTGGAGAAAACTGCTGAGAGTTCATTGCATTGCAAGAAGATCCAACCAATCAATACTACAGGACATCATGCTTAATTGTTCACAGGAATGTTAGGATTATGAGGCCAAAGCTCAAATATGTTGCCATATCATGAAAAGGCAGGATTCCCTGAAGAAGACTCTGCTGCTGGGAAAGATTGCTGGCGCAGGACGAAGGGTGTAGCAAAGGCAGAGATGAAAAGATGAGGTCATTAAAAAAATTAACATGAGCTTCAGAGAGCTCAGAGGGGAAGTGTCTGACAGATTTGTCTGGCATGATGAGGACGAAAACGTCATGAAAATGTGGACATGACTAAACCAAAGGAAAAACAACAGTGGTACTTCAGGAGTGCATTAGTGCATTATCTGTATTCTTTCCCAGTTTTTGCAAAAAAGGGTATACATTAGAACACTGTCTGATATGCTATAGGAATATAAACTTTGATAAAACTCTCTTTATTTACAATAAGTTGGAAAATACAGTGCCAGTGTATTACCTCCCCAGTTATTGAATCAGTACATGCTTTTTTGTTAGAGGCATGAGGTCACTCCTATGATATCATGGGCCTAGATAGAAACACACCTCTGAGTATTGTTTTCAAGTCACAACTACCCCATCGACAAGCTATCCATGCAGTGGCGGAGCTAGAGAATGGAGGGTTCCAGTGCAAAATTAATATTCCTCCAAGGGGGGCTGTAATTTGTTTTTGCAAAAATTTCTCCAAGGGGGGCTGTAATTTGTTTGCTTGTTGAGCCCCCCACCTTGGTGCGCAAGACCCCTTCTACTAGTTCACCTCCCTAATACCATTTCCCATAACAGCACCCAACCCCAAGACCCTTTCCCTTAGCTGCATCCCCCAAAACCCATTTCCATAGCTGGGCACCCCTTTAGAGGAGGGCCCTGGTGCATTGCACCACCTGCACCACTGGTAGCTCTGCCCCTATACCCATGAGCACATTATGCCAGCAATAAGCACTATTTGCCTTAATGCTTAGCAGTAGTATGCATTTAAAAGTCATATAAAAAAGTCACATTGTACCTTTGTTATTCATCAAAATGAGGAAGGGGTTTCAAATTGCAGTAGGTCTATAAATAATACTCACATAAAGCTTTAATTTTATATATACTTTTTTTATTGGATCGCTTACTGATATTGGTTGGTGTTTACTAAGCACTTTTTCACCTAAGATAAGGTGAAAAGAGCTGATATAACGTGAGAATAGCTGTTTCCCCCTAGGAAATAGTGCATAGTAAATCATAAATATGTGATGCACTTGAGATGCTTAGTATATTCCCCACATTTTTTGGTTGATGTACTGCTGAAGTGTACTTCTGACCTTTTTGTAAGTAGCTTTTATTTTGTGTATAATAAACGTATTTGTGATACTATATTAATGGGTCCTTTTTGCTCTCGTCCCCTCCCATCTATTATACATGATATAACATTATATTTTAATAATGATAAAGTTGTCAAATCAAATTAGGGGTCATTTATCATAGTACTCCATGTGACGTGAGATTTTGAGTCAGCTATGTTTTCCCATGTTTTTTTGCTGTGTTATGTTTTTTTCACATAAATCTATTACATTAGTAAACTCAAAATTCAGCTGCAAAGAAGTTCAGATTTCGCAAACATACTTTGAAGTTGAAATATTTCTGGGATTTATTCAACAATATTTTTTTGTTTGCACATATTCAACAAACGATATATGTTGTATTTACTACACTAATAATCATTTTAAGAGCAAAATAAAAAACAAATAAAAACAGCATTTAATTGCCTATTTATAGACAATTATATTGCACCTGCTATCTCCATTGTTATTTTATGTCATAATCCAATACTATATATTTTGTTGTTGTTTAGTTGTTCAGTAATGTCTGACTCTACGTGACCTTTGGACCACAGCACGCCGGGCATATCTATTGGCCACTGTCCCTCTGAGTTTCTTCAAGCTCAAGTTCCTTGCTTCAATAACCTCATATATCCATCTCCTCCCCTGCCTCCTCCTTCTTTGTGTGCCTTCAATCTTTCTACAACATCAGAGTCTTCTCTAAGGAATCCTGGCTACTCATGAAATGGACAACATATTTAAGCTTCAGCTTCATGATATCTTCCAGTGAACAGTTTATCTTGATTTCCTGAAGTACTGATTTATTGAATCTTCTTGCAGTCCAAGGAACTCTCAACAGTCTTCTCCAACACCACAATTCAAAGGTGTCAATTCTACGGCGCTCAGACTTCTTTATGGTCGAGCTCTCACATGTACGTTACTACTGGGAATACCATACTTTTTAATATTTCTACATATAGCTAAATGTAATTCATAAATTAAAGATATATTTTTTTATTTCACTTTTTGCCTATTACTAATTGCAGTTCTTCATAAAACCTTATGGTATATAATGAGCTTTAGTAATCATTTAAATATACAAGATACAAAAAGCTTTCATTTAGCAAAATGTCACACCACAGTGTCTTCATTGTTAAAATTTGCAAAAAAAAATGTTTTGATGTCTCATGTGGATCACACATGTTATTTTTCTAAATTAGCTGGGATATGATCAGCTTATACAAATCTCATGGTTTGTTGGGCCAAAAGTAATGAGCTCAATGAATCAATTTGTCTTTATTTTATTTGCAGCTCTGAGAAGAATTAATCATAATTTGAAAGAAACTGGTGTCAGTTTCCATCAGTCATCAGCAATGAGCCTAGGCAATCCTTTTGTTACAAAAAATATATAAAATATTTTAAGAGATAAAAAGGGAATGGAGTGGGTCTTAAAATATTATTTAAAATCCAATATTTTGTGAAAACATCTGGTACGCTAATAAACTTGAAGATGGATAGAAAAATGATGCTTTAAAATGAAAACACACTGTTATTAACAAGAATTTTAACAAGCTACATGTTATAATAAGTATGTTATTAAAATGTATCCTTAACAGTACAGGACTTAGATACAAGCAAACAATCAACTCATCTAACTGAGAAAGCTTAGTGAAATATTACTCTCTAATAAAAAGTTAGTGAATACATATGCAGGTCCTTGGGCCTACTCTAGCAATCATAATTTTGCTATATATACATTTTAGAACCGTTTGAAATGCAAATAAAGAGTCCAACTGACTTGGAACATGTATCCATTAGGATTAGCTAGTTTGCTTAAGGAATTTTATATATATATATATATATATATATATATATATATATATATATATATAAATATTGTAACATAGTGCCCCCCAGACGTGAGAGTAAGACACATAATGAAGCGGACACTTACTGGAGCAGTGCTAAGCGACTAATTGAACCTGCAGGTTTTGTAAGCCTGTTAAAGGCACACACAGAGAGATGGGTGTGGTCCCCTGCATTTAGTCTTTGTTTGGCCTAGGAGAGTGAGGCCAGAGCCTCACTACAAGCTAAGAATGATGCTTGTATGCATCTGCCAGTGAGAGGGAAGGCAGTGTGTTTGATTTTGTCTGCCGAAAGCAGACATTGAGACCCGAAAGTTCACAGAGGAGACTGTTTGCTGTAGAGGAAAAAAAAGATTTGCTGAGGAGCTGCTGCAAGGATTGGCCACAGCAGTTATTACAGAGGAGACTTATTGGTGCTATCCCAGCGATTGTCAGCAGAGGATCCATTACAGCCAGCCCCAGGGAGAAATCTGTGAAGTTAACAGATTTGTAGCCTTCATCAAAAGAGGGTGTCAAGGGACCCTGGAGGTTGGGGTATCTGGAGAGTAGGGCGGGCCAGAACCCCACCCTATGGTATTAAAATTGAAAGAAGACTGTCTGCATAGACAGGATGCTTTAAATTATTGAATATGGACTATTCAAAGACTCTATGTTTTTACCTTAAGGCAAAGAAGCGGATACAGGGCTAGCAAGGGTGTTCCTGAGGTTAAGCCAGTGCGCTTAAGTAGATGTTTATTTCATGCTGAAAATAAGCTATTTTTGTTTATGTTTGAAAACTTTTTATTAAAAGGGATAAAAAGCACTTTGGGACTCGATTTGGTTATATGAAGTCACAGAAGAAACCAGTAGCCAAAGGCCACATTGTCACAATATATATATAAATATCTATATGAATATATATATATATATATATATATATATATATATATATGTACATATATATATATATTTATGAATATATATATATATATATATATATATATATATAAAAAAACACATAAATCATCAATCTAAATAAACTTCATTCTCTTTATAAATAGAAATTTTCAGGCCAACTTTAGGGATACTTAATTACTGTGTTCAGTATCTGGAGCTTAATACTAATGTGATTCATTAATCCATTGGTTGTTCGTGTCTCAGTGTTTTAAGATTTCCTCTTAAGAATATTCTTCTAATTATTAAAGGAAGTAATAATGGAGGCTGACATTTAATCTATATATTTTAAGAGGTTGGATTTTTCTCGACTAAGAGCCCCATTAAATTGCACCGATTTTAGAAATCGTAGCCCGTAAAGGAGCCTGCAAGACTTACGGCTATTAAATTGGCCTCTTTCAGCTACCCCGGTAAACAATCTGCGGGATACAGGCGGAAAAACCCTAAGGGCCTCATTCTATTATCGGCCGCAGCCGTTGCGGGGCCGCAAGGACCGGCCGCAAGCTATTCTGCTATTCTATTCCCCTCCGGCCGGGGATTCCGGCAGGCTTGCGGCCGGCGCCTTGCTATCTCTTGAGGCCGCTCGCGCCGGAGGAAATCCTTTGATCTAAAACGGCCGCAAGGTAATCGGCCGTAAGAAAATCCTATTTGCAATTCAATTGCTCCGGGAACCCTCTCTGCAAGGCTAAAACCGAGCCGCAGCTTACCTGCAGGAAAGAGGTCCCGCTAGCACCAATTAAGCACGAAATATAGCCCAAATAAAGCCATCCTGCACATTTAGAAGACTATAAAGTGATTTTCGGTGTTAGCAAAAATAGCACAAAATTCCCCTATACTCAAATCCGTAAAATATATATTTTTTTAATATACGTCAAATATCCATGTAAAAAGTCCATAGTGCTTGGAGCACCTCAGACCCGCCCACGCCGCAGCCGGAAAATAAACAGTTAATTTAAACTCGGGTTTGGGCTGATCTGCAAGCTTGAGAGTGGGTTACTTTTAATCCTCATGTCCCCCAATATGATCCCTAGCATTTACAGAGCTTTACAGAGCTGTCTTGAATTTATTTTTGACTTTTTAGATTTCAGAGCTTACGGCCGGTTGCAAGATTTACGGCCGGCCGTAAGAGGAGATCCTTGCCTTACGGCCGGTTTACGGCCGATAATAGAATAAGGCCCTAAGTCTTTTATCTGTCAAGCCCGAAAATGTTACAATCGCAAATCACTATTAAATTGTAACGAATCCCCAAGGACGCACTGGCTGCGTTCAAACCCGTAAACTACAAGGCAAATGGAGCCAAAAATCTTACGAGTTAAAGCAAGGGGGCTAAAGTCCTGTCCGTAGCACTGTAAAAGCAAATATAAACACAATACTGTATTTTAAATTAAAGGGAAATTGATGTAATGTATTAATATTAACAGCACATTATTGTCAAGCCTGCAAGTCAGCAATAAAAAATAATTTCTTTTGTTTCATTACAGTGTTTTTTCGATCCCGGCAATCAATGTGTTAATACATATAATAGAGCTTGCATGGACTAGAATATCATATTTATTGATAATTTCATATTGCTGGAAGGTCAGATCGCAACTCAGACTTCAAAACGTGATTGGATTTAACCTCCATATTTTATTGACGTAATGATGACGATCTCTTTTACTATTGGCTCAGTCTAAACCCGTAACCACGGGTTTGACTAATTGATTATATTCATGGCCGCAAATGGAACATGTGGAAGCATGGTTACGGATTGGATGTCGAGCACATATGTTGCAGGCTTGTCTAATTTAATCGCTCTGTAACTCTGACAGATTTCAGGCTTCGAATTTAATGGGGCTCTATGACTTGCTTGCTTTAAGAAGTCTTGAATCACCCTGTGCTGGTCTCTACTCTCCTGTCTCTGACTCTTCCAGGCTCCTGTTTCTGTTTTTAATCTCTGACTATTTTTTAAAGTTTCAAACAAACATACATTTCTTATAATGATAAATTACAGGTTTTTGCTTGATGTTAGAGGTCTACTCTCATTGACTTTTGTCAGTTTTAAAATAAGCGTACACGTATCATTAGGTTTAATATAAAATGTGTTTTTTTTGCATATCTTATGATGATATCTTAATTATCATAAAAAAAATATTATTTAAAGTTTGAAAAATCTCAATTTTTTTTCACATTGTTTGCTTTTGGTTGTCTATTGTACTCTACAGGAGGTCCTGGGTTACAGACGACCCGACTTACAGATGTTCCATACTTAAGAACAGGCTCCCAAGGCTTTGTGTATGAGTTTAGCTTTTAAGTTCTGTTTATTTGAATTAAAAGAGAGAGCACAATAGTTTCTGTAACTTATTACTACAATACAGAGGTATTGCTAATATTATTATTATTACAGTAGTAAACTGTATTATTATTACCACATATCAGCCATTATAGTATTGCTTTTATTATTATTATTATTATTATTATTATTATTATTATTATTATTCAGGGATCCAAGTTATATACAAATCTGGCTTAAAGATTCTCAGCAATGCATCTTGCTCTTAAGCCGGGGACCAAATTTATTAAGAAAAATATTATTAGTAATCTTTATTTATAAAACACTAGCCCGTTAAGTAGTGCTATAATAAATTTAATAGAACATTCTTACAATTATAAGGCTTTAAATAGAATAAGAAAGAAACAAATACAATTATATACTTAGTTACTAATGGTTTACATTTTGAGCTTATTGTCAGTTTTCACTTTAGCTTTGGAGATATGTTTTTGAGATTTGTTGACAAAAATGTATTAAACATTAGCAGCCCTATTAAATTGCGATTCAGTAAATTTAAAAGGGCTCTATTTAAGCACACAGCATATTTTTTTTACAGAAGTTTTTAGTTAGTGAAGACCTTACTTTTAAATAGAAGTTGACTAACTAAAAACTTCTGTAAAAAAATATGCTCTGTGCTTAAATAGAGCCCTTTTAAATTTACCGAATCGCAATTTATTAAGGGCCTCATTAAATTCCAGCCTCGTAAATAAGAGGCTTCTACTTAAGCCCTACGTACTGCAAAGTTTCTCTAACTTACAATGCTATTAAATTAGCCCTGCTGCGAGCAACGTATGAGCTACGCAGCAGGCCCGTACGTATCTACACTGCGTAAATGTACATGAGGAGTGACAGCCTGCGAGATGATATCGCAGGCTCCCACTCCTCATCAAGTGCTGCGGGGGTCCTAAAAGGGACCTCCGCGGCAGTCCCCCACATAAGCCCTGCCGTGGGGGGTACTCCAAACCCCCCCCTAGGCACCTAAAATGAACCCCCCCTCAATGCGGGGGTCCCTGTCGGGACCCCCGAAGTGTCCTCACATGAACACCTTGCTGCAGGGGTCCATAGGAACCCCCGCAGCCCCCACACATTAACCCCTTGCAGCGGGGGTCCCCGATCGGCACCGATCAGGCCCCCGCTGCATTTAAAACTTTTAAATTCCCCGCCGCGGCTCCTTAAAGGGACCGCGGCACACTATTACCCAATCCCGGCCGCGGCACTTAAAATTAACCCCCCTCTATGCTGGGGGTCCCCATCGGGACCCCCGAAGTGTCCCCATATAAACCCCCTGCTGCGGGGGGCCCCGATCGGCACCGATCGTGACCCTGCTGCAATTCAATTTTAAATTTCCCGCCTCGCGGGTCCTCAAAGGACCGTAAAGGTCCTGAAAGGACTCGCACTAAAAATATTAACCCCAGGCAACTATAATTACCCCATTAACTCATGATGGTCAATACAGACCACCATAAGGCTCTAATTAACCCATTAACTCATGGTGGTCAATACAGACCACCATAAGGCTCTAATTAACCCATTAACTCATGGTGGTCAATACAGACCACCATAAGGCTCTAATTAACCCATTAACTCATGGTGGTCAATACAGACCACCATAAGGCTCTAATTAACCCATTAACTCATGGTGGTCAATACAGACCACCATAAGGCTCTAATTAACCCATTAACTCATGGTGGTCAATACAGACCACCATAAGTCTCTAATTAACCCATTAACTCATGGTGGTCAATACAGACCACCATAAGGCTCTAATTAACCCATTAACTCATGGTGGTCAATACAGACCACCATAAGGCTCTAATTAACCCATTAACTCATGGTGGTCAATACAGACCACCATAAGGCTCTAATTAACCCCATCAGTCCCATAAGGGTATATTATTACCATTATGGGCCTGTTACAACCCAACATTAACCACATAAGTGCCATGATGGTCCTCAAGGACCATCATGACACTAACTACAAACACTACACTATAACCCCCAATAAACCATTTAATCTAAACTAACCCCCCTCTACACTAATCTATTAACACTTACACTACCTACCTACACTACCTACCCCCTAATAAACCTTCCCACCACTCTAATTACAAAAAATAAAAAACCTACAGCACAGAAAACAAAAAACAATTACAACCCCACCCCCCACTACAGAAAACAAAAAAATACATTACAACCCCACCCCCCACTACAGAAAATAAAAAAATTACACACCTGAAAAGGAAAGACAGATAAACACAATACAATACATACATATAATACATTACATACATTACATACAATACATGACATTACATATAATATATTACATATAATATATTACATATAATACATTACATACATTACATACAATACATGACATTACATATAATATATTAAATATAATATATTACATATAATATATTACATATAATACATTACATACATTACATACAATACATGACATTACATACATTACATATAATATATTAAATATAATATATTACATATAATATATTACATATAATACATTACATACATTACATACAATACATGACATTACATACATTACATATAATATATTAAATATAATATATTACATATAATATATTACATATAATATATTACATATAGTCCTAATCAAATACCCCCTATCTATCTAACATACAATCTATTTAATTTAAAATAAATCCTAACTATATCAAATACATCCCCCTATCTATCTAATATACAAAAAATCCTAACTACATACACAGACCATTATTCTAAAGTAAAATAAAATAATTACAGTCCTAACTACATACACAGACCCTAATTCTAAGCTAAAATCAATAAATTAAGACCACTTACCTTTAAGATGTTGCTTCAGATCACTAACCTATGGGTCAAACAAAAAATAAAAATTAGTACAAAACATTAACATCAAATAAATAAACATTCTATACATTCTAAATATTCAACTCACCTTTACAGCATGTCCAGTCACTGTTTAGCTCTTCCGGCGCGGCCCTGTTAAAAAAAAAAACACAATACATGAATACATTAATACAATATATAAACAATAAATAAAATACACAAATAAACATCTAAATATACATTGAACTTACCTCCCCGCGATGTCCCCGGCCTTCTCTCCTTCAGCCCCGGCTGGGCCGCGGAACCATCCGCGCTCTAAAAAAAAAAAAAAAAAAAAACTAACGGAGGTCTGCACTGGCAGACCTCCCCGACGCTACTGAACCTCCCGGAGTCGTTTCCGGGAGGAAATTGGCATTGTCGGCTTGTGATTGGCTGAAAAGGCTGTCAGCCAATCAAAAGTCGTCAATGTAGGAGCCAATCAGGATGCGCAGATGTCTTCTACCAATCACTCCGTGGGGGTGTATCCCATAGTGATTGGCTGAAGGCATCTGAGCGTTGTGATTGGTTCCCAGAAAGATAGACAAGTGTTTAAGCCAATCAGGGTGGGATATTGGGGTGTATCCCATCCTGATTGGCTTACACATTTACGACTTTTGATTGGCTGAAATTGATAGACAGCTTTTTCAGCCAATCACAAGCCGCCAATGCCAATTTCCTCCCGGAAACGACTCCGGGAGGTTCAGTAGCGTCGGGGAGGTCTGCCAGTGCAGACCTCCGTTAGTTTTTTTTCTTTTTTTTTTTTAGAGCGCGAATGGTTCCGCGGCCCAGCCGGGGCTGAAGGAGAGAAGGCCGGGGACATCGCGGGTAGGTAAGTGAAATGTATATTTAGATGTTTATTTGTGTATTTTATTTATTGTTTATATATTGTATTCATGTATTCATGTATTGTGTTTTTTTTTTAACAGGGCCGCGCCGGAAGAGCTAAACAGTGACTGGACATGCTGTAAAGGTGAGTTGAATATTTAGAATGTATAGAATGTTTATTTATTTGATGTTAATGTTTTGTACTAATTTTTATTTTTTGTTTGACCCATAGGTTAGTGATCTGAAGCAACATCTTAAAGGTAAGTGGTCTTAATTTATTGATTTTAGCTTAGAATTAGGGTCTGTGTATGTAGTTAGGACTGTAATTATTTTATTTTACTTTAGAATAATGGTCTGTGTATGTAGTTAGGAATTTTTGTATATTAGATAGATAGGGGGATGTATTTGATATAGTTAGGATTTATTTTAAATTAAATAGATTGTATGTTAGATAGATAGGGGGTATTTGATTAGGACTATATGTAATATATTATATGTAATATATTATATGTAATATATTATATTTAATATATTATATGTAATGTATGTAATGTCATGTATTGTATGTAATGTATGTAATGTATTATATGTAATATATTATATGTAATATATTATATTTAATATATTATATGTAATGTATGTAATGTCATGTATTGTATGTAATGTATGTAATGTATTATATGTAATATATTATATGTAATATATTATATTTAATATATTATATGTAATGTCATGTATTGTATGTAATGTATGTAATGTATTATATGTATGTATTGTATTGTGTTTATCTGTCTTTCCTTTTCAGGTGTGTAATTTTTTTGTTTTCTGTAGTGGGGGGTGGGGTTGTAATTGTTTTTTGTTTTCTGTACTGTAGGTTTTTTTGTTTTTTGTACTGTAGGTTTTTTGTTTTCTGTGCTGTAGGTTTTTTATTTTTTGTAATTAGAGTGGTGGGAAGGTTTATTAGGGGGTAGGTAGTGTAGGTAGGTAGTGTAAGTGTTAATAGATTAGTGTAGAGGGGGGTTAGTTTAGATTAAATGGTTTATTGGGGGTTATAGTGTAGTGTTTGTAGTTAGTGTCATAATGGTCCTTGAGGACCATCATGGCACTTATGTGGTTAATGTTGGGTTGTAACAGGCCCATAATGGTAATAATATACCCTTATGGGACTGATGGGGTTAATTAGAGCCTTATGGTGGTCTGGATTGACCACCATGAGTTAATGGGTTAAATAGAGCCTTATGGTGGTCTGGATTGACCACCATGAGTTAATGGGTTAAATAGAGCCTTATGGTGGTCTGTATAGACCACCATGAGTTAATGGGTTAATTAGAGCCTTATGGTGGTCTGGATTGACCACCATGAGTTAATGGGTTAAATAGAGCCTTATGGTGGTCTGGATTGACCACCATGAGTTAATGGGTTAAATAGAGCCTTATGGTGGTCTGTATAGACCACCATGAGTTAATGGGTTAATTAGAGCCTTATGGTGGTCTGGATTGACCACCATGAGTTAATGGGTTAAATAGAGCCTTATGGTGGTCTGGATTGACCACCATGAGTTAATGGGTTAAATAGAGCCTTATGGTGGTCTGGATTGACCACCATGAGTTAATGGGTTAAATAGAGCCTTATGGTGGTCTGGATTGACCACCATGAGTTAATGGGTTAAATAGAGCCTTATGG
This sequence comes from Discoglossus pictus, assembly GCA_027410445.1. Lineage (NCBI taxonomy): Eukaryota > Metazoa > Chordata > Amphibia > Anura > Alytidae > Discoglossus > Discoglossus pictus. The sequence continues at coordinate 358,718,864 of CM050167.1, read as the reverse complement.
TGGTCTGGATTGACCATCATGAGTTAATGGGTTAATTTAGGCCTTATGGTGGTCTGTATAGACCACCATGAGTTAATGGGTTAAATAGAGCCTTATGGTGGTCTGGATTGACCACCATGAGTTAATGGGTTAAATAGAGCCTTATGGTGGTCTGTATAGACCACCATGAGTTAATGGGTTAATTAGAGCCTTATGGTGGTCTGGATTGACCACCATGAGTTAATGGGTTAAATAGAGCCTTATGGTGGTCTGGATTGACCACCATGAGTTAATGGGTTAAATAGAGCCTTATGGTGGTCTGGATTGACCACCATGAGTTAATGGGTTAAATAGAGCCTTATGGTGGTCTGGATTGACCACCATGAGTTAATGGGTTAAATAGAGCCTTATGGTGGTCTGGATTGACCATCATGAGTTAATGGGTTAATTTAGGCCTTATGGTGGTCTGTATAGACCACCATGAGTTAATGGGTTAAATAGAGCCTTATGGTGGTCTGGATTGACCACCATGAGTTAATGGGTTAATTAGAGCCTTATGGTGGTCTGGATTGACCACCATGAGTTAATGGGGTAATTATAGTTGCCTGGGGTTAATATTTTTAGTGCGAGTCCTTTCAGGACCTTTACGGTCCTTTGAGGACCCGCGAGGCGGGAAATTTAAAATTGAATTGCAGCAGGGTCACGATCGGTGCCGATCGGGGCCCCCCGCTGCAGGGGGTTTATGTGGGGACACTTCGGGGGTCCCGATGGGGACCCCCAGCATAGAGGGGGGTTAATTTTAAGTGCCGCGGCCGGGATTGGGTAATAGTGTGCCGCGGTCCCTTTAAGGAGCCGCGGCGGGGAATTTAAAAGTTTTAAATGCAGCGGGGGCCTGATCTATGCAGATCGGGGACCCCCGCTGCAAGGGGTTAATGTGGGGGTGCTGCAGGGGTCCCGATAGAGACCCCTGCAGCATGGGGATGTGTATAGGGTGCAGGGGGGAGCCTCACACTGCTGTCTCGGGCTGTTCCGAGGCAGCACGTAGAGGCTTTCGGATCCCTTGCGTGGACTTTTTGTCCACGTAGGGATTCTTACGATATGCGAGACTCGTGCATAGATTTAAGGCTACGTAGCTCTCTCGGAGCCTATTCTCGGCCATTTTCTCGCAGTCATATCGTAAAGCAGGCTGCGAGAGATTCGGTTCTCGCAAACAGCAGGAAAACTGCCTTTTGCGAGCACCGAGAGAACTACGAGGGAGAATTTAATAGGGCCCTAAGGCTGCAAAGGTCCAACTTAATGTGAACAGCCACTTTCCGATCCAGTTTAGAGTTACTGTTAAACTATTCTATCTCCTTTTTTTTCTTTATTATATTTTTATTGTATTAGACAACATATAAAACATAAGAAATTTCACAAAACAATAGTAAAAAAAACAAAAAAAACAATACTGACAATACAAATTATTTGGCAATGATTCTACATCATCTTGTAAGTTTGCAAATTGGCAATTAAACTTCTAATTAATACCTCTTTACTCAATCTGTAACAAACAAACATATAAGACATTACATTGCTTGAAAAAAACATATACTACTTAATTTTAAGAACAACCAATATATTGACAGATAGACACAAGGTGAGGGTGCCAGGCACCAGGGCTGGATTTAACATCCAATGGGCAGGGTGAGAGCTGACCAAAAATAAATAAAAGGAAGGCACATCCCTTAATACTACGACCCTTTCTCAGCATTTACAGATTTTTGCCATAAATCCCACTTATTAAGTGGGAAACCTTCAATCCCCAAATCAGAGAAATATTTTTATAAAGCTAAATTCCTATTCATAGCTGTCATTTCAATCCATGTTGATATCTTTGGTTGCTTCCAATTGCGTGCTAGCAGCCATTTGACTATAATAACTATGTGAATAATCAGCGCTTTACACTTCCTATTAATTGGAATCAAAAAAATGTGCAAAAGAGCCATCTCTGGGGTTGGTATGATATCAAATTCAGCTATATTGGGAAATCTGTAAATGGAAAGAGGCCTGCTTTAACCTCAATAAAGGATCTATAATTTATAGCCTTCTGGAAACTTCAATAAAGATCCTTTACAGAGCCTACGTTACTCCGCTACGACTACATAAAATTACCTCTAAAGGGAACAATAAATGCTTTAGAGGATGCCAAACAGTGGGCGGTTTTCTCCACTCGTGGTGGCTATGTCCAATAGTCCAAGAAGTGTGGGCTAAGACTTTACAACTATTGTCTAGGTTACTCAAGATTACATTGACTTCAATTTGTAATGCTGGCAGCTAAAAAACACCATTGCTATATTCTGGAAAGCCCAAATTATTCAATTCCAAGAAGTAATTAACAAAATCAACTATATCTTTATAAACGAAAGAATGTCCCATATATTATGGGATATTCTTCTCTTTTTCTCTACTTTTTTTCTTACTATCTTTGTAGCTTTAAAATAAATTTAGCTACATAAGTGGAATGCTGTACATAGAACAACTCCTTCACTACATCAGTTAGCAGAACCATTGAGTAAACTCTGAGGCATTATAGATTTTTGTAGTTGAAGATTGAAGTGAAGTGAGCTGGATTTATTGCCAGCCAGAAAAACGGAGGAGACTACAGACGAATTATCACTCAACGAATTATTGTTAATTTATTACTATTTTGCCGTTTTAACAACAGAAAAATGTCTTATGCATATGTTCCTGCACTGTTAATGCGCTGTTGGTATTACATTGACTTTTATCTTCTATTGTTGTTATAAATAAACTTTATGGTCTCCTTCAATAAAGATTATTGAAATAAAAAATAAAACAATTCAGCTATACTAGAAATTTCCTTAAAGCAAAGCTTCTAAAAATCTTGTACAATCTTACACTCCCACCAGATGTAAAGAGGCGTTCTCTAAAAGGTGTATATTTATTCATTTTGTTTGTAAATTCCAAACTATTAAATATTCTATCTCCCTTTATTTCCATTTTGTTGTGCCTTTCCCTGCAGTCACTGTAATGATACAGCTTTTATAACTTGAAATACTAATTATCATTATAAATACATTCAAATTTAAGCCTATAGTCAGAGAAGATATTTATGGTGGACCTTGTGATAAAGCTGAATGTTTGTGGACAGAGTTAAATAGTGGAGCAGCAAATTCCAAAAGAATATAATTAGGAGTATGCTATAAACCCCCAAATATAGCTGAAAGTGAGGAAATACAATTATTGTTACAGATTGAAAATGCAGCTAAGCATGGGCAAGTTCTAATAATGGGAGATTTTAATTAAACTGGATAAATGAGACCAGCAGTTCATCTAAGGGGAGCAGGCTCTTGAGTACACTCAGGTATCATTATCTGGCCCAGGTTGTACAAGAGCCTACTACAAATGAAGCTATCTTAGATTTACTCATGACAAATAATATTGATAAAGTATCAAATGTTGGAATAGGGCAACCTTTGGGAAACAGTGATCACAACACAGTCTTATTTGAGATTGAATTAAAAAAATTTTTTTTTAAGGGGCCAACGAAAATTCTTAATTTTAAAAGGGCAGATTTTAACGGTCTAAGGGCAGCAATACAAAGTATAGACTGGGACAGAGAACTGGCAGGTAAAAATACTGAACATAAATGGACAACATTTAAATCCTTACTAAATATACATACACATCGGCATATACCATGTGGGAATAAAAGTAAAAGGAGTAAATCCCATCCAATGTGGCTTAACAATGATTTAAAGATCAAGATACGGAGTAAAAAACAGGCATTTAAATTATACAAACAAGAGGGGACAGAGACTGCTTTACAGGAATACAAGGAAATCAACAAGGCTTGCAAGAGCGCGATTAGACTGGCTAAAATAGAAAATGAAAATTGAATTGCAAAAGAGAGTAAGACTAACCCTACAATATTTTTTAAGTATATTAATGGGAAGAAGGCGAGGAAGGAAGCTATAGGAACAGGCCTTCTGATAATTAGTGACCTGGCAGATGAGCTAAATAGGTTCTTTTCTTCAGTATACACAAGGGAGGTACCAGTGGTTGTGACACGGCAACATAATGGAGCCACACTACCTTTGCCAAATAATTGGTTAACACAGGAAGTAATCCAAAAGAGGTTGGAAAAAATAAATGTTAATAAAGCCCTGGGTCCTGATGGAATACATCCAAGGGTACTAAGGGAACTGGGTTCTGTAATAGCCAAACCATTTTATTTAATTTTTCAAGATTCACTCAACACAGGGTCTCTACCAGATGGCTGGAGAAAAGCTGATGTGATACCTATATTTAAAAAGGGAGCAAGAGCAAATCTGGGGAATTATAGACCAGTGAGCCTGACTTCTGTAAGGGGGAAGCTTTTAGAACGGTTAATAAGGGATAATATACAAGAATATGTCTATTTGAACAGGATTATAAGTATGAGTCAACATGGATTTATGAGGGATAGGTCATGTCAAACAAATCAAATTAGTTTCTATGAGGAGGTTAGTAGGAACCTGGATCAAGGCAACTCAGTCGATGTAGTCTATTTAGATTTTGAAAAGGCTTGTTATACAGTGCCACATGGGAGACTATTGTGCAAACTAAGAGATACAGGAGTTGCAGTAAATATCTGCTCATGGATTGAGAGCTGGCTAAAAGACAGGAAGCAAAGGGTTGTTGTAAATGGAACATACTCCGATTGGACTAAAGTGGTAAGTGGGGTTCCTCAGGGTTCAGTATTAGGTCCTCTACGTTTTAAAATATTTAGTATTGACTTAGAGGTAGGATTGGAGTGTGGTGTCTCCATTTTCGCTGATGAGATGAAGTTGTGCAAGGTAATTAAATCCGATAGTGATGTGCTTTCCCTCCAAAGGGATTTACATAAAATTGAGGAATGGGCATCTAAATGGCAGATGAGATTTAATATGAATAAATGTAATGTTATGCATCTGGGAAGGAAAAATAGCCATGCAATTTATAATCTTAATGGAGCAAATCTAGGTGTATCAGATATTGAAAGGGATTTGGGAGTGCTTGTGGACAACCATTTTTCCATGTTCTTATCCCCTGTACAGCGCTAGGAATATGTTGGCGCGTTACAAATAAAATATAAAAATAATATTTATTTCCAATGTGAGGACTAATATTTAATTTTCTGTAGCTACTTATATTTCTTTGAACAATAATAATTTTCAGAAAACAGAATGTTAATTGCATCATCTTTCTTTGTAAGATATACCGTAGTAACAGACTTGGCATTGATAACAGATAAAGAAGTATCAGACTTAAATTTTTTTGGCATCAATTTGAAATGAACGATCTTATGCTTGTGAATAAACCATTAACAGCTTTCTCACAAAAGTGATGATTCTTGGATAAAATGTTCCTGATTACTGCTATTCATGTATTTTTTGTTTTGCTTTCTTGTGCACAGTAGGATCCCCAATTATATATAAAATATGCAGATACTAACTTCTACAGTCAAATTTCTGATTGTTGATAAGTGAAAAGATAAATATGAAACCGCTTAGTTTATATAGAATTACCAAGGACATCAAACTGTAAATATAACATCGAGAAACTTTGAATGAGTTGATTGTTTTTGTACTGTTTTGTGATATCTAGCAGACAAATAATCCCCCAACACAAGCAGTAGAAAAAAATAATTAATGCTTTGGGTAGATATAACACTATCCAGATTCTAAAAACACAAAATTAAGGCCTACAAATTACCATACAACCTAATATAGTAAAATAATTTTTCTACATGTGCAAAATCTTAACAATTCCACTATTTTATGGAAAAATTGAGGGAAGGAAAGAAAGAAAGTAGGGAGAAGAAAAAGAGAAACCGAGTAAAACAAGAAAGTAGGAAGAGCAAATGAAAGAGCAAAAGAATGCAAGAAAGAGTGAAAGAAAGATTGAAAGAAAGAAAGAAAGAATGTGTAGGAGGAAAAGTTGAAATCAGGTGGAGAAAAATTAAAGTAATAAGGAATGAATGAATAAAAGAAAGGGATACAAGAGAGTGTATGAAAGGAAACAAGAAGTGCCACCAAAGTAAGTTTCTTTTATGATAAAGATCACTGTCATGACTGATTGTGGGACTCGTCTGAATCTCACAAGCAAACCTGTTATTTGGGACATTGGCACACATGGTTACTAATATCCAAGAGCCACATTAAATTGCTCCAACTGTAGAAATCGTAGCCCAAAAAGATGCCCACAAGGGTTATAGCTATGATTGGCCTTTCAGCTACCTACAAACGATCTGTGGGTTACAGGTGGAAAAACCCTACAGGACATCAAAATCTGGACTCTGTACCAGCTAAGCCTTTGATATGTCAAGCATGTAAATGTTATGATCGCAAATCTCTATTAAAATCTCTATTAAATTGCTGCGAATCCCCAAGGATGCACCAGCAATCAAACCCGTACAGGGCAAATGGAACCAAAAATATTACGACCTCCAAATAGGACCCGCAAAGGGTTTACAAACATGCTGCAATATGCATAAAGCAATTAAAGACATACTAACTGATTAAATAGCAACACCAAAACATAAAACTGATTGCCATAATAACCCTTTTTCACTCACAGAGGCTCTAATGTGAACCCTGGAATATAATATAATTACATATACATCTTGCTTATTATATCCACATTGGTAAAAGAAATAGTGGCCAAATTACTCCACCACATCACATATATGAAGTACCAGGGGAACATTTTAATATTTGTTGTTCAGTCCTTCAGTTGTGTCCGACTCTCTGTGACCCTATGGACTGCAGCAGATATAGCTAGGTCTCTGCCGGTGCTGTTCCACAAGGTTTGCATGTCAAAGATACTGGATTGGGTTGGCAGTTCCTTATCCAGTGGACTGTAATTTGTCTGACATCTCTCCTATGACCTGCCCACCTATTGGGATCCTACATGATATAGCTCACAGATTCATTGAAGAACACAAGACCCTTCACCACCACAAGGTACCAATCTAGAAGGGGAACCGGGGAACACACACCACACCAATCTACTCTAAGCCATCAGGAAGGGCTGCAAACACACATGGAGGCTGTGCAGAGGCACTTGAATCAACAGCAAACTCATCAGGGACAATCTCCTCTACGCTCATCCTGGAAAGTCCCACTGCTGGTGACCATGTGCCAAGATGTATACCAAATATCATATGCTTACCTCCCATTAAGTGTTTTGCTATCAATGGATTCACATTATCATCTGTCATATTCCTATCCGGCCTTCAGGGCAATGTTGATACTCCACAGTATCACAAATTGGACCTCTCATGTGTATTAACCCTTTATCTTTTATATATATGTTATTATATGATGTCTTATGATATTATTATTATTATTATTATTATTATTATATGTATTAATCTATTGCATAGTAACTAGGGCGCATTAGTTTACAGATATAGGAATGTGACCCAAATGTGATGTTTTTTGATGTCCCATAACCCCAACCATTGAAAACACACTGACACAGTGATAACCATGTAACTAAGCTTTCAGACACACAGCACAATCAGAAATGGACAAGGCTGTGCATTAATATCATGGGTGTGATGTGGGCAGATCCCGGGAAGGCAAGAATAGTCTAGAATAAGCATGATGCATAGCACCAACCAGGGTCACATGTGGCCACTACACCACTGCAACCGGAATCTGATGAAAAAGGATCATCAGTCATCACTACATTTAATTGAAGAAACCATTAATGTGCATAGCACTTACAACTTGTCTATATCTGCTGAATGAAACAGAAGCTTAAACCTCTGGACTGTGTAATCCAATCCAGTTTTAGAAATACACTGTGTTTCCAAAACAAAAATCTGAAAAAAGGTGGTCAAAAAGAAAAAGGCGTAGCAGGATAAAAAATAAAAAAGCATGCATGTACAGTACAGTGCTAAATACTGTAACTGTAACAATATACCAACTCACCCATCTGCAAGCATTACTATTAGCTAGTTCTCTTGATAACTCTCCATGACCATTAATAATGATGTGTCATCTCCCAATATATGCTTAGCTGTGACCAGCGTCAGTGGTCAAGGTGTACTATCACCTTCTCCATATGATATTGTTCATCAACATTGATATCACATCCATCAGCTAGACAGCTGTTAGCACATGTTAAAAGATACTCATGATATCAGCAATAGGGGAACACAAAGGTCAGCAGCCAGTTTCAATGTTTCTTACATCAGACCCCAAAATCTGTTCTCAGACTGATATTGAGGTCAGGATCACATGCTTCACTAGTGCATGTATTAATGCTGGCTGTCAGTAACCTGCCATTGTGAGGCTTTGCAAGTCCTCCGCCATAGCGTTATTAGTCTACATTTAAGCTAACAACAATCATGTCTTAGATATCTGGCTATATGATAGCTTTAAAATTGTGGGAGCTACATGTTAAGGGAAGCTGTCATTGACGGAATGTCTACCTGAGAGGCACTGGAAAAACCTTACACCAAAGTGCGGTGAACTGCATCCGTGGTCACGTGCTGGCCCGCCCCCATCCTGAGCAGCCCGGCAAGGTAGGACTCAATCATGAGATGGTGCCTCCTCCATATTGCGTCTGGCCAGGCTCCTCATATTCTGTCGGTGATGGAGGACATACTGGCCTGGATTCCCTGCAGACAGTCCAGGATCTGTCTGGTCACGGCCAGCCTCTCCTCCTAAACAGCCTGGCTTGGAGCTGGTGGGCATGGAAGTCTGGCTGCAGGACCCATTGCTGGTTGTGGAGGAGGTGGCAGAGGTGGTGGTGGTGACCCGGTGGGGAGGGGCTGTTGCCTGGCCAGTGCCTAGCTCCAATATGGTGGTGGACCTAGTGGTGGGAGCCAGGCCAATGAACCACAGGGGGAAGGAGAAGGTGGGGGCATGCCTCTCTCGTTCCTCCAATATGTGTGCCCTGATGATAGATGCAGCTGCGGGAGAAGGGGGCTTGAAGGGTGGCATGAGGTCCATCAAGTGACCCCACTGCCCAGGTGAAGTCCTCCTCCTCTTCCTCATCAGGGCACAAGGCTTGAGCTGGTCCCTCCTCCTGCTGCACCGGATCCTGCTGGGTGGGGGCTTGCTCAATGTCCTCCTGCTCTGATGGAGCCGACACCCCGCCTTTGGCTCACCATTGGACCCATACCTCTGTATATCTGAAAAAGAGAAACAAGAAAAGAAAGGGATATGTTTTAATGATGTTGAAGAGAACATTTTATTGAGTTCCTTCCTAAAAATCTGGCATCGAGGCTTGAACATGGATGAATCACTTACAGGGCCATTGACCTCTTTATCAGTGCTCTTCATTGTGTGACAGAACAGAAGATTCCATGTTAATTGTGTGTTTAACTGCTGGCTGATTACATTATTGTAAGCAGATAACCCATAATATGTGAAACGTTTGCTGAGGCAGAGGCTGTTAATCATCACTGTGTCTGTAGACAAACCTTAGCTTGCATATGTTTAACTGTTCTGTAAATTACACTAGGGAAATAGATCACTTTAACATGTAATGTTGTGCTCTTTCACACAATGAATCTCACCTATAGTGAGGTAACTGTACCTTTGACTTCAACTCTGAGTAGCTATTATTTGATAGCTGTGATCTTTGTTGGGTTCTTGATCTTTATAGTTCTTGGCTCCTAACGCTCTCTTGATTTTGTCTGCAGTCTGTGACTGCATACGCTGCATTGGGCACACCCATACATGGACTGGCTATTGGTTGATTTATGTTGTTTTGCTCACTGAGGATAGTGATTTTTCAGCCTCATGGATTTAATGATGCATGACTGATCTATCTATCCCTTGTATATTCCATGAAGATGACATGTCAGTGTCCTTGTTGGTCATCCTGTACATGTGTAGGGTGTGTGATGTACATGTAATGATATGTTGGTGTATGTGATATTCACCTGACATGGAGGCTGGATCCTGCTGGGCCACTATGCCTGAAGCTCCTGCGGCGGGCACCGGGGTCAGTAGGTCCTTGAGTTCCCTGTCCCACTCATTGTAGGTGAGAGTCACTGTGGGGCCACCACTTGTTGCTGAGGTCATCTCCTTGGCCATCTTCCTCCAAACAAGGACCCTGACGTCATCAAACCTGTGCTTCACAGACCTCACATCCTTTTCCGCTGTCTCCACTGCTGCAGCCGCTACCTCCTTCCATGCCTGGGACCTATCCCATGGCCTTACTTCCTTACCCTTACAGGTTAGCAGGCCACTCACGGATGGCACGCAGGAGTACCACCATCTCCTGGGGGGTGGGGGGGAGTAATTTGGGGCCCTGTGCCTGCCCCCAGCCTCTTGCCCTGCCGACTGTGGGTAAGAATCCTGTCCTCCCTCCACTGTCCCTGGGGCCTGTCCCTCATCCCCGCTACAACTCCCTGGCCCCTTCCTCTCTGATGATGTGCCTATAAATATGGGCACCTGCCCACCCACCTCCCCTCCCTAAACGTTCTCCCATTGCCTTCTCAACCTCCTCCACCTCCTCAACCTCCTCCACCACCTCCTTCTCCTTAACCTCCTCCTCCTCCTCCACAACCTCCTTCACTGCTTCCTCATCCGCCTCAACCTCCTTCTTCTCCTCAACCTCCTCCACCGCCTCCACCACCTCCTCTCCAACATTCCCCGTGACCACCTCTATCTCCTCTCTCTCTCCTCCTCTTCTCCTCCTCTTCTCCTCCCATACTCTCCACTCCCCTTTCCTCCCCTCCTCTCTCCTCCCTCCATATCAATCCCAAAAGTAAAATAAAGATAACATAAAAAAAGTATTGGTGTATATTTGTGATGCCATTTTAAAAAAAAGTTTTATGTGCAATTGCTAACTGGGTATAGGGTGACCTATCTCTATGTGTATCTATGTGTGTTATTTACTCTCTGTGTATTTGTATTATGTGTAATCAGTATATATGTGTAATCAAAATGTATGTGTAAAATAGTTCTGATAATAATATAAATGAAAAGAACTGTAAGAAACTGCTCTCCCATATCATCGACTCTCTCTCTCTAGATCCAACCACCAACTCCAGGACCTGCGTGCTACTTCTAAAAATCTATAACACAGTCAACTCATGGCGTGTGGAAAAAAGCTTTATTATCACCCCCTGTCAATCATTTTCCGGGATCCCCCTTTTTATTGACTCTGTGTTGTGGGTTATAACAGCGGACCGCATCTATTCCAGCCCACTGACAGCTTGCAGGTGCAGGAAGGGTTTACAGGCTTGCTGCTTCAGCCCTTTGGTTGCGGCTTTGTTGAAAGTAATCTCTCTGAAACTCCAGCTGTGGGCTTGGAATTTAATGGGGCTGCAAGACTATTAAAATGGACATGATACTTGTTGTAAGGACTGTGATGTGTTGTTTTTGTATGTAATGTAGTGTGGGCCACAATGTTGAAGTATATGATGTTATATGCTCTGTAATAATGTTATTTTATCTATAAACTAACAGAGATACACTTTCTGCCATATTGTGTTATGGGGACAGCAAAGGGTTAAACCCATGGTCTCTGCAAGAATTTATATGGCCCCTCAGAGTGGCCAGGTATACCCTATCTAGCCTCAGATAGTCATAAAATGAGGCACTTCACCTTACCCAGGCCTAAGATCTAATGGGACATGGCCAGATAACCCCAGACTCTGGTGTCTGAGAACAGGAAGGGGGTTTATGGCCTAGTGACAGGTGATGAGATCACAGTAGGAAGAACAGAGCCCCCTGGAACAGGTAAGGGCACTTTGGAGGAGGGGGGAGGTGAAACCTTTTTTGTGTTTGTGATATATATCTATGCAAGTAAGAATAAACGGCAGTCTGACTCTAACATTCTAATTAATGGGATGTCTGATGTTATTTCTTATGGTTTCATCCTAATCAAGGGGATGTAATATATATATATTTTTTTTATTATCGGTAACCTTAGGGCTGAACTTGCAACCTGTGGTTTTCAGAGGTTCCTAAGAGGTGTTCTGTTGGGAGCTGCGAGCTTGAACACAAAAGACACAACCTAGAGGGAGAAATTTGAGGTGCACACCTCTACTGTCGTAACAATCACTATGGCAGAAGAGTATCTAATCTTTTTAAAAGTTATCAAGCTTACCTAGTTTGCGAGTTACTCATAAGGTCCATTGTCATTGATATGCAGAATCTCTAAGCTGTGACCATTATATTTATCTTCTGTGTTCTTCAGCAGCTCACATCACTTAATACAGAGGTCATGCACTGAAAAAGCAAGTTATATGTTTTTTACACATATATTTGAAGTTCTATAAGAGTACTCTTTCACACAAAATCAACTTGATGTTAACGGAAATGTTGACTCTAAAGCAACTGGCAATAGTGAGTGAGAAGGACAGTATTCAGTACCATAACACAAACATACTGAAATGCCCATTTTTATTAGTTTCAAATTCTCCTTTTCCTCTTTTCATTTCACAATAAGTTATACACATTGAAGAAGAGCACTTTGTTCCAGTTTCTCTTTATAGTCTTTGAAATCAGTGCTCCATTTGACAGTTGGAGTGGTAACATTTGTCCACTATTTTAATTCTTTCTTAGAGAGTGTTATTTCCTTAGTATTTTAGACACTGAATATTTTATCAAAGTAAGAGAATTTAATTGGTTAGAAGTAAAAAGCTTGCTCTGAAAGGGTAATGCAAACTGTGCAATGATTAAAGGATTGCTATAACCTTTACTCTTGCCTACAGCAAGCACAAAAGAAAGCTTTCATTGACAAAACCAGATTTTGGGTCCAGTGAAAAAAAATGTAAATCAAGTTTTAATCAGCATTTTTTAATATGCCAGGTCTAACTGCAGCTGATGGCAAAATAGTTTTGTTATTGTTTCATTGATTGATGTTTCACTGTTTCTTTTAAACATTATTCAAATGCCAAAGTGTAAAATAGTGTTTCTTTTTTCATATACAATTCAGCTTGGTTCTTTTTTTCAAGTTTGCAGGAACTCATTTTTGTGTTCAACAGCTAATATGTTTATAATGGTCACTGATATTGGACCCGCTTGCTTACTAGATACTTTGTATTTATTTGGAAATTCGTAGGTTGATTTTGAAGCAATGTAGCAACTAAATTAGTAACTAAGGGCCATATTAAATTCCAGCCCGGGTAAGTGCAACGTGAGGCTCGCAATGGCTGCGAGCTTGAAGAGTTGCAGATTTACTTGGCTATTAAATTAGAACAGGCTGCGAGTTACGGGATTGAGAGGCAAACTGGTAAACCATACTTTGCTCGTTGGATGTGCGGCCGTGAACAGGATCAATTAGTCTAACTCGTAGTTACGAGTTGGGATGGAACCAATGGCAAAAGAGATTGTCAGAATTACTTCACTGAAAATGGAGGTGGGATTAGCAAAGTCCTACGGGGTTCAATTAGGAGTTATGATCGGACCCACGCTCCAGATATGATGCAATATTCATAAACCCGTAAATATGATATTCTATAACATGCAAGTTACAGTATATGTATTAACACATTGATTGCTGGGATCGATATAACACACAAATTCAGCATAAAATAAAGTATTTTTCTGGGACGATTTGCGGGCTTGAGAATGTTGTGCTATTAATTCTAAGACCTAGCATCACTTTCACTTTTAATAAAAGTACAGTAGTGTGGTGATATGTGCATTTATAGTGCCAAGAGTTTGACTTTACCTCCCTTCCGGGTCCTCTTTAGCACTTATTGGTTTGTTGGCTCCATTTGCAAGTTACGCAATTGATTTTGATGCAATTTAATAGCTCAATTGTAAAGTAGCAGTTATGGGCTTGAAAGAAGAAACAATTTGCGGCCGCAAAGTTCCACGTCACGTAGGCTTTTTTCGGCCCTGATGCGTCTTAAACCGCAAGTCCTCTGCTTGCTGCGTTACGGGGCTAATTTAATAGCCGTAACACGAAAAAAAGAAGTTACGGGCTACGTTTTAAAACGTAGCCCCAATTTAATAGGGCTCTAAATTCTCATGAAGCTTTCTTGTGTAGGAAGAGAAATATAATGTAAAACTAGTGCAGACTCAGTAACTATTCTGCAGGGAAAAAAATGCTCTTTCCCCTGACCACATTTACTCTTTAAATCAGTTCTATCATTAATTAGCTATACTATATTGAATTACCACTCAAACTACACATATCATCTTAAGAAAGAATCATCAATATCAATAATTGTAGCAAAACTTAAAATACAATTTTAATAGCATAATAAAGATAAGTGGTAAAAAGAGAAATACTTGAAACATTTTAACAGGAATTGTTTACAAGCCAGTTTGCAGAACTATTACACGATGCCTGAAGAAGTACTCCAGTAGATTTTACTGACTCATACCTGTTTTGTGTGTATGTGTGTGTGTGGAGGGGGTTCCTGTTACTCTCTAGCTCTAATGTGTGCTTGCAATCTGACATACCCTGATGAGGCAAAGAATGGGAAACTTAGTAGTCGGCATAGCAATGCCACTCCACTCCACCTACTACCAAACATATGAACACTCTCTCATAAAATGAGCCAATACCACCTAGAGGGGATCATTGGGGCCACCTCTATCAACCCCCTTGTGTTTTGTGGTAGTGGGTACATTAACAAATAACATTTCTCCTACCCAGCTACTCTAGCAAGGTCCCATGTTTTTTTTCTATCCACTATGAGGGTCCTTACAGTCCAGAGCAGCCTATGACTACTTCCCATGGTGGACACTATAGATGCCCCTGTCCCCTATATAATTTACCCCATGTCCCTATGGACCCCCATAGCCTTTAACATTTACTTATTTACCATTGGGGTCCCTATGAACTCCCATAGTATACTAATCTAACACCATATGGATCCCCAAGACACCCTAACCCCTGCCATATTCCTGATATCCTCTCATGGACCCTATTCACCCATGGAGGTGCATAAAAACAACCATAGTCATTAGCAGTAACTTCCCAAACTACTTCCTAAACTAAAAATACAAAATGAAAAAGAATTGCAATATAAAATAAAAAACTACATAAAATAAAAAAGCATTTCAGAAAAAAAACTATTAAAATAATAAAATAAATTATGTATAAAAAAGGAATGACAAAAAACAATAAAAAGTATAAACTCTAGGGGAAAAATGTGTTTATTAATACATTAACGATTAATAAATTAACGATGAGAGAGTGCAGAAGCTGGCCTTCTGCTCAACATTAAAAAGATGAAAATCAAGGAATGCGGCAATCTCAGTTCCTGGCAAATAGACGGGGAAGTAGAGGCAGTGACAGAGTTTATTTTCCTGAAACACAAGATCTATTAGGATGGTGACTGCAGCCATGAAGTTAATAAAATTGCTTCTGGGGAGGAAAGCTATTGCCAGTTTGGGCAAGCTACTAAAAAGTAGACATATTTCAACATTAACAAAGGTCTGCATAATTAGAACTGTGGGATTTCCAATAGATACATAGATCCAATAAATCAATACAGATGAAATCAGGACAAGTTGTTCACTGGAAAGTTTGATTATGAGGCTGCTGCTCACATATTTTTGCCATCTTGTGAGAAGACAGGATCCCCTAGACAAGACTCTGGTTTAAGGCACACAAAGAAAGAAACACATAGGCGGATATGGGTAGATGAAGTAATTGAAGAGCTTGAAGAGCTCTGAGAGGCAGTGGCTGACAGATGTGCCTGGTGTGCTGCAGTCTATAGGGTCAGGGAGAGTCAGACATGAGTGAACAACTAAATAACACAACAGACCAGTCACGAAAGACCATCCAGTGATGCAGTGTCGTCAGTCTTTCAGCATATAGATGTTATTGAAACCCAAAAGTTTAATTAGGGTACCGAGTGAGGAAGTATAGATGGAGAAAGGGAGTGGGCCTAGGACAGAACCAGGGCAAGTTAGGGTGGTGAGAGGACAAATAAGGGGGTTATAGCACAGTGAAAAGATATTGTGGGTCAAGTGCTTGCAGATTTCTTTGGGTTCTAATAGATAGGCATGAGGAGGGGCAAGGAGTGGAAGGTGTGATGAGGCTGTAGGTTAGGAGATGGCAGTAAGAAAGAGGCAATGGGTAGATGATAAGATTGAATATAGTGCAGAGATTTGTAAATATGAGGTCAAGAGAGTGACCATCATGGTGACTTGGGGATTCTGTCCATTGTGAGAGGTCAAGGCAAGAGGTAAGTGCAAGTAGTAGTAGAACAAGAGAAGGCATGTTGAAAGAGAATTTGAGTAAGCCAGTCGGCAAAATGGTCCAGGAATTAAAAGAGGCTGGTCCGTGTGGGCTGTAGACTACGGCAACTCGCAGAGAGATGGTTGAGAAGAGGTGGATAGTGTGAACTTCAAATGTTGAGAATTGGAGGGAGGGATCTGGGGGAATGCGCAGCGAGAAGAAAGTAATATGCCCACACCTCCATCTTGCTTATTCTCAGGGCGTGTGTGATTGAAATGAAAGCCACCATGAGAAAGTGTCGCAAGGAAGGCAATATCTAAAGGAGTAAGCCAGGTTTCAGGTTTCAAAGAAAAAATCCATTAAAAACACAAAATGTAAAAAATGTGCTTATATATTTTTGTTTCTTTTAACATTTTGCTAATTATTAGATAAAGAAAAAACATATAGAAACAAACTGACCACAGTGGTCTTTAAATCTGTTGATGTAGATTAATGATTCCAAAACCTCTCCTCGAAGATCACCCACAGGACAGGGTTTAGGTTTCACAATTTGTGAATACCAGTGAGGCAGTTATAGGTTTCCAGGGAATGTGGGATACTAATTGCCTCACTTGGGTTCACAGTGTTAGATCTTAATCACAACCTTTATATGGGTCCGTGAGGAGAAGTTTGGAATCACTGATGTAGATGAATTACAACAAAAACATTGTTTCCACTGTATGACAAAATGTCTTACACACATTTGTGTCTACATCATCATATCTAAGACATGTAACTAATACATTTGTGTATATGTTAAAGGACCACTGTGATTGTATATTTAATATTTACTCTTTTACATAGTAACTTAGGTTGAAAAGGGAAATTTAGTCCATCAAGTTCAACCTTTTTAGATCTCATCTGATCCTTGCAATTAGTAAATTGTTAATTCTTCTAGAGGTAAGGAAACAAAAAACCCAAGTATCTCATAAATGGGAAAAATCCTTCCTGACACCCAAATTCTGTCAATCTGATTATTCCCTGAATCAATATCCCTTCTTCTCTAGTAATCCTACATAACCCTGTATGCCCTTTTTGTTCAAAAATGTATCCAACCCCTATTAAAGTTATCTACATGGTTGAGTCACATTATTATGACTAATTTTGACGTCAGGAGCACGTAGCCAATGAAATACGGCATGTGTCGTGAGCTGGCTTGGTGGGTATATAAGGTGTCATGTAGGCATTCTGCAAACATATCAGCCATATCTGTCATGGGTAAAACGTGCGATTTATCCGGCATTGAAAAGTTGTGGAACACTGGCATTCGGGCCACGGGTAGCATTATTTCTGAAACAGCACAGTTTATGAACTATTTGCGTGCTGCTGTGGCGGGACACATGGCATCATTGCACAAAAAGTGTGTGAGGGCCAACCGGCAAGCAACAGTTAAGCAACTCACCGTCCAAACGAACTAGAGGACTACCAGAAGTGTGTCTAAAATGACAGTGCAGCGAACCCTGTTGCATATGGGGCTCTGAAGCAAACGGCTTAAATTTGTCCAACAGTACCAAAATTGGACCTCTTATGACTTGCAATGGGTGGCCTTCTCTGTTGAGGTACATTTTCTGCTCCATCGACTGGATTGACGTTGACGTGTCTTCCTAGAACGAAAACTCTGCAAACATTGTTGGAAGAATACAAGCTGGTATTTGCAGTTATGGTCTGGAGAATGTTTTCTTTGCATTGTCTGGGTCCACTCTTACCTGTAAAAGGCACTCTTTAATTGATTGGGTTATCTATCCATCCTGGCAGCTCAAGTACACCCATACATGTTGACTGTTTTCCGGATGAGATATTCTAGCAGGACAATGCAACATGTCATATGTCCAGAATTTTCTGGGAGTGGTTGGAGGAGTGTGACAAAGACTTTCAAGTACTTCCCTAGGCTACAAATTCCTTGGACTTGAACCCCATCAAGCACTTGTGGGGCCATCTTGATCGCCATGTTCGCGGTATAGATCCTCCACCAACCACTTTTCAGTTGCAATGCAGTCTGCCTGGCTCCAGATATCCTTGCCAACCTTCCAGCATCTTATTGACTCACTACCACACCATCTAGCTGGATATAAGGTCATAATAATGTGACTCAACCATGTTTTTATTTTGCTGTCATAACCTCCTTTGGTAGAGAGTACCACAGTCAACATTTAAAGCAGAAGCATAGTCTGGTTGAGCGAGGCAAGGATTTCCATAGAATAGGGCAGCACGAGAAGTGTCCTAAAGGCGGGAGTGAGAGGAGGTGATGAGTGAGTAGAAAAGAAGAAGGTCCTTAGCAGAGCGAAGAGGGCAGGTGGAGGAATATTTGGATACGAGAAAAGAGATATAAGGGGGTGCAGTGTTGTTGAGGGCTTTGTAAGTTAGTGTCATGTATCAAAAGCCTTTGCAAGATCCAAAAAGACTACATCCACTGAGGTGCCTTTGTTCAAGTTCCTACTCATAGAAATGTATTATTATTATTATTATTATTAATTATACTCATATTAATAATAATACAACATTTTGACACGACCTATCTCTCATAAATCCGTGCTGACTACTACTTAATATGTTATTCACATGGATATGTTACTCTATACTATGCTTTTGCAACCCTCCTACAGATGTGAGGATTATATGTCTATAGTTTGCTGATTTTGCTCTTGATTCCTTCTTAAATAAAGGTATCACATCTGCTTTTTTTCCCAGACACTTGGTAAATGGGTTGGGAGAGTGAATCTTCAAAAATTAAATAAAAAGGTTTGCCTATGACAAAATGCTGTTCCCTCATTACCCTTGGATGTATTCCATCAGGACCTAATGCTTTATTAACATTTGATTTTTCTCTTTTGGATTCCTTTCTGCATTAACCAATTATTTGGTGAAAGTAGTGCATCTCCATTTTGCTGCAGTGTCCCAACCACTGGTACCTCCCTTGTGTATACTGAAGAAAATACTTTATTTAGCTCATCTACCTATGCAAATCCCCCCAGTTTTCTTCTGTGTTTGTATGTATGTATATAAAAGCTATTTTAGTATCCTTGTATACAATGAGCAGTTACCCCCCCCCCCCATAATTCCATAATTATTCTGGCTACTACACCCCTGGCTGCAGGAGTTGATGGAATCCCAGCTGAACTGTTCAAAATTCTATAAGCTGAGGCTGTGAAAGTGTTGCTTGCATTGGGCCAACAATTTTGAAAAACAGTGCCAGTGGACTGGAAAAGGTCAGTCTACATCCCATCCTAAAAAAAGCAGCAACAAATAATGCTCCAAGCATAGAACAATTGCACCCATTTCACATGCCAGCATGGCAATGCTTAAGATCCTGCAAGCTTGACTCCAGCAATATGGACCAAGAACTACCAAATGTGCAAGCAGAGTTTCGCAGAGGCACATGAACAAGAGATCAAATTACCAATGTGAGCTGGATAATAGAGATACTTCCAGAAAACCATTTCACTCTGCTTTATTCTAAAGCTTTTAAACTTGTGGTTCTCAACAGAATATTACACGTTCTTAGAGTTATGGAGGTACGAGACCATCTCACTCGCCTCTGAGGAATCTCTATGGATAAAGAAGTCTGAACTAAACATGGAACAACCATATGGAGTGAAGCAAAGCCATACATTTTCACCTTATTTGTTCAACTCATGTGTAATGCCAGGCTGGACCAATCCAATGCTGGAATCAATATTGTTGGGACAAATGCCAATCTTAGATACATGAATCATACTACTCTGATGGCTGAAAGTGTAGACAAACTAAAGGACCTATTGATGACGGTCAAATAAGTGAGTGCAAAAGCTGTAATCAAACAGTAATCTTAGTTCCTGTCAAATAGATGGGGAAGAAGTGAATGCAGTGAAGATCGCTGCAGATGGTGGCTGCAGACTTGAAATATAAAGATATTTGCTTCTGGGGATGAAAGCTATGGCAAGTTTGAGCAAGCAATTAAAAAGTAAAGATATAACACTCTAAACAAAGGTCTGCATTGTTAGAACTATGGTAGTCACAGAAGTAACATATGGGTGTGACTACTGGGCCATAAATAAAGTTGAGCACCATAGAATAGACACCTTCAAATTGTGTTACTGGAGGAAAATGTTTAGAAACCCTAGAACTGGATGGAAATCCAATCAATCAATACTACACAGAATCACGCTAAACTGTTCACTGGAATGTTTGATCATGAGATTAAAGCTGGAATATCTTCATAAAACAGGATTCCCTAGTGATACAGGGATGGCAGAGGTTAAGATGGATTGATGACATCATTGAAGCAATCAACAGGAGACTAAGGGAGCCCAGTGGCTGACAGATAAACTATTTTCTTTATGTCAAACAGTAAGCGACTACTGAAAGCATTTGAAAGGACTTCTGAAAGCATTTGTAAGCGATTTTCTTTATGTCAAAAAAAAACCTTGGTACATATCAATAACTGAACCAGCTTATGGGAGCCATGGAATAATTATTTAAATTCTCCTGTATAAACTTCCACAGTCATGTTTCAGCCTTCCTACATGTAATAAATCCCTGAGATGGCGCATTACAAATAAGCAATCATAAAGTTAATAATAAAAAATGTAAAAAAAGGAGCACTGCAATTTAAAATAATTATATTTTGTTAAGGAGATGGAGAATGAAAAGAAAAAAAATGTGACCTTTATTGAAACAAAAATAAAATTTGTGAATATAAAATTAAAACAATTTACTAATCCTGATGCTACTTTGTCCTTTATAGCTTGACATCTTAAATCAGTATATAGTGGACCAAAATAATATGCAGCCTTATTAAATTGCGGTTCGGACAATTGAATAGGGCTCTATTTAAGCACAGAGCATATTTTTTTTACAGACGTTTTTAGTTAGTGAAGACCTTGCTTTTGGATAGAAGTTCACTAACTAAAAACGTCTGTAAAAAAATATGCTCTATGCTTAAATAGAACCCTATTCAATTGCCCAAATTCCAATTTAATAAGGCTGATGGTCAATAAACCCTTGTAATACCAAATGTTCAAGCAGGTTCATTCATATATCCGTCATTCCACAAGCAGAAATATTTAAGACTTCTAATCCTATTTCCAAAATATAATGATCTATAGTCATTTCACTTTATTTTGCCAAAGGTATTTATTTGTTGATTGTAATCATATTTTGAAGTCATTTCCATGCACACATTGACACTCTGGATTAATCTATAGAGATCACATGGAAATCATCAGATCAGTTTGGGAGGTGGCGATCTATGTCATTTATTTAAAATGATTGTAAATAACAGCATATTTAGTTTTCATATTATTATATATATACCTGTCTTCTTACTAAAAGAAGGATAGTAGGAGCATAGCCTTGAGTTTAGTAGCACCACCTTATAATCACCATCTATGATTCATTATAGTTAATAGCACTATCAATTGTAAATGAATAAGACTTATACATGTAGCTTTGTTTAAGCAACAATTATAATCTGCAGGTCATTGTGGTTAAATTTAGAAGCATTATGTTATTTTAATATTATGATGCAATTCAATAAAAATAATGTCATGGCCCATTTTTTGGGGCTAGGATGGAACCCACTAAGCCCCACCAAGAATATCCTTTCAGCTCCAAAAAACATCATGGACTCTTTTTGGGTGACCACTGGACCAGGGCTTTACAAGGATAAGGACTTACATAAAAGGATTATGACATTTTGTCTATGTGTAATGTAGTGTTGTGCATCAGGCCCTGATTCTGTACACTTGACCTCCAAGAAGTCATTCATGTAAGTATTTTGTTTTAATAGGCTCTGGCTTGATTAAAAGTGTAAGCATTGGTGTGGGTTTATTTCATGAGCAAGCTAGTAGCAGCAGTGATTACTGAACTGTACTACAACAATGTTATTTTAAAGGTAACTAACACGAATGCATTGTTACTAATTGGAAATAAGAGCCGGTGGAGGAATAAAGAGGTACAGTATATTCCCCTGTTTCTACCATTAATGTTTCCACACACCATTAGCCACATAAAATTCCAGCCCTGTAAGTGCAACTCTGAAGCTTGCAATGGCTGCGAGCTTGAAGAGTTGCAGATTTACAGGTCTATTAAATTAGAACATGCTGCGAGTTATGGGCTTGAGAAGCAAACCCGTAAACCAACTTTCGCTCGTCGAATGTGCGGCCGTGAACATAATCAATTAGTCTAACTCGTAGTTACGAGTTGGGATGGAGCCAATGGCAAAAGAGATCGTCAGAATTCCGTCACTGAAAAATGGAGGTGGGATTTTCAGAGTCCTATGGGGTTCAATTACGAGTTACGGTTGGACCCACATTCCAGATATAATTCAATATTGAAAAAGCTGTAAATATGATATTCTATCACATGTGAGTTACAGTATATGTATTAACACATTGTTTGCAGGGATCGATATAACACAAAAATTAAACATGAAATAAAGTATTTTTGGGGCCCATTTGCAGGCTTGAGAATGTTATATGTGGATTTAAAGTGCTACAAGTTGGGCTTTACCCCCCTTGCAGATCCTCTCTAGCACTCGTAGGCTTCTTGGAGTTTCAGCGCCAGAGATCTTGATGCAATTTAATAGCTCAATTAAAACATAGTGGTTTCGGGCTTGAGAGATTTGCGGCCGAGAAGTTCCATGTTCCTAGTCCCGTAGGCTTATTTTGGTCCCTGCTGCATCTTAAACCGCAGGTCGTCAGTGCGTTGCTGTAAGAGGCTAATTTAATAGCCTTAAGTCACGTAGACAGAATTTAATGGGGCTGCATATTCTTAGTGTGACTCCGTTTTTGTCACTGCTCCACTTAGACATCCTGTCTACAGGAGCTTTTGTTTCACATTATCGAACACCCCTACCAAGAAGCAGAACAATAGCTTGCTAATTAATCCCCTGGAGTGTTTAAATCTTGCCAACGGAGGCTGGTAGTCAGAGAAGAAGAGGACAATTAGTGTATTATAGCATGCAGCATTGGAGGAGGTATTGGTTTGGGTCTCACTGATCCTGTTTTCAATATTACTGAATATGTGGCATAATACGAGATTGTAACTGCCCTAATTCATAATCCCTCTTTAATATTTGTACAGAAATATAATTATGGACCCTCTACGGACTGATGTTGAGGGTTAACTGTTTTTTTTTCTTTTGCTTATTACATGGAGCTGAAGCTGCATTGTCCACAATTAAGTGTCCCTTAAGCTGATAATCAAATAGCTACTGTTACCTTAGTGCACATGCAGCCCTATTAAATTAGCTCAGCGTGTAAAACCGAAGCCTGTAACGTAGCCCGCAAGACTTACGGCTATTAAACTGGCCCAGTAAAGCAACCACCGACTGATGTTGAGGGTTAACTGTTTTTTTTTTCTTTTGCTTATTACATGGAGCTGAAGCTGCATGTCTGGGTGGGCAGTCAGTGATACATGTAAACACAGACTTTAATTTATCAAACGCTAAGTAAAAAAATTCACGTATTTCAAAAATTCAAAAAGTATTTCAACATGCTTGTAGGAGATCTTTACAGAGATGTGTTCCACATTGTCCAGAATTAAATGTCCTTTTAGCTGATAATCAAATCCCTACTGTTACCTTAGTGCACATGCAGCCCTATTAAATTAGCTCAACGTGTAAAACCGTAGCCTGCAAGACTGACGGCTATTAAACTGGCCCAGTAAAGCAACCACCAATGACTTGTGGGGTAAGTGCGAGAAAAAGCTACAGGACGTGGTAATTTTAACTGCACGCCCTCAAATCCTTTGATCTGTCAAGCCAGTAACTGTTACGTTTCCAAACATGCTATTAAATTGCAACAAATTCACACACTACTGTACTTATATTTAAAGGGAAAGTTATGTTAGGTATTGAAATAAATTGCACAACATTCTAAATCTGCAATATAAAATATTTTTTATTATGTTTAAATTCCGTGTTATATTGATACCAGAAATCAATATGTAAATACATATAAAGGAACTCGCATGGACTAGAATATCATATTTAAGGTGTTATCAATATTGCATCATATCTGGAATGTTGTCTATTCGTAACTCGTAATTTGAGCCCGTAAGACTTTGAAATCCAACCTCCATTTTTCAGTGACGCAATGATGACGATCTCTGTTTCCATTGGCTCCATCTGAACTCGTAACTTTAGGTTTGACTAATTGATCATGTTCACAGCTGTGCATCCAACATTCAAAAAACGGTTTACAGGTTTGCAGCTCAAGTCCGTAACGAGCAGCATGTTCTAATTTAATACCTACGTAACGCAGCCAAATTTCAAGCCCGCAGTTGTTTCAGGTCTCACGTTGCCGATACGGGCTTCTAATTAATTAGGGCTGTAGGTTTCTGTAGAAAGCAAAGTAATTGAAGGTAAAGTATCTGACTATAAACACTCAGTGGTTTATGCCTTATCATTAACAACCCCATGCAGCCCTTGCCACCAAAATCTTTTAGATTCTTGAAAATAGAGGTTTTATGAGCACTAGATTATATTGTAAAATTGAAACATAATTAAATCACAAAAATTCTCTGCATCCTAGCCGCCTATATAGTTTTTCTCTTTTATTTATAGTTGGGTTGTTTGATTTACATTTATTTAGTAGGTCAAAACAACATAACAAAAAAGCATATTTGACTTATAGAAGACTTTAGCTTTATCATGTAATTTGCATGTATTTTTGATTGATGGCTGCCTACATAATGATGTGTATTTATAGATAATACTTCTCGCCATGTGACTTATAAAAGAATAATTATATCAATCTAAAATAAATCATGACAAGAATTATGGTCACAGCATTAATAATAAAATATATTGAGCAAAACAGAGAGAGAAGCATCTAAAACAGTACAGTACTTCTGCAACAAAAATGAGTGTTGAATAAATAGATGTGCATTTATTAGTTTTGCAATTACCTACCCTAGAGAAAAATAGAGCACTTCAGTGTTTTTCACTGTAGGCAAAATGCATATTTTGGTAATTTAATTTCCAAAATATACTTAGTCTTTACCTAAGGCAGTAGCATGTGATTATGTTATATTGGATCAAATAAGTCTAGTGAAAAACAATGGAATGAAAACATATTAATGAACAGGGGAGTCCACTGTGAGCTCTATTTGTAATATTCCTATCTTAATAATTGCAAGAAGTCTGGCTGCTGCAGGCCTTTTACTAGACTTACATCTTTGGCTTTGTAAGTTCTGATATACTGTCATAATGGGATCTCAGAACACGGGGGCCAGTGTATCGACTACCAACTTTGCCTTATTTCCCTGCACATATAGTTCACACACACAAAGCATAGTCTTTCTTTTGAAGAAAAGTTTCATGCCAGATTTACAATTTACATAAAGAATGGAAATAGAAGCAACTAAGCAATCTTAAGGGATTTGATGTTTCCTCAAGTGAAATCATTCACAATCAATTTGCTATTTAACATAGCAAAAATCCAAACTAAGGAAAAGGCATAGGTAATAGGATATATTATACTGGATGAAAAAGTTCTTGGATTTATTTTTTAAGCTTAAAACATTTATTTCCAGTTTAACATATCTGACTTTACACAAAAATGTGCACATGGCTAAATTTAATTCATTTATAATTTTGACACTAAAATGTCTGATCCCCAAAGATGGTCTGAACAAAGTATGCATTTAATTCATACAATAACCATGGTTTGGTGAGAGCCTGTTGAAAATGGTGGTTTGGGGGAGGGTGGACCAGTTAAGAAATGGGGAGAGTAATGTGTTAGTTTTGATCTATATTTCTGCATGTGTTATGCAATTTTGTAACATGGAAAAATCAAGAGAAATATAAATTCAATCATAGTTTATTGTAACTGATGTTATGCATAGTGCAAATGAAAGAATATCTAAGTTAAGTACAGGTGGTTCCCTGGCTACAAACGACCCAACTTACAAATGACCCTTAATTAAGAATGGGCTCTACTTTTATACAATAAATGAACATTTTATGTATATTTTAGAGATTTTAATATTGCTAATTACCACTGAGGAATCCTTTAACAATAAGATGAAACGCATTAGGTTTAATAGTTTGAGTATTTGTAATATAACACTGTTGCTTAATATATATTTTACATATTTCCCACATCAATAGTGGGTTTTAGTCTAATTTCAAGTTTACTATTTTTTTCCTATACAGTGGGTTTGTCACCCTTACTTTTCTGGACTTAGAGACTAGTGTGTAAATATGGACAGTGTCCAACTGTACTGCTCCAAATACACTCTTGGGGCCCAGCAACCAATTGAGAGACCTTGGAAGAAGGATCCTGCTAGACCCTCTAAAGTGGTATCGAGACACCTTACTACCATCTAGACACCAGCCTCTTTCATCAGCAAAGACCCAGCCTGGGAGGACATTGATTTTGGGTCTGTACACACTTTTTGAATGGTATACATTCCTCATTATGATGAGGGTACATAATGTGAGTGTATCTTAACTTATGTTTTATTGTTATTGTATTAATACAAATTACAATATTAGACAATCTGGAGGTGTGTTCTTCTCTCCAACAAACCATTCTTTTTTCTCTTAAAAATGGGCTTCCAATGATTTTTGATTGAGTTTTTTAAATGTTCTGTTTGTTTGAATTAAAAGAAAGAGCACAATAGTTTCTGTAACTTATTATTACAGTACAGGAGTATTATTATTATTATTATTATTATTATTACACTGTATTATTACTTTATTACTATCACACACAATTATTATTATTATTATTATTATTATTATTATTATTATTATACAACATTACAAGGCAAGTTAATCTGTTATACTCTATGGAAGGTTTACATCCTAAATACTATGCATTAAAATTAGATGAAAGTATTTTAAAAAGCTTTGTTAAGAGCAGTAAAGTTAAACAATAGTGGGTGCACATATAGATGGATTGCCTAAAAACTACTCCCTGATGGTCAAAATATATATGGAATTAATACACAATGAAAACAAACAAAAGTATACAAAGTGAAAGATACTACCAGGAAAATCACTACATGTTCATTCTTAAAATTTAGAGTAATAATGCATTATATGTGGGGCCCTGACAATAGCCTTTTGTAGGCAATAAGGATTTAAACTCATTAGAATCACAAAAGTAAATGTACAAAACTAATAACAGGTAACACAGTAATCATGCATAATGTAACTACAGAATGGGGCTATGGACACATTAATGAGTAAAAGTGGAATTTAAATGGAGGTCTGTATTCATGAGCTGATACATTATAATTCCTATATTATCATGTGCAGTCTATCCATAATAAAAATAAATTTTATTACAACTTGTTGAGCACATTCTCAATTTTATCCATCTACCAAAGTATCCATTTACCTATCTATATTGTACATATTTATCTGATTTAAAGACTTTCTCAGGAATGTATCTCATCCTTAACCCAGGGACCATCAGTAAATATATCGGATTCACAAAGAGAACTTTAATTTATTTGTTTTCTATATTAGACATCATATAATAAATGTTTTATTTGCTACAAAACATTTGGATACTTACTAAAATAATTGTATTCGTGATTAAAGGCATATCTAAGTTTCCTGGATTATGAATGCAACTGATAGAGGAGAATCAGTAGTGTATGAAAATATTTTTTGGCATGAAAAAATACCAAAATAAAGGTCTAAAAACTTACCTTGAAGTTAGCAAACACCCCCTCGAAACTCTGGCAAAAATTAGCATAAAATTCATAATTCATTCTAGCCAATAAGGTTTAAGCAGAAGCAGCTGTAACATTTGTAGCAAAGTCTGAGAATCCTGTCTGTGCGGCAAAGCATCATGGGATTTGTAGGCACATATCTATGTTAGAAGGTGCTATTTATTTTCATATAATAGTCTCTCTCTGCAGCACATCCATGCTTGATTACCACTTCTGCTGGTTGTTCATTCAGTGTCCAGTACAAAAATAAAATTAGAAATAAACTCAAGGGAACCTGTAAAAGTGCAAATCAAAACATAGTGTTTATTACCGGATCCTTCTAATATAATTTGCAGATCCCCATATCCAGTAAATAGTATTGATACTTGTAGAGTTAGCCACTGAGGGATTGTAAATGCATAAGACATAACAATTGATAGAGCGCAGACACTCCAATTCTTAGCAGTAATTCCCCACGGAAGTCATTTAAAATACAGTACAATATTGGTTAAAAACATAAAAACAAGGAAAAGGGGAGCACCCTCTCTGTCCAAGAAGCATGTATTTCTCAAATAAATTCCTTTTATTATATATTGAGAAATATACAAAGAATGGCTGTAGTGTGTCACAAATCCTCATAAGGTGCCTATATACAATAAAGTGACATATGCTCATACATAAAAATAACAATCCCATTGTTATATATAACTAGCTATTATAAAATGCAAAAAAAGAAATATCATATCCATATGAACTCATGTGAATCATAAAAAACACTCTTAAAATTATATAAAAGGCAAGAGTGTTTATTATGATTCATTAATTCACACAAGTTCATATTGATATGACATTTTTTTGTACTCAATGTGTAACTTCTGCTGTTTTTTTCCTTGTCTTGGCAGAGCTAACAAAGCAACACCTGAGCATCATTGGGTGATTACCACCTCTACTGGTGGTCCATTCTATCTATCTGCTACTGCTGCTTCTTTTCTCTCTCTTTCTTCTCAGCGTTTGGGCTCTGACTCTGCCCCAGCCTGTAATTGGATTCTGCAGGCACATTGAACTGTACAGTAAGGAACAGGTTAAAAGCCATACCTGCATGCAGTGCTGCTATAGGCTAGTACGTTTTGGTGATGTTAGCACTCTGGGGTGTGGAAATCAGGATTTCAGTCAGCTGCACATAAATCTGTAAGTAGATAGATCTTTTCAATATAATACATATTTTTCTTCTAATCAGTTGCTGCCTGTTGGGGAACATTTAAAACCCAGGAAACTTCTATATATCTTTAAATCTTTCATCAAGAATGATGATCACAGAAATTAAATGTCTGATAATCTGTGTTGAACTTGATGTGAGGATTTTTAATTCTGGTAACATATCTGATACTCTTTGAGACAATATATAGTAATAAATGTTTTATCTTACTTATCTAAAGTTACATTAAGTAACTAATCAGGACATTACATATGAGTAACTCCTGAACTAAGATACAGTATTTAAAACACAAATAACACAATATCTGTAGCTGCATACACCAACAATTAATATTGCACATAATAAAATGAAAAACCTAATAATAATACTATTAAAAAACAGCCACTGAAAAATGTGAACATTATTACACAGCCTTATTAAATTGCAATTCGGCCAATTCTAAAGGGCTCTATATAAGCACCGAGCATATTTTATTTACAGAAGTTTTTAGTTAGTGAAGACCTTGCTTTTGGATAGAAGTTCACTAACTAAAAAATTCTGTAAAAAAAATATGCTCTGTGCTTAAATAGAGCCCTATTCAATTGCCCAAATTCCAATTTAATAAGGCTGATGGTCAATAAACCCTTGTAATACCAAATGTTCAAGCAGGTTCATTCATATATCCGTCATTCCACAAGCAGAAATAGTTAAGACTTCTAAGTGCTTATATAGAGGCCGAATCACAATTTAATAAGGCTGTATATTTAGCATACAATGAGGATTTGTCCGGAACAAGTAATCTACTCTAAAGTGGATTTGATTTTCTAATTTTGACCATTTTAGATTATTCTATGTGTATATTTTATTTAAATTTTGTTATAAATTCAGAAAAAGGGGACAGTAAGAATATTTACAAAGTGTACACTTTGTTCTTTCCTCTGTCTCCTTAGATTTTTAAAATTATTTGTGTATTTTAAAATAAAAGTTGGATTTTAGCTTTTGGCATTTTAAATAAGTTACAATTAAATGTATGTTTTAATTACTCAATGAAGAACCACAAGTGCAGAAAACATTAACTGTGTTTCTTTTCTTAAATCTACATTTAATAGCACAATTAATCAGGTAAAAAGCTATTTTAATAAAAAAAAATGTTCATGCCTCTGGGGGACCTTGGACTGATCCATGATACATTGGTGGAAGTTGTATGTATGAGAGGGTGTTTACATGTCTGGAGAGTAGGTTGCATCCTTTGATACAATGTGTTAATGAGAGGGAAGGGGCGTTGTATCGATTTCAATCTTATCCAGTAATCAAAGAATGACTCAAAGTTCACTCCTCCTACACCCTTTTGTTCACTTATAACTACAAACACACACCCAGCTCTCAGGATGCAATGTAACAAACACAAAATGGATTCCTTTACTCATAAATAGAATATTCCAAAATTCAGATGTTCGCAAAAAAATATTATGTCCACGTCTAACACGACTGCTAATATTGTTAACTTGTCAATCGCGTGTCTTTTTTTCTTGAATTGCAGTGGCCCTTTAACTTACTAAATTTTCTGTTTTTTTCTTGCTTTTTGTACTCAGTTTAAGTGAATGATCTAGTATCTATCAAGGAGCTAAATCAAGACAAGAATAAATTCTTACTGCTGCATTTTAAATTGTCGCCTTTTCTAAATGGTCAAATTGGGTTACTGTGTTATGTAAAATGGAAAAGAAACTATACATTTCCGACCATTATTTAAAGAGTCAAAGTTCCATGCAGAAGTTTTTGCTTTTTCATGGATGTGAGAGATTATTATAAAAGTACCAGAGATAAATGAAAGTATAATTTTAAGTTCGTTTCGCCAGTGACAGAAGGAATGTGTTCACCTATCGTTCCCTGTGCTGCTATAAATCAAAATGTAGAAAAAGATGAAATATTACTAACACATTTAAGCATGTAAGAATAATACCACATTCCACTAATATATATATATATTACTTTTTTAAAGCTGTTTTATTCTTCCGCTTCTTTGTTACATTTCACATTGGCATATACTAGGACAATGTGTTTAAACAAATAATAGAACATCTATCGTAAATTTTAATGTATTTTGTAAAATGGATGCTTTGTATGTTGAATTTGACTACAGTATTTGTTGAAAAGTGGAAAAATAGTGGATCTACTTTACTATGTCTTTTATGAGATACAAAATATGTATACCCTAAAATGTTGTTACTGATACACAGTTGGTATGATACCAAACATGAATTGATGTGTCTTTATGTTTCCAGCTGGGCATATATACTTCAAATCACTGGCACTCCATGTCTCTCCATGGCCCTACATAAAAATTACAAAAACACCTCTGCTCCTGAATACACAAGTGTTCCCATTACACCTGTTGGTTTGCTGGCGGGTATAGGTGGGAAATCCATTAATCCAGTATTATGAGAATTTTTTTTTAATACTGATGGTTTCTGACAGGATGTGGAACAGGACAGGTGTAGAGAATAAAAGAACAGGCCTTGCACTAGGACTTATATATGGTAGCTGAAGGATTAGTCCAAGGTCAGGACTGGAGTCTGGTATCAAAGAGTCTGGATGCAGGCGAGAAAAATCAAAGAACATGGCAGAAGTTGGAGGCTGCCAACATAAAGTAGTAGGGGTTATTGGCTGGGTCAAAATCAAATATAGCAATCCAAAAATTAAAGCTATCACAGAAATAAATAACCAACAAATTGAGTCATTGCAATGAAATTAGTAACTTGCTCCCATTAAATGGCCAAGCTTCCAAATTCCTGTGATAACACATACTAATCCCTCATCATTGTGTGTCCCTATGGGCAGACACAGAGTGAACCATTAATGCCCCTGGACTGTAGAGCAGTCAAAATGTTATGGTCTGGCAGTTGTAAAAAAAGTGTGAGGTTGTATACTACAGTGTAATTTTCCCCATTATAAAGTATTGTTTCATGGCCATTTGGATATCGGGACTATTGCAACCATGATGGCATGGTTAGGGTTAAATTTTGTTCAATGTTTTCTATATTGCTAAGTAATATTTAACTTATGTATGTTGTCCGGGATACACAGGGAGGTGGCGCTAGGTTCCAGTATTGGGGATTTGGGGATCAGGTGAAAGAGGACTTTGCCCATTCAATTAAATTCAATGTTTAGGCTTAGCTGTTGAAGGGCATGTACACAGTCAGACATGGGGCCTTATTCATGTTGCAACAGTTACAGAGCAATTCAATTTAACAAGCCTGCAGCTACCTGGCCGAAAGCCTAAATCGTAAACCATGCAATAGTAAGTAGCATTTCAGAGCTTGATCATGAACAATTAAGCAAGGCCGTAACTACCGATTTAGGAACAGCCAATAGTAAATGAGACCGTCATCATTACATCATTAAAACATGGAGGTTAAACGTCAATCAATTAGCGTTTAGAAGTCCGATATGTGATCAGACTTGCAATCTGGCAATGTACAAAGACATTAATGAAGGAAATGTCCTAGTCCATGTGGGTGGCCTGATATGTATTAACTCCTTGATTCCCGAGATTTAACACAGAAATGAAACATAAAAAAATATATTTTTGATTGCAGATTTGCAAGCTTGAGACTGTTGTGCAATTAATTCTAATGCCTTTCATCACTTTCCCCATCTTTTAAAATACAGTATAGATTATTTAGTTGCATTTACAGTGCTACGAGCAGGTGTTTAACCCCATTGTGATCCTTTCTGGTACTCATAGGATTTTCTTCTACATTTGCAATTTACGGGTGTGAAAACATTTGTGGGCTTGAGGAATTGTAGCAATTGAATAGCGATTTGCGATTGTCACATTTATGGGCTTGAATAATGAAAGTCTTAGCTGAGTCGGGGTTACTTTTTTGATAACTGCAGGGATTTTCAGCCTGTAACCTGCATATCCTTTGCAGGTAGCTAAAATATGCTAATTGAATAGCAAATTATTTTACGGGCTACATTACGGGTTCCAGTAACCAACAATTGCTCAATTGAATAAGGCCCATAGTGTCTCATCATTGTTCTGACTGATGATCCCATGGAAGGCTTGGAACAAAGAGCACATTAGATCAGCCAAGCTCATGGCCCGCAGAGGATGGTTAGGGAGGATGATATAATTTGATGGACAGCTCCTCCACATGACCCTGGGTATGGACTGTGAGGATTGAATCATTCTATGTGGCTATTGTTAGTGTTTTCTGTTTTCTATAATTGTACTGTACTTTTCCCATTAAAGTTATGTTCTGTTTGACTATAGATAAACACTGTGCTTATGCCATTCTAGAGGGAAGGGTTTTGTTATTTTGCTAGGCTATCACTTGCTTGAATCCTGGTTTCCCTCTTGGTCCTATTGGATGGGACCATTGCCTGCTTCTGTGATCCTGGGTCCTAAAGACTGGTGTTGAATAAGCAGATGGGTGCTGAGATCCATCCAAATCCTCACAATCCAGGGGTTGTACCTCTAAGCAAAAGCAGGAAGGTTTGGTGTATAAGTGGTCCCCTCTCCCCTGGGTCATGTCATTGCCCAAAAATGACATAGGATGGATTCAAGGCACATTGCCCAGGGAAGACATGGTTATGTACACACTTTTCAAAACCACTGTGCTCAGTCCAGACTGTGCAACCAAGGATTGAAAACTATACATTTATTTGTACTTCTTTATTGCAAAAAAGAAAAAAAAGTTTCAGGGTCTCCATAACACCTTTCATCAGATGATTTCTGATTGTCCGTTGTCTGAAATGTCTGATGAAGTTCATAATGGATCCCTTTTTGCACTAAAAGAGTTCAAATATAGGTACAACTTTCACTACTTGATTGGACAATGTGGACTGAGTCAATGATCTTTGATAATATTGCACATGTGCTCATATCGAAACATATCTCTAAATATATAGAGACATTAAACCCTAAACTAAAATTTGTAAATACCTTCCCTAAGCACATGTTGTTTCTAAGACCCAATATGTAAAAAATGTAGAGTGAACTCCCCAGTTAAGGTTATTTTTCAAGATAACAAAAAATGATTTTATGAGAAATCATACAAAATTAATAAATGTATACCAAAATGCAACTTTGGGATTTATTTCAAATAAATTATATAATTTTACTCTTTATGCTTCAGTTGGCATGAATTTTGTTTTTTATAAATAATAAAAAAAAGGAATATATGATTAGTAACAGTACATTAACATAATTATATAGGGCTATATTCATTAAGGTGACAGCTCTTTCCTCCGTAAAGTAATCTATTTATTCTATGTAGCCTTTTCACTAAAGTGTTTGTATAGATCAATCCATTTTGAACACAATAACTGTATAGAATAACACAGAGTTCTTATTGATATAGCACATAGCATAACAAAATATGCCTGAGCTTCTGGAACGCTTTCTTAAAATATTTAAGATGTGAGAAATGTGGGAAATGAAAGAAGAAATTGCATATTTAAACCTAATACCACTATTTTCCAAATTACAAGTACATATACATATAAGGTATACACTAGGTGAGCCTTTTTATTCAGTTCTAATAATGAACAGTGTTAGGTTGCTTGTAATAATCACAAAAGTTGCGCATGGACACATTCTCCTTCAGATGTCCATTACTTCTCACTAAATACTTTCAATTTTCTTTTGAATTATTATATTCATAGAAATACATATGCACATCCATCAAGATCAATTTTTTTCAGTACCTTCCCTACCATGAAAGGCAGGAGGTTAAAATCCATCATGCTTTTGCTATTATTGCAGGCTTTTATATGCCTAAAAGCTATTGCTGATGGCTGTTTTTGCTGAAATTTAAATGCAGACAATTGCACTGTAACATGATTGAGCAGGTAACTGTGTAAATATGTATCTTCTATTCCACAAAGAAAACATACTGAGCACAACAGGGATTCTTGTTGCAGAGCAGCAAGAACTAAATGGTGTTTGAAAATACTTTCATTTAATTCTACCACTTTCATCCACTTAACAATGTAACATCAGGGTTTGTACTCAGCAGTCGAACATCTTATGATCCCGGAGGGAAGAATTCTGATGAAGTTATCGGTGACTGGCTGGTAAATTATTCTTATCCACTAGGGTCCTATTCATTTTAAATGGCCTCTAAAGAAAAATGATGGTGTCCTAGACCTGGACATTTCTCTTGTCCCCAAGAGGTTGCTGTCTTACAGTAGTAAATGATTTTTGTGAAGTATTAAAGGAAATAAATTGTCATTCATCCTTTTCAGATTTTATTAGCAGAACTACTTCAGATCTCACTCATTAGTTTATTAATATATATATATATATATATATATATATATATATATATATATATATATATATATGTGTGTGTGTGTGTGTACATATACAGCATTATAATAATTTAAATAATTCAAGTTTGTGTGTATTGTAATCATATACAATATTATTTGTCACCTTTGTACTCAGAACTTGGTAAAAATATAGATGCAAGATGGTTCTTATATTAAATGTATATGGAAGTATCCCTGTTTATAACTTATAGCTTATGTCAGATGGACATTGATTCATTCTATATACATAGATTTATTTTATTTAAAAAAAGTAGTTTCCACACCCCCATAGCTGCCTTCATAGGCACGTGGTACCTACCAATAGAAACACTGCATTCAGGTAAGTTTTTTAATCTTATACTAACCTTCCAGCTAGTAGGAGATCCAGAGCAGTTGCATCATTCAAGGAAGGAGAGAGAGGGAAGAACGGACTACAAAGCCCATGATACTTTGCTGCAGGAACTGAATTCCCACCAGGCTACAATTTTATAGCTGCCTCTGATTGGTTACAACAAATTATGAAATTTGTGCTAATTTAGTCTGGGATTTTATGGGGCGTTTACACTCAAATTCAACTGCCAGAAATTTTGCATGCTAAGCTTATTAAAGGTACATAGTTACATAAGTTACATAGTATTTGAGGTTGAAAAAATACTTATAGTCCATCAAGTTCTACCTTTTAAGATCTCCTCTGATCTGCAATATGCGGATTAGTTGTTATAAAGCTATATTTAAGTTTCCAGTTTTGAAACAAATGCTGCTTATATCAGACACACACATTACATTGTTTCATTGTATGCACATAGAGATTTTTTTTATATATAAAGAAAGAAAAAAAATCCACCCCAGAGCTGCTTGCATAGGCATAATGTACCTACCAATAGAAACACTATATTTGAATATGGTTTTTAAACCTATACTAACCTTCAAGCCAACAGCAGAAAAATGCAGAAATCCACATAGCAATGTCTTAGCTCCTCCTTGCTTCCTTGAGCAGGGGAGAAACAAGAAGATACATATCATGGTGCTTTGCTGCACAAACAGACTTCACAGATTGAAAAAACGTTATAGCTGCCTGTGACTGGCCAAAACGAATTATGAATGTTATGCTAATTTTAGCAGGGATTTATAGGGATGTCAACTCTTAAAATCAACTGCTTGCAAAACTCAAGAAATCTAGCACATTCTAGTGTATGTTTAATAATGTTTATTTTGCTATGTTTTTCATGCAAAAATGTTTGCATACACTACTGGTTCTCCTCTATCAGATACATTCATACAGTCATATTAAATTGCAATGTGGCCAATTGAATGGGGCTCTATTTAAACACATAGCATATTTTTTTACAGAAGTTTTTAATTAGTGATCTTCTATCCAAAAGCAAGGTCTTCACTAACATAAATTAATATATGCTCTGTGCTTATATAGAGCCCTATTCAATTCGCCGAATCGCAATTTAATAAGGCTGTATATCCATAAAACCTAAATATACATTTAACTCTCTTCAGATAATGTGATTGTATGTTTTGCTTTTACTGTTTAGAGATTATTTGTAGTGGTAAATTGAGTATAAATCTGCCCTTATAAGAGAAACTTGAGCTATATTAAATAAATGTGGGCTAATCAGACTGCTAAATAGCTATTCAGATATCAACTTAAAGGGTGACTTTAATGATCACTTTTGAGTAATACATAATAGTACAAACACATTTTTGTTTATTGCAATTGAAAGAAAAATCTATTCTAGCAAAATTTACACTGGAAACTGCACCCCCCAATCTTAAGGCTATAGCTTCCTATTTTTTCAGGCTGTGCCAATAAAGCTGGGCAGTAAATAAGCAGCTGCAAACACTTCATCTCCAGGCTGTGTCACTGGTTGAAAGAGGTAGAAGAATTGATTTAGTTTAGGCTTTTTTGGTTATTTTTTACATATACCTTGAAGCTGCATAATGAGTATGGAGGATTAGCCACACAACCAATGAGCCGCTTCATATGGCCAGTTAATCACATGCCAATGATGCTGTGTCTAGGCAGCCCCAAGTTGCCGTATTGTATTCAGAGCTCATTAGCGCTACCGGATATGTTGGCGTGTTACAAATATACGATAATAATAATATTAATAATAATAATTAGCTTTAGAGTGGGATGTAGGCACTATGTTTGATTATCCTATGCCAGATCTACAGTGAAAAGTGTTTGCAAAGTTTTTTATGTTATGCAGAGTGTAACATTCTGAATATGTTAAAGGGCCATTTAATTCATCACAATTTGGATCACATGACTGTAAATATCTCCTAAAAAGCATGTTGAAATACTTTTCGATTTTTTGAAATATGTGCATTTTTTACTGAGATATCAAATCAAATCTGTTTACATGTGTCTCTGACATGCCCCTAGCCAGACCCACAGCTCTGTGTAGTGAGCAAAAGAAAACATGGTTAAATCTTACCAAATCCATTGGTAAACAGGTCAGTACATTCCTAAGTGCAGGGAAAAACTGCTGTTAATCACTGTCTCCATGCTTGGCTAGGTTGTCTGTTTTACTCATGCAACAGACAGTAGACAGGAGACACTTTGTTATGTAAACAAACTTTAGATTTTTTAGCTGTTATTAGTTTAAAAAATAGATCAATTTAATATACAATCTTGTGCTCTTTCACATCATGAAGAGCACTGACAGTGAGGTAAATGGCCATTTAAGCAGTGGCTCAGTAACTGTCAACGCACTGTATAGCCCATAATTGTCCAAAAGCTTGTTTACATCTTATACCTGTTTTGTATTGTGTTCTAGTATCTCACTTGGTGCAGCCTTATTATAAATGCAGCAGTTCATTCAGTGAGGAACACTCTACAACTAGTAACTAAAATGTATAAAAAATCTAATTCCTTGCATTATTTCTTATTATATGCAAGCTCAATTTTTACCTAGGAAAAACAAATATGTTATTTTCAGGTACAAAGCATAGAGAAATGTATGGTTCAGTAACATCATAGATCTGCTTTGTGTTTAGTTGAAATGGGTAATTAGCTTTCAACTTAATCACATTTTCAAGTGTTAAACTGTAAGCATAATTAAACTAAACATTAATTGGATTTAAATAGGAATATATTGGATAAATTATTTATAACCAGCTGTAACCTGCCCTAAAATATCCAATAAAATGATTATACTAAGTACAGAGTTTGACAGATCTAAAAAAAGATTTAAGTATTAATTCAATATTAATTCATTTAAATCCTTGAATTGTATTAGCAAAAACTCTGGTTTTAAACACTGATCTACCAATACAAAAAGCATGTGCAGCTCAGACCTCTTCAAACCATAGCAAACCTTTCAAATGATTATTAATTTAAAAGAATCATACATTTAAAAACAAACACAATTTATTGAGTAATGTAATGGACAACTGTAATAGAAACCAATTCATTCAACATTCTCTGTCTCTAGAAAGTCATATATTTTGTAATCTGTCAAAGCAGTTTAATTAATTTGTAGTTATGTTTAATTATTATTTTACAATTAGATATTACTAAAACAAAGCTAGGTGGGTGAATATAATATATATATATATATATATATATATATATATATATATATATATATATATATACAAAAAGGAAACATTCATCCAGTATATTTACAACAGTAATTAGTATTTATCCTTCACTTGAGATTTAAAAAATGCCAAATAATTCTGAGATACAGAGTGGCAGCCCTTGGTTTATTTTTATTTTTACTTCTTGATTGGTAAAAATATTAATATTTGAAGAACGTAAATTTAATGTAGCTTTTAACAGGACACATTTGAACTATAGCATTGTTGCTTCCAGCAGATAAGCTTTTCTATTAGTTGTCCAGGGGACAAAGGAGGATTTGCAAGGAGACTGTTCAAAAATGTTTTTTTGACTGGTGCAGATTTCCCTGAAATAACCACGGCAGGGAAAGAAGCAGATAAAACAATTTCAGGACCAAAGAAAAAGTGTCCTGATAACGTGTGGAGAAGAACACATCTCACGTCAAATATCAGATTCAGTTTCTTTTTGTGCTGTATCCATTTTTTCCAAATACTGATTTTATTGCTTGTCATTATTAAATGAATCAATTAATCCTTTACACGTTTCGTAGTGTCCTCTCCTTCCCTTAACCTCCTGTCTTTTCCTCTGGCTCTTCTTCTTAACTTTTCCACATCTTATATCCAATACAACCATCTCACCTTCCATGCTCACCTCTCCTCTGTTATGCTCCCATGTGTTACTCTCCTTTCTTTATATACAATCTCCTCCCTCTTCTAAAGCTCATAAGCAGAAACGCTTCTGCAAGTCCCATTCACATCTTGTCTCTCTCCTTCTTCTACTGGCCTCTGGAGATATATCTTCTAACCCAGGCCCCTCATCTGATATTTCCATTTACTAATTATATTATCTGACCACTATGGGTAAGATAACATATTACATACAAGAGACATTCACCTCACGCTGACTTTATATCAGATCTTTTCTCTCTCCTACTAAATTTCATTTTCCACCTACCTTTGCACACCTTCCTACTTTTGCTATTCCCTATCTTTTATTCTTGCCCAGGTTTCTGCATCTTATATTCCCTTTAGATTGTAAGTAGCGAGTTTACAACCTTTTAGGGTGCTTTTGGGAAAAAGCACTTTCTACAAAGATTCTAAGCTCAAAACAGTGCCCTCCAATTTCTGCAGTTCATTAACATTGTATTTTTCCTTGTTCTTATTCCTGTACAGCGCTACGGAATATCTTGCTGTATTATAAATAAAACTTAATAATAATAATAATAATAATAATAAAAAAATAAAAAAATCCCTCTGGCCCCTTTCTTCCAGATCTCCATTGCATTATTATTATTATTTTTTCAAATGTTTAAGTAAGCTACTAGTTACATGTTTCTTTTCTTGTACTCTATATAATATTTTAATTTTATGGCTTTCCCACCATATATGGATGGATGTACCCATTTTTATGTTTTTATGTGTGGATTAAGTATAATATTTTATAGTTTGTTTGTTTAGTCTAAATATTTCTTGATGCTCTGGGGTTCTGATCCCATTTTTTTGCCATAAATCGTTATCTATTTCTCTATTTAGAATAAGCCCCCTATTTGTGTGTATATGTTATTTCACTATTTGTATTCAGATATTTAAGCATGTTATATAGTTCCTATATAGTTTCAGGACCATTTCTACAATGGAAACACTGGCTTCAAAAATAGTAAGATTGTAAAAAGTTTAGTTTTTTTATTTATGTTTGTATATAGTGTTTGACTTGAAGGTTTTGCCATCTGTCAGTCATATAATTCATAATGTGTTTTCACTTTTTGAAAAGTCATTATTTCACTATTTCTCATAATATGAAATAAGCATGAAAAATAATTATCTTGTCATCTTAAAAAGATAAAATTAACAAAAATTCAAGGATATGTGGCTTTAGTGCTTTACACTATTATTTGTGAAATACATTTTATAAAAATTGTGTAACTTCATTTTCAAATAATTAAAACCAGAAAAAACATTGCTGAAACATTGTCAGCGGTTTGAGTATTAAACGAGACTCAAATCTCTATTTTCATAAATTTCAAATTTTAATTGGAACTGATGGTGTTGTTTTTGATACACAATCTTAAAACTAAACAGACATAAATAAAAATAATAATTAGATCAAGTAACATAGAATTTAACTTCACTTTAACTATACTGAGAAGACTTGAGGGCCCAATGGGATGGTTATGATGTAGAGGAGGAGAGAGGTTATTGCTTAGAATCTACACTTTGGTTCTTGTAAGCACAGGCTACACTTTGGTTCTTTTACTGTAGGCACAGGCTACACTTTGGTTCCTATAAGCACAGGCGACAGGAGGTTAAAAACCGAGGGTCCACTGCAGTATTATTTACTATTTTTACAGGTTGGTTGTAAAGTATGCCTACTAGGAATACAAATCTATCATTTGTACCTTTTGTTCTGGAATCTTTTTGCAAGGGCATGTTTTTATGTATTACAGCCACCCCAGCTTTTTTAGCTCCCCCAGAAGCTAATATATGTAGGAAAGTTTTTATCTAACAATTTTGGAAATGAGGATTTGGAAGAGAGTTTCCAATAAAAGTTTGATCTTTTATTATTATTGTAATCTTTAAATGCTATTTTTTTTATAGGGTTGTTAAGTCCTTTCACATTATGTGATAACATTTTAACCTAGCTATAATCTTTTAGATTTCTTTCTCTTTTTGGAATTTGAAGATAAATTAATTGTAAGTATGCTTCAATGCATTTCTTTCTATAAGCTAGAAAGCTATTTTTTTTTGCTTTGTAGTGTGGATTTGGGCATGTTCTATTTTTTTGTACAATAATTTGCATTTCAAACATAGAGCCCTATTCTAGTCCACCAATATAGCCAATTACACCATGATTAAGAGCAAAGTAAAACTACCTAACTATTCTATCCTCCCATCACAGAAACATTGAGCCCTATTCTATTAGAAGCCCGCAAATGACTCTAACAAGTAATTTTTTCTGCTAGTGTTGTTTTCTCTAAATGTTTAGATGCCTTCTATTGACTCAAGCCCGCAAAATCCATCCTTATGCCTAAACTAGTAAACCCTGCCCGCACTTGCAAGTTTTTAGGGGGCATGATTATCTGACACACAGGAGCCAATAGAAAACGTACTAACAGGATCAGTGATTGACAGGGAGAGATAATAAAGCTGCAAGCTACATGCCCATGCGTTGGCTGTGTTGTAGATCTTTACAAATTAGCACACAGGTCCCGGAGCTGGCAGTTTTTGGTCTTGGAGAGTAAGTGTAACCTATTTTGGAGAGTAGGTTATTGCTGTTTTACTGATTTCTATTGCTAAAATACATATTTTACACATAATCCCTCAAAACACATATTAACTGATAACACATAATATGCATACCCATGAGTAATAATACACATAGGTGCACATATAGATATGTCACTACATCCACACACGCCCCCCCCCCCACCCTATTCCCTACATATAATAAAAACACATAAAACATACATTTTTTTTTACATCAGAAATATATATATTTATATATGTACATTTATTTTCATTTATTCTTATTTTATTTTTGGGATT
Source organism: Discoglossus pictus (assembly GCA_027410445.1). Taxonomy (NCBI): domain Eukaryota; kingdom Metazoa; phylum Chordata; class Amphibia; order Anura; family Alytidae; genus Discoglossus; species Discoglossus pictus. The sequence goes on along the minus strand of CM050167.1, from coordinate 358,676,425 downwards.
GTTAAGGAGGGTGGAGAGAGGATGGGATAAGTAGGAAGGAGAAGAGGAATAGAGGAGAAGCAAGAGGATATAGAGGTGGCCCTGGGGAGTCTAGGTGAGGATGGAAGGAGTGGAGGTGAGGGTGGAGAGAGAGGGAGGAGAAAGAGGGAATGGAGGTGATGGTAAGAGAGGGAGGAAGAGAGGGAGTGGAGGTGAGGTAGAGGGAGGGAGGGATTCGCCCATAGTCATAGGCACACTAAGAACAGGATCAGAGAGGAGGGGCCTTATCCCAGGGGGCTAGTGGGGGAGGGACAGGCCTCAGAGTCAGAGACGTGAGGACAGGATCCCCGTCAAAAGTTAGGAGAGCAAGAGGCTGGGGGCAAGCATTACAGACATGAGGAGATGGTGGTCCTCCTCAGTGTCATTCCTGACCACCCCACAATCCTTGCGGGGGGGGGGGGGGGGGGGGTTAAGCCCAGGCATGGATGGAGGTAGCAGCCGCACTTACAGCAGTCGGCTTAAGAGAAGGGGATATGAGGTTGGTTAAGCATCATTTCAATTACGTCCGGGCCAAGAAAAAGAGGATGATGGCAGAGGAGGAGAGTGCAGCGGGAGCTCAAGTGGTGGCCCATAAGTGTCTGTCAAGTACAGCGAGTGGGAGAGGGTGATCAAGGAGATGCTGAGCCAGTTGCCCTCCGCTGGAACTGCAGGCCTGGTGAATATTGATTTTGTGTAACTTTAATTATTTAGCACCCATAATGTTCAAGCTGTGCTAAAAACAATGGAGTTGTATGGCTGAATTTGCGTCTTTGTGGGTGGGGAACTCATATTCGGATTGAGAGTAGCTGATAGAATAAGTGGCAATATTAAGAGTGATTTTAAGTGTGTATACATTTATGAACTGGGCAATAGAATAAGGCTCATTGCTAGAGAACTACTATGAATGACTGTGGCAAAACAAAGACAAAAAATACAGCAAACTTTTCCATTGGTTTTCTCAAAGTTGAAAAATTATGAGCTACTCTTTTTGAATTTTTACACCAAAACCCTATTCTAATTAGACTTTACTGATCACTCGCAAATCATGGCAGAGCCGTAACATTAAAACTCTGAAGGAAAATACTAAACACCATTTGAAATGGTTTTAAAACCATGGCTGGCTGAATGCCAGAGCAGCAGTTAAAGAGATAGGAGACCACTTTAAACAATAGAACTACATGTTATATCATCAGAAATAAATAATTAACATTGCTATAAGCACATAAGTGACCTTAAAAACAAATACATTTCCATATGTAACACATTAGACAAATAGGAACGGAAAAAATGTGTGCTCACAGCTGGATTAATCTGTTAAAGAGACAGCACATTTATAAATAGCTTAAAAAATCATATAACCCCATTACAAATATATACTATAATATGTTACAGTCACAGATACACAAATGTGAAAAATAAAAATTATATATATATGTATATACAGTATATATATATATATATATATATATATATATATATACATCACTATGTTTTTCACCAACTACTGGAAATATGACACCTCCATATAACATATTACAATGTCCAGGGGAACTTAGACCACAGTTTACAAGAGGTTAATAATAATAATAATAATCAGCAAACACATGGACCACAGTAGCTGCTATGAATCACTCACTATTAAGGGATAGACAAACCCCAAATAATACTCAACAAATGGAGTGATCACAGCAATGTTTTGAAACTGTTAAGGAAGGCCTATAAACACAAATGAAAACTGTGGAGAGTAACATGGAGCACCAGGAATCTTACTGCCGTCAATGGGAATCATGGGTACATGCCATTGCTGTCGTGCAAGTAGCAACATGTATACCAATAATGATCATATGACAATTATCTAATCTTAATTGATCAATTCATTATTTGTTAGACATGTCAGATGGTTAACAACCCTTCAGTGCAATGGTGAGCCACAACAGTGTCACAATGAATGTTTATCAAAATGTTAATAACCACTAATGATGTTTTTAACTCATGCATTAAAAAATATTGATGATAACATTAAAATAGGTGCTTGAACACACTTTGTACACTTTAATACATTTGATCACTTGTACACCCCGCTTGTGTCACTGGAATTTTCAGGAATGTTCACAGAATAACTGTTAACTAATTGTTATGTAGGTTGATGTCCCAATTCAATATATATTACAAGCACACAGAAAGATTAATAACTGTATAACAATGACATTGTTTGTTAAATACACTGAGCAGTCATAAACCTATCTGACCGTGCATTAATATCATGGGTGTGGGCGGATCCGAGAGCGCAAGAGGCTGTTCTTGAAACAGGAAAAACCTAAAGCAATAATAGTAATACTGTATGTTAACAATGATTCATATAATCTAATAGAGTCACATGTGGTCATTACGTAATCAGATGAATAAAAATATCATCATTCAACACTCCATATAATAGGAGTAACCAGTAATGTGCATAGAACATACAACATGTATTCATCTGCTCCATTACACAGATCATTTAACTCATAGATTATGTAATCCAATTCAATTACACACATACAGTGTGCTCAGAAAAACAAAACAGTTAAAAAGAAGGACCTTATCTAAAAAAGGCAAAGAAGGAGAAAAAAACTATCTATATAAAACTGTATTTACAGTACAGTGCTAAATACTTTAATTGTAACAAAAGATCAACTTACTTATTTTTTATATCTTTTGTCTTGTCAGTTGTTATCATGGACTCAACAGAAACAGATGGTTTGATAATTAATATTTCCTTTTGTCCTGATCATATAGAAAGGACTGCTTTTTCAGATTATGTCAATTAAGTTTTAGTTGGTTTCTCTTTTTCCTCTGTCATCTTCCCAATTTAAGCTTTCTGTTGCTATTTAATTTGTCATGACTTGATATTATATGTCAAATGCAAAATATAAAAAGTGCAATTAGGCAGTTTAAAACAAGATAATTGTCAAATTACTGAGGATCCACAGTTCTCTGCTTCTTCTCATTAGGACAACAGTTTCAAATCTATGACCCCAGTGGCCTTTAACTAGTAGCTGCTGGCTAATGAATGTGCAGTTGAAAATAAATATAGCTTATTTTTTTTTTATACATTCATTAGATGCTAGCTAAAAATATTCAATTGTAAATTTATTTTTTTAGATAATGAAGTGTAATACATAATACCCTTATATTACAGACATAATGAAAAAATATTGACCTCCATCAGTGATGAACCTGATAAAATTACTAACATTAAGTTAGAAGTTGTTTTCTAAGATTGGATAAGTAAATTAAATTACTGACATTATGCTCAAAGTTATTTAACGTTGACTGGCAAACCTAAAAGAGAATGAATTATGGTTTGAAAAAGTCCTCTATGACCGGTGAACCTATAAATAAAGTAGTGACATTATGGTCTTCCGAGCGTGATTACTAAAATATATTTTAATGCAAACAGATGGGAATCCATGGCTATTGGGCCCCAGAATTATTCTGGGGCTACAGAGCTCAAGAAGGGGCTGGCAGCACTTAGCCTGCAGTGGTTTAAAAAAAAATTGCAGTAATAAAAAAAGTTGCATGCCATCCTGAAGAACACATATATAATAACTACTATCAATTTACAAAATCATGAAACAACTCACTCTCCAAGGATGGGGGGAAAAAATAAAACATTGATGTTATGGACCCCTTTTTCTCAGCCTTGGTGTTGGCTTATTGAGCCCATTAAAGGACAGGCAGCTTGGCTACAGCCACTGGATAATGTACATCAACATCTCCTTTGTATTTGTAATCTGTTTTGTCCCATTGTTTGCCAGATAAAGTTAATCACATCTGAAATATGTTAGAGTCGGCAGGATGTGTATTGGAGTTTCAGCCTATTGCCCTCAGGAAGCTACTGCTAGACCCCATGTGAGGCCATTTTCTATAATTGTCGGCCATGCCCTCTCATTGTTACACTGTGTACACCCCTTCTGTATCTACTGCTATAAATATTGCTGACTTTTCAAAATAAAACAGTTCACTTTTGAGGCATATAGTAATTGTATGCCTCTTATTTTGCTCCTGTTCTCCTGGATGGCTGAGGGAAGTACTGGAAGACCCTGTAGGATTCTGCTGGGGTAGGTTTGACTGTAACAAGTCTTACCAAGTCCCCAAAGAAGAAGCAGATCTGGAGTCTCTTGGTAGCCTAGAAGTGCTTATTTCTGATACAAGGACCCTGATCGATTACAGAAGCCAGATATCAGGGTGCTTGTGCTGAGATTTCCAAGAACCCCTTGGTCCTTGTGAGTAGTTAACCTGTGGTCTATAGCAGGTGTCCCTGTGGTAGATAGACCCTAAACTTGGATCGTACCAATTGATTTGCAGCAAATTATATTACTGCACCAAATAAGTTTACAAGAATATACAAAATTTAATATTCACATAATCAGTGAATGAATGCATTTTTTTTTATAAAATAAGTTACAGTTGACTCCCTCACCATAAACATCCAATCAAAATGCCGCAAAAAAAAACAGTTTGTCAGATGAGGAAGTCTCTACGTATCATGGTCATTTATTTATGGTATTATAACTCAAAAACAGCTGATGATGTAAAAAGAAATTTAGCAGAAGCATGCAATTTGTTTCAAATAACTCTTAAACTACCACATTTCAAACCAATCCATTCAGTAAAATTTTCCCTATAAATGAGACAAGTTTATAAAGAGAAAAATAGCATTTATAAATTCACCATAAAACAGTTGAAGTTTGGCTGGTCAGATTTATATGAAAACTGGTAAAAAAAATCAAACGCTAAACACTCTTAAAATACAAATTTTCAAACTGATAAGATAAACCATTACAACATTTATTAGCAAATAAGAATTGAGCGTATGAGCTTATAATGAAATAATGAAACAGTATGAATATACTGCATTATTTATATATATATATATATATATATATATATATATATATGTATATATATACTAATTATTGATTGATTAACTGAAATCTTATATTGTAGATCTAATAAATAAATCTAGATAGATAGATAGATGGATAAACATAGATAGCACAATTACAGAATCTCTGGAAAAGGTCTTGTGTTGTTTTAGTCACATTTTTTAATTAATTACATAGAAATTGAGTGGTTGATTACACTTTTTTTTATAATATATAGAATGATGATAAGCAGGTCATAGTGATTAGTTAGATAGCATTCAGAGTCTTAAGTGAATTAGTCATTGTAGACACATACAATAACTGAAACATTATGATTGCAATTTAAGACTTACAAAAAAAGCTTCTAGGGAAGAAGAAGCGAGATCACTTTGTTTCCACAGAGAGCTAATCCTATTACTACATTCTACAATGTTAAAGCAATACATTTTTCCTTCATTAAATGTGTTAAATGTCTTAGGACATATCTGTAGTTTCTACATAGATCCTAAAAGAAAATGAATTGCATTTAATTTAATCCCTGGGGCTTTGTTATTTCAACAAGAGTAACGTGATTCATTTGCCCCAAGTCAGTATAGCTGATACATTATAATACAATTTCTAAGTTTAATAAACAATTTTGCTAATTAACTCAACAAAACAAAAAACATAAAAAATAGTATTAATGCAAACAAGTTAACAGCACTGCTTTTAGCAGAATAAATAAAGCAGGGATAATAAAATTATCTATTGTGATATATAACTAATGCCACAAAATATGCAAAATTTCGATGCCACTTATAAAGAACGCCGTTTAGTAATACATTTAAAGGGAAACCTTCAGAATGCATGTATATGTCTACAGTTCATAATTTATTCACTTTTCTGTAGCATTTTTTTATCAGAAGTTATTTCAACTTTTAAAAAGTTTTCATGACATCATAGTTTAAAGCTTTATCATAGCATTATTGAAAGGATTAATGAGTATAGATTTAAACCTGTAGATTCAAGAGAATTTGAGGGTCTTGTTCATGAGTACACAATCTCATGGTGCTTTTATCTAAAGCTCTGAATACCAAATGATTCTTGCTCAAAAGCTTAAATATAAACATGCTAAACCTCATTTTTTACCATATTACTTCACCAACAACTTTTTACCCCTTTGCATTCAAGTCAATGAAGAGGAAAGACATTTTGAAATACTCCCTATATTTAAGAAGGGGGCAAGAGCAAACCCGGGGAATTATAGACCTGTAAGCCTAAACTTCTGTAGTGGGAAAGCTTTTAGAAGGGTTAATAATGGATAATATACAAGAGTATGTCTATTCAAAAAGCATTATAAGTAGGAGCCAACATGGATTTATGAGGGATAGGTTGTGTCAAAAAACCTAATTAGTTTCTATGAGGAGGTTAGTAGGAACCTGGATCAGGGCAACTCAGTGGATGTAGTCTATTTAGATTTTGAAAAGGCTTGTTATACAGTGCCACATGGGAGACTATTGTGCAAACTAAGGAATACAGGAATTGCAGTAAATATCTGCTCATGGATTGAGAGCTGGCTAAAAGACAGGAAACAAAGGGTTGTTGTAAATGGAACATACTTGGATTGGACTAATGTGGTAAGTGGGGTTACTCAGGGTTCAGTATTAGGTCCTCTCCTCTTTAATATATTTATTAACGACTTAGAAGTAGGATTGGAAAGTAGTGTCTCCATTTTTGCTGATGACACGGAGTTGTGCAAGGTAATTAAATCAGAAAATTACATACTTTCCCTCCAAGGGGATTCACATAAATTAGAGAAATGGGCAATTAAATGGCAGATGAGATTTAATATGACTAAATGTAAGGTTATGCATCTGGGAAGGAAAAATAACCATGCAATCTATAAACTTAATGAAGCAAATCTAGGGGTATCTGATATTGAAAGTGATTTGGGAGTGCTTGTTGACAACCACCTATGTAACAGTTCTCAATGCCAAGCAGCAGCTGCAAAGGCAAATAAACTATTAGCATGTATTAAGAAGGGTATAGAAGCAAGGGACGCAGATATAATCCTGTCACTATACAAATCCCAAGTACGCCCTCATTTGGAATATGGAGTACAGTTTTGGGCACCAATTCATAAAAAGGACATTTCAGAACTGGAAAAAGTACAGAGAAGCGCTACAAACTAATAAGGGGAATGGAGGGGCTAAGTTATGAAGAAAGACTATCCAAATTAAACTTATTTTTTCTAGAAAAATGGCATCTAAAAGGGGATATTATTACCCTATATAAAAACATCCAGGGTCAGTATAAAAATTTGTCAAGAGAGCTTTTTGTGCCAAGAGGTTTTCAACTGACAAGAGGACATGCTTTGAGGTTAGAACTAAAAAGATTCCACATTAAAGAAAGAAAAGGTTTCTTCGCAGTAAGGGTGGTTAATCTGTGCAATTCTCTACCAAGGGAGATGGTGACAGTGGATTCAATAGATTATTTTAAAAGGGGATTGGATATATTTTTAATTAAAAAGATCATTCAGGGTTATCCTGGTTAATTAGAGAGGGAGTATTGATCCACGGAGAAATTCGATCACCAGTATCTGGGGTCAGGAAGGAATTCATTTTTTTGAAAATGATAAGAGACTTATTGCACTACTTTCTGTTATAAAATAAATATATAAAATGCAGAGTAATGGGACAGTGCCTACTGGTGGTGTAGAGAAGCCTAGGTTCTACACTAAATAGTTGCAAACACCTGTCTGAACGTTGGATATTTATGTGTCCGTTACATAAAAGACTGCTCTCACGCAACCTATAAGATCCTCCAACACACTCTTTATAGTATATATGCCTACCTGGAGCAGCACACTTTAGGGTGGAAAGGGTTAGCAGATTTTCACTTTATCTGTCCTGAACTTATATGTAAGCCTGACTAATAAAACAGCTTTATTGCCTTCTTCTTTATTGAGCTTCTTTTTTTTCTTTTTTTATATATCCAGAAATTGTGAAGTTTTTTTATTTAAGTTACTATACCAGCTTATATGCTCAGTTATAATACTATGGAAGCCTAAAATGAAAATAACTAGTCTTCATATTAAGGTTGTGAATTGTGTTGGTTATAGAGATAACATCTTGAATACTGATAAAGGGTTAAACAGTTAAGTGTGAAATTGAGCAAATTATCTACCATTAGTACAAGGAAAAACCAAAATCCATCTAAAGGGAAAACCAAAGAAAAGGATAAAAAGGCTGCTGCTAAAGCGTACTCTGATTTCTTTTCCCTCTCTGAAAGAGGAAAAAAAAAAAAACCTTAAACACTTCACAACTTCAAAATACTTCAAAATTAGACCTATCAGGCTTACAATTAGACTCCAGTATAATGGAGAAACATGTATTAGTAAAGCCTTTTGTTAAGGAAGATCAAGACATTGTAACAGTAACTTATATGAAAGGTTTACTCGTTAGATTTTCAAAACTCCTTAAAAAGGGAATTGTCTCTAATGATGAAGGAAATAATAAAATTATAGGTGTCTTGTCAAAAAGAACAGAAGAACTAGAAAATAGATACAAAAAATATGGTTAGATAACCAAACATTGACAGAACAAGTGAAAATTTTAGAAGAAGTTAAAACTCTTAAACAAAAACGAGAGTATCTGGAGGATCACTCCAGAAGAAACAATATCAGAATAAGAGGGACCCCAGAGGATACTGACCCTAGTGAAATTAAGTAATTTGTTACAGGCTTCTTTAATCACCTGGTTGAATCATGCCAACGGGAGATAATAAAATACACCAGATACACAGAATCCCTCTTACAACTAAGTTCTCTAGGGAAACCCCTAGAGATGAAATTAGCAGAATTTTTTTATTTCAAATATAGAGTCTATGCTAAGACCTGTTAGAGAAAAGAAGGTTCTTGAAGCTCCATATGATAAATTACTGATTTTTTCCTGATCTGTCCAGTTCAACTCTGAACAAAAGAAGAGATTTTAAAAATATAACATAATGCATTAAGGAGAGAAAACATCCCCTATATATGGGGTTTCCTCATAAAGCTAGCTGTTACTATGAACAATCAGAAAATTATAATTAATTCAAGAGCAGATGGAGAAAAAATCTGAGGGAATGGAAAATGGAAAGTTGTTTCTTTATTTAAGTTTAAGTGACAAAACATACTCTTCCCTCTCTCTTTCCCCTACAATAGACAGCAAAATCAATATAAATTGGAAAAGTAGGAAAGGGAAAAAAAAGAAAAAAGAAGGGGGGAAAGAGATAAGCTCTGCCCCTCTCTCGGCTGTCCATGCCGATCCATGGTTTTTCTCTCACCCTGACCGATTATGGGCCATATTAAATTCGGGAAACGTGTTAAAACGTATCCCTTAACTCTCATCTTATCGCTATTTGAGCATTAAGAAGCCTCACAGACGACTCACGGGTTAGCTGCGAAAAAAGCCTTTTCGGTTGAACAATGTTGAACTTTCTGAACGTAAATCCTTTGATCCATCAAGCCTGTGACCGCTACGTCTTCAATTTAGCTATTAAATTGCAACGAACCACTCGCTCGCAAGCCCATAACAGTCAAATGGAGACCAAAGCCCAACATGTGCTCAAGAGGACTCGCAAGTGGTATAAAGTCCAATGAATAGCACTTGTAAAGGAAATAAAAACACACTACTGTACTCATATGAAAATAGCACAACATTGAATTAATAGCACAACATTCTCAAGCCCGCAAATCGGCTCAGAAAAATACTTGATTTCATGTGTTTTTTTTGTGTTATATCGATTGAGGAAATCAATGTACATATACTGTAACTCGCATGTGATAGAATATCAGCAAGCACATAACACGCAAATGGAGCCCAAAGGCCCTTTGTGTGCTCGAGAGCACCCGCAAGGGAGGTAAAGTCCAATACGTAACGCTTGTAATCCAAATAAAAACCTAATGTGTTAATACATATACTGTAACTCACATGTGATAGAACATCATATTTGCGGCTTTATTAATATTGCATTATGACTGAAATGTGGGTTCACCTGTAGCTCGTATTTGAAGCCTTTAAGACTATGAAATCCATCCTCAATTTTCTGGTGACGCAATGCTGATGATCTCTGTTTCCATTGACTCCATCGAAACCTGTAACTACGGGCTTGCTTAATTGTTTGTGTTCTAGCCCGCAACTCCGACAGGTGAAAACTGGTTTATGATTTAGCATCTCCAGCTTGTTGCTCGCAGCCTTTCTAATCTAATAGCACCATAAATTGGCCAAATTTCAAGCCCGCTGCCGTTACATGCTTCACATTGGAGTTACAGGGCTAGAATTTAATATGGCCCTTAGATCTTAAAAACAGTATCTATGGAGTTACTAATGTTTAGAGAGAGTATTGAGTTATTGAACCTGCAATGTGGATGTGGTATAAATGCTAATTGTTATTTTTTTGTTTGAATGTATTTATGTATGTCATTTTATGATGTGCACTTTTTGTACCAGGGAAATTTTAGAGAAAGGGCAGAAACAGAGAGGTGTACTAATCCATAGACATACCCTATCTTGCATGTACCGCACTTACGATTATCTCACAAAATGTCAAAAGCCTAAACACGCCATTCAAAAGACACTCAGTGATGTCCTCCTTTCACAAAGAAAAGGCTGATATTTTATGTATACAGGAAAAACACTGGATTGTTGACCGAGAGCCGAACCTGCCTAGTAAAATCTACAATAAAAAAATAACAGCAAGCTACAAGACTAAATTTAGAGAAGTTGCAATCTTTTTTAACAAAAAACCTTTTGGCATCAGAGGAGTTCACTGATGTTGTATACAAGGTACATACATTATTTGGGTGGGAAATATAAACAATATAATGTATACAATTGTAAATGCATAGGCTCCAAACCACAAACAAAACTTGCTTCTTAACAAACTCTTGAAACATATAATACATTTAAAGAAGGTCATCTAGTATTGTGTGGTGATCTTAACATAAGTCTACATCCCAAGCATGACAGGAAACCATTAAATAACTTAGATCCAGACCCAGGAACTAAGAGAAAGGCTAAACATTTTAGTTTGTATGATAGCTGCAGAATTTTCCACCCTAATTTTATTCATATAGACATCACACATACACACAAATAGATTATTTTTTTACTAGATCATACATTTCTGGATATTATTTTTAAAATTTAAATAACACCTATAAGATTGGTCAGGCCATGCATGTCTAAAATTATACTTAAATAGACACTCAGAATTTAAAACCTTACATAGATAGATATTAAATCGGACATTATTTAAATCCAAGTAAGACAGAGCCAAGTTAAAAAGAAAAATAGATAGATTCTTTGTTTTAGATTTGACAGATTTTTCATTTAATTCAATCTTGTGGAACTTACACAAGGCAGTAATTAGAAGTATAAAGAATTCAGGGGCTATAGCTAGAGCTAAGAATAGGGGCACCTCTTTAAGATACTTATATAAAAAAAAAATAATTCGATAAAATTAACATGATAAAATGAATGTTATTCATTGTTGTATTTGTTTGTTAGATATTTTAAGGTAGAGTGAGCAAATATATAGTATTTTTTTTTTTTTTGAAAAATATTTTTTTTCAGTTAATCTTTAGTAATTTACCTTTACATGAATTACAGCCCTATTAAATTGCAGCCCTTTATCTCCAACGTGAGCTTTGCATCGGCTGTGGGCTCGAGATTTGGCCTACTTATGTTGCTATTAAATTAGAATGGGCTGCGAGCTACGAGCGAGAGATGCTATCGCATAACCAGTTCTTGGCCATCGGAGATGCGTGCTTGAACGCAAACAATTAAGCAAGGACGTAGTTAGTCAGATGGAGTCAATGGAAAAAGAGATTGTTATCGTTACGTCACTGAAAATTACAGTTTGCGATCGAACCCACATTCCAGATATGATGCAATATTAATAAAGCGGTAAATATGATATTCTATTACAGCATATGTATTAACACATTGATTGCAGGGATCGATATAACACAAAATATAAACATGAAATAAATTATTTTTCGGGACCGATTTGCAGGCTTGAGAATGTTGTGCTATTAATTCTAAGACCTAACATCACTTTCCCTTATAATAAATGTACAATAGTGAGTTTTTATTTGCATTACAAGCGCTACGTATTGGTCTTTACCCCCTTGCAGGTGCTCTCAAGCTAATTATTAAATATGTTGATTGTTTTATCAATGATTAAAATACAACATTAATAAACCTGAACCTTTAAAAAAAATGGATAATTTATCAACTGAATATTTTTACAGGAACAATCCTATAATGATTTTTTAACAATATACAACTTTCATAAATTAAGATAGGCATAGAAAACATAGTTCATCATTCAAACTAAAGTATATCTACGATATTGCTGAAGTAGATTTATAGATTTCCTCATCTAGGCTTTATGAAAAATGTTCTTGCTATGTTTCACTTCAGACTTCAGAAAGAATCATATAAGAGATAACAAATTATGAGTCTATGTCATAACACTACACATACAAGGCTACAAACCTAAACAAAATAAATAAATACATGGTGCTCCCCGACTAATGGGGCACAGCCAGGCCTGGTGAGGAGCAGTAATGCACCCAAAAGAGCGGACCTACCTGTGTGTAGCCCTCAGTTCACAGATGGCAAGCACAGATGTCGGGGCACACTATTGGCCGTGGGATGGGGTAAGTAATATATGTGGATGGGACAGGTATGTGTGAGTAGTATTGGGCTATAATATATGTAAATAGCATGGGGCCGAAAAGTATTTATGAGTAGGATTGGGGTAAATAATAAATATGTGACTACACAAGAACAGAAAGGTATGTTTGAGTGAGATGGGGCAAGTAATATACAGTATCTTTATGGGACTGGTGTGTCTCGGGGAGCGCTATTGGGCGTGCACGCATTTAGCCAAGGGCACATTTGTCTTCTGCGCAAATTGTCGACGCCCTTACATCAGCGTTCATTTAGCTTGCGCGCTTAAGTCGTGCTACCCTGCTTTCAGTTGTACATTAAGACTTACCCAAGTCTATTTTGTATGATTTTAGACAAACAAAATCTAATAAATGTTTTTCATTAAACACACCTTGTGATCCTACTGTATTTCCTTACTCCACTCTCCATTTTGTATCTGGTGACTAAAAAACTGTCCAGTTTTATTTGCAAACTAAAGTTCAATGGAGAACTTTGAAAGCTCACTTAGTTGGACATGGAACGGTTCTGGATTTAACTAGGAATATAATATACCTGTGCATTTATTTACTTTTATGTACTTTTTTTTATTAAGAAGTGCTTAATAAGCTCTGTATATTTCTGCCTAAACTCATACAATTTTACCTGTTTGGGTCTACCATCTGTAGCTCATGCAGCTCATGAATACGCAGACTTTGAAGTGCAAGGTTTCACATAGGCCAACCAGTGTTGTCTCTCAAGCAGCATGATGCAGAATGTTGGCACTCATTGGTTACTATGAGACAGTGCACCCCTTGTAATTAGACGTACACTGTCTTCATGAGCCACAGAGGGGAGAAACCAGTTAGGAACTATTTGTAAGGTTTTAGGCAAAAAAACAGAGCTTTTAATCATGTCTTAATAAAATAAATTACATAAAAGTAGATACATTATATTATATGACTAGTGAAATCCAGAAACCGTCCATGACCCTTTAATTTTTCTCATCAATTAGTTATCCCTTAAAGATATCATCCTTATACCACTATTTTCATTACAAAAGTGTTCTTATGTATTCATAAAGTGTGAACATTTTAGGGCTATAGAGTTCGGTTAACTGGGTGAGAAAAATAGGCATAACTAAGGACAAAGAATTGGTTGTGGCCTCTGCTCATGTAAAAGCTTTTAATCTACAGTGAACCATTTGATGGTAGTCTGATTATGTCCGGATCTTTTGTAGGGCTTATATTCTAGTCTTCTCTGAAAAAAATGCATATTCAAATAATATTTTGATAATTAAGGTCCAATCGGAAAGAGCAAGGAAGGATGTCCTACAGGGAAAGTGTCATGGAACAGTCCTGCAGAATAGTGTGAGAGACAGTAAAACAGAGAAGATTCATATGTAATTGTCAGAATAAAATATGTGGGTTAGAGAATACTTAAAGACCAAAATAGTAATACAGGGAGCATTTTGAATTTGATCTTGGAGGATATGGTAGCCAAGGAACGGACCCGTGGCAAGATAGAAATTAAATAGATCAGCAATGATCAGTGATAGTATAGTAGAAAGAGATGGAATATATAGTGAGGGGCTATAATTGTGACTTAAGATGTAAGGCATTCAGTAGTGGTAGTGAGACTTCCTGAGAGCATTTTACATAGACGTAAATGGATCTCATTCTTTCTTCTGGTGAATGGAATTGTCTATTACGAAAGAATATATTATAGTATCACTGCTCAGTATCCTTAAAGGTAGTGGGAAGATGGTTCTGTGGGAAATATAGTCCTTCCAGCCTGCTTGAAACATAGTTGTATTCAAAATGTTTTTTTCTTTTCTTAAATATATGTATAGTGGATGGTTTTCCAATCCTCTTTCTAGTGAAAACAATGTATTTGTAAGAAACATTTGCAGAACATCCCAGATTTCATGTTATAGAAGAGATAGGTAAAGGTTCTGGAGACTGTATAGTTGAACTTTAGTGTTGCAGCTTTCAGCAGATATGCTTATTAAGTGTTACTTGATATGATATCGTCTTGTGGAGCCTCTCCATACAACAGGAACTAAAGAAACATGCAGAGCGAAAACTGTTTTTTTCTCTTGGAGGCATTAGAATTATGATTCACATATTCCATATCTAGAAGTACAGGATGGCAGCTTTTTGCTTTAATTATAGGTAAGTAGGACTTTTTGTTATAAATATTCTAAAAAATATATTAATCTAAATTACATCATAAAGTTTGGAATGAGCTTTGTTGCATTCATTTTGTGGTTGATTACCTAATTTTAATTAACTTTGTATGCACAAATGAATGTACTGCATAGCCGACCATAATAAATAATTGACCTTTTTAACAAGATATTATTGCAATTCCATAGTAACAAACATTATAAAATGTGTGTTTTACATAGCCATGTCACCATCTTTATTTTTTTAGTAATGCTATGTGGATTTTATTAAAGAAAAAACAGAAAAATAAAAAAATAAAAAAGTAAAACACTAAAGATGAGCTACTGAAAATTTAAGGAAGGTAACACATGAAATAAATGGATCCATGCCCCTCCAGCTATCAGGTGGTAACCATAATTAGTATTATTTGTTATTTGGACTCTTTAAAATACCTTTTAATGCACCATACCAATTAAAATTACATGAGATCCTGATGGACCCTCTTACAAATAAGGGCTAACATGCCATACTTTTCAAATGGTGAACTGAAATCAATTATTGACCCATTCTACTTTTAGACAGTGGCTCTTCCACATAGCAATGCATATCCACAAACAAAAAATATAATATAATATATCTGATTAAAAAAATAACAATATATCTCTTGTGTCTATTTCACTGAAAAAAAATTACTGGAATTGATGAAGGAAATAGAAGGTGCCAATATTTGGCTTAGAACAGGGTGAAAAAGGTTCAAGAGCAAAATTTAATAAACCAATTATTTATTTTTACAAAATGAAATTTAAAGTTAGTAACCTATTTTGATTTAAATATCATATATAATCAAATATTATATTAAATACATTAAATAAACATTTCATTATTTATACATTAAAATGATTTGTTTTTTTTTGCCTTTGAGAAAGACGTCCTTAGTGATGTCGAAACATGTGGGCGTAGTACAACGTAGTGTGCGTCCTGACATAGGACGTGTGCATGCGCCGTCAATCCCGGAAGTAATATGAGATAGAGCCAGTTTCTTGAATACTAAAACGCAGTCTATTCGTTCCCACTCGTCACTTTAATAGGCAGCAACTCCCCAAATCCTATAGACTCTACCTAGATGAATCTTGTCCCCCTCAGACTGCATTTAGTTGCAGTTCACAGCTATGGATAATGGTCCTGCCGCATCATAGATGTTCTGGTATAATATTGAAAGAAGGGTAGCTCTAGTTATAGTTATCTAGGTGGGTTTTGCATAACACTTACTTGCAACCCCTCCATTATGAATGTACAATTATTGTACATCTTGCAAGCTGATTATGACCAGACACTATACTATTGGACCAAGAGACATTTAAACAGAAAAAGCTCTGAACACATATTTACTACTCATAGATTGTGTGTAGGATATCTAGGATCCCTCCATTGTGGAGTTTATATATATACAAATTTGCCAATAGGATTACTAGTCTCCATACATTTGCCTTTCGTTTAACTTTTCTCTTTGTATCCATGCTATTTTTGTACATTTAAATTGTAATCGCCGTTTTTAGCTAGACAAATAAAAGTTAATCAAATGTAATCTTCATATTATTCCCTTTTGTTTCTAAAGTGTACTACTGCGAATGGAAAACATTTGTGGAAAATAGCGCATTCCTTACTAGTTTTGACTAATTAATATGTTAAATGAATTGTATATGACAAATGCATTTAAGTCATGTTTGTGGTACAGAACAGGTTGTGTAGGACAACAGCATCTGTTACTTTTGCACCCAAGCTCCAATCGACTTTAACTAATATCTACTAGTTTGTGAAGTATGTAGGACCTGAACTGGATTTGACGTTACATTATATTTATGTTGTCTATATAATCAAACAGATGTCTCTTAAATATTTATCCTGGTATTAGGAACTTTATCTCCCCTGGTTACGTTTTGTAATGTGAGTTGGGTTGGTAAATAAAGTCATTTTTAATTAATTAATATATTAACAAAACAACAGTCAGAGGTGCTCAATCAGAGAATGAACTAACCTTAATAGGTTAGTTCTGTGGACATGATAACCCACTTTGAGAGCAACCTCTTTTAGCGCACTTGTGCCCTTCACAGGGAGAAATATCCTGTAGTATATCAGTATGGTCCCACTCACTAGAGTGGTCCAACCCCAAAATACCAGGCAATTCTACCCTGAAAAGGAGAAACAGCAAACTCCAGACATACGTTTCGGCCTTCATTGGGCCTTATCGGGGAGGTGTAGCTGAATTCCCTAAAGCACAGTGAGCAAGGGGTTCACGTCTGGATTCCCCTATAACGCTTAGGGAGATTAATCCCTAAGGATAATTTGCTTAAACAAAACAACAGTAAGAGGTGCTCAATCAGAGAATGAACTAACCTTTATAGGTTAGTTCTGGGGACATGATAACCCACTTTGAGAGCAACCTCATTTAGCTCACTTGTGGCCTTCACAGGGAGAAATATCCTGTAGTATATCAGTTTGGTCCCACTCACTAGAGTGACCCAGCCCTGAAATACCAGGCAATTCTACCCTGAACAGGAGAAACAGCAAACCCCAGATGTATGTTTCTGCCTTAATTGGGCCTCATCAGTGAGGTGCAGCTGAACTTCCTAAGGCACAGTGAGAAAGGGGTCCATGTCTCCATTCCCATATACCTCTTAGGCAGATTAATCCCTAAGGCTAGTTTGCATAAACAAAACAACAGTCAGAGCTGCTCAGTAGGTTAGTTCTATGGACCTGATAACCCACTCTGAGAGCAACCTATTTTAGCGCACTTGTGCCCTTCACAGGGAGAAATATCCTGTAGTATATGAGTCCCACTCTCTAGAGTGACCCAGCCCTGAAATACCAGGCACTAATGCACTTAATAGCAGACATACCAAACAAATCAATGCATTCCATAAAGTAGATGATACAATAGAAAAGACCTATAGGCAATAGTGAAAGAATATAACAAGAAATAGCCATCTTCCTATGACTATTTCATGTTTGCTATAGATCTCAAATAATTACATTAATTAAACGATAATATATAATGTTCTAAAGAATCTTCTATGCATATGCACTTTGAGTATGCCATATTTTTCTGTGTAAGTACATAATATGCCAGTGTCATTAGGATATAAATTCAGTAATGTGTGAAAACTATTATATAATAACCTACTTTTAAAGATATTAATATTATTATTAATTAATTAATTAAATTATATATATGTGGAATTTATTTTAAACCAGATGATGATAATACTAAATAAATATACTATAGAACTTGCATTTATATTCAGGTGTAGTAAAAATTATGTATGCATGGAATATAGTTATATTGACAACTTTGTAAAGAGACAAATGTTATATTATAACTAAATATGAAAGATTTATTCATATTATATTATGTTGACTGATCTCTAATTACTACTATTTCTATGTTAATGTGATCCATAGAGATAATGCCATTCTGCATAACTAAAAGTCGGTAATAATTATTCACCTCTCATCCAAAAAGATCTAAATGAAATCATCACAACTGTAAAATGTGATGCAGAAAATTACTCTGGCCTTTAGAATACCAAAGCATTAAATTATGAAGCATCTGGTTAATATTTTATACAACCGGCAAAACAATTTATTGTGTTTTGCTTTTTTCACATACGATAACAATGACATTTTTAAAGTTCAAATGAAATAGTTTAACTGCATATAATTTTCTTAAATTGATGTTCATGTTGGTTTCGCATAAAAAAAAATGGAAGTTCTGTATTAAATAATCACTATAGTAATTTTTTCATTGTTCTTTGAATTGCTTATCAGGACAATGAACAAAAAGGTTTAACAAATCAAAGAAAAATAAGCACAACCTTTATCTTGTTGCTTTCTCAAAATTATTAATTTTGTTTTTATGTCAAGATATTGCATAGTGGAGTGAAATAAATATTCTAAGTTAGCTATAATAGACATATTTGACATAGAAAACAGAACTTACATACGGAATTATAGAAAAATGGTTAGGGGAATCAAAGTATGTTAAATGCATAATCAATCATGTGAGTGGAGCAGGAGGAATCTATTCCATGTATTTAATGTTTAGTGCAAACCAATAATATATAATATTATATATAATAATGTATAATTGATAGTATAACATGAGGTAAAGTAAGACAGACTGAATATTAATAATCAAAAGAGCAACACATAGCAAAACTCATGGTGCCGTCTTTGTATTGTAACATATCAGTGTAAATGAATATTACATGGAATAGAACATGTTTAGAATTTAAAGAAAATTACAACTCACTGACACTATATTTTTGACACTATATTTTTCTACACCCTTATGATGCTGGAGACAGTAGGTCAAGGTCAAGCAAATTAGTGGTCATTTTGTGATGGCAATGGTTTGAGAAAGAAAGACCATGGATTTTAAGTAATATCCAAGAATGTTTGGGATAGTATGTCCAATTAGTAAGATGTTTGTGCACACATACGTTCCATTTGATGTTGTTCCTCCATGATTGGCCATATTCTATGCCTCAAACTCACAAATTGGGCTGAGGTCTTTTTTTTAAATACATGTTTAGATGTATTCTATTGACTTCAGTTCGCAAGACTGAACTCGTAAACCCTGACTATTTAAGTCTGATTTCAGGGGACATGATCATATGATTTGACAATATTTAAGCAAACCCATAATTAACTTCTTAAACACTCGCAATACTTCATATACACAGCCAATAGTAAATGAGAGACTCATCAGTAAAACATGGAGTTTATACTTAAACTTTACTCAAAGACTACAAATTAATTAGTGTTGAGAAGCATATTAATTATAATGTATTTCTATGCTTCCCCATATTTTTAAACACAGTATTGCGTATTTAATAGCTTTTAAGGTCCTAATAATTGATTGAAAATCCCTTGTAAGTCGCCTAGAGTAATATTTTTGACAGAAATATGATACTTTTTTAATTTGCGAGATTGAAAATATTGCAAGTTAGAGCTGTGAGTCAAAAGAATATACAATTTGTGTAAATTTAATTGGTTAGCACTCGTAAATCTTGAGCTGTGCTAAAACCAATGGAAGTCTAAGGCTGGTTTGTGGCTTTGGTTTTGTGGGTGGGGAACTCGTAATCAGAATTTGAGTAGCTAATAGAATAGAATAGAATAGAATAGGGTATGTAACTTTGAGAATTGACCAAAAGAATAGGGCCCTATATCTGTAGTGGATTTTGCATCATTAGGTAGAAATAATATTGTCTTATAGCCAAATCACATTATGGCTATTATAAAGGATTGTAAAGAATTGTAGTTAGGAGGAGTTTAGCATTTAAGCTTTTCATTGGAGCTCATACATACATTATTTTGGTCTATAACACTTTGACTTGGGGCTGCATGATGTATTAGGGTATATTTATTAAGTGGGACTAAAAATGCAGATAAATGGGGATGAGTGTGGACAAGCAGAGATTAGTGACATTAACTGAAGTCAAATTATGAGATAACTCCATATCCTGTGCTTTCTATGGAGCCTATTTATATAGTGAAGAAAAACTTTAATTGTTTCCTAATTTTTCCCTATAGTAAACATAGGAACTGTCGACATTTAAGCAGATTTTTTCAAGCATTTAAAAGAGCATGTTTTAAACATTATAGAAGGTATTTTTGCATGAAAACTAATTGGAAAGGCAGAGAGCATACTTTAGTATGTAGATCGCATTGGCTAGTAGAGGACATTTATTAAAAAAGTAAAATAAACTGTGATGCATTATCAAATACTCTCTTTCCTATGCAACAAAACATTATTTCCATATGCCTTTATTGTATTTTTTTCACTTATTAAATTAAATGGCAGCTGACATTTAATGCTAATAAATGTAAGGTTATGCATCTGAGAAGGAAAAATAGCCATACAATTTATAAACTTATTGAAGCAAATCTAGGGGTATCAGATATTGAAAGGGATTTGGGAGTGCTTGTGGACAAACGCCTAGGTAACAGTTCTCAATGCCAAGCAGCATCTGCAAGCATTAGCATGTCTTAAGAAGGGTATAGAAGCCAGGGTAGCAAATATAATTCTGCCACTATACAAATCCCTAGTACTCCCTCATTTGGAATATGGAGTACAGTTTTGGGCACCACTACATAAAAAGGACATTTTAGAACTGGAAAAAATACAGAGAAGGGCAACAAAACTAATAAGGGGAATGGCGGGGCTAACTTTTGAAGAAAGACTAACCAAATTAATCTTGTTTTTTCTAGATTGCCCTATGTCACGATCTGCTTCTTCAAGGGGGCTTGATATGAACCTAGTTCAAACCTACCCCAGCAGAATCATGTAGTTCCTGTTCTCTGTGGCACAAAAGATGGCTTCTGAAGAGGGCAAGGCCCAAAAGGTACAGGCAGAGAATACTGCATACAGGTTAATAGTGGCCCATGGCAAGACCACTTCCCAAGTCAGGATACAACACACAGAAATAGTCTCACACCTTGTATATGTGAAAACTATCTCTCAACCTTTATTGAATGTTCAAAACAACATATTTATACTCTCCAATACCACACCCTTGTGTACATTTGTGTATGTGTGATGTCAGCCCATCTGGCTTGCAACCTTGGGCTATCAAAGCTCTTGAGATCAAATTCACCAAATATCTATAGCTGGCTAGTGAAAAAACCTTCATGTTAAACTCAAGTGTTTGCTTAGGACTACTTGAAGTACATACATCTGTCTTGACCCAAGGTCTGTATGTGTGAGTGTGCAATGATCTGCAGTTAACTTCTATGCAGAGCATTTTTACCAATTCCACATATGTTCTATATAACATTTTCCCTCTTATAATATATTATAACTAGTACCACATATTTAGTTGTGAGCATGCGAGTTGTTGCTAACGCTTGCGGGCTCGCGTAGCGGGCGAGGGCCTCGGTTGCTGGCATGGAGCGCCGAAGGCGCTGCATCTCAGCAACTGCGACCCTTGCAAACTTTACTTTGCAACGCAAACAACACGACACACCAATTACGACCCTCGCAAACTTTTCCTCGCAACGCAAACAACATACGACACACGTTAACACACATTACGACCTCGCAACACTCGGACGCAACTCGCGAACATTACAAAATTCAAAACACAATACATACACACAGCACATACATAAAAAACTTGCCTACAGCAACAGGGAGCATCCAGGACCTCAAAAAACAAACTTACACCTTGATTTCACTCAAAATAAAAGAGTTTACACACTAAAAAATTTGATAAGCGACAGATAAAATGAGGCTACACATGCAAACACCATACGAGACACGTTAGCACACATTCCGACCTCGCAAAAATTGGACGCAACATGCGAACATAATTTTTTTTTAAACACAATAAATACACACAACACACCCATAAAAAGCTTACCTACAGCAAGAGGAACCATCCAGCACCTCAAAAAAGCAAGTTACACCTTCATTTAAATAAAAATAAAAGAGTTTAGACACTAATAAAATCGCTAAGCGAGAGAAAAAATGGCCGACGAACAAAACGAAAACGAGGCTACAGCTCTCTAAACACGGAAAACACCACAACACACTCGCAAAACACCACAAGAAACTCGCAAAACACCACAAAGCACCTACGGATAATCCGCGAAGAAGCATACCACAGATTACCCGCCATTTTACGCCAATGCGGAACTACACCACTACGCTAGCGGTTTCGTCTCTCGCACGCACAGTATTACACTGCACACATTCACCACGCTTACACAGCAGCTCCACACCACTAATGCTGCAGCAACATCAATACACATTGACAGCTCTTCAACACAATGCTTCAAAATAGGTAAAGTATATTCATTTATTAATGTATTATTTATTTCATTATTATACACCAAACAGCATTAGCTCATTTACAATTTCATTGCCGTCATTTTTTGACGGGCAATTCGCTAGTACATATTAACCATGTGCAGGCTACATATAACCACACAATAACACATAATTCAAATGCAACAATGTCATGCTCGCTTGGCCATATTCATAAATTACTGGCAATATGAGTCCTTAAACAATTAAATAATGACAATCTCTTCCCCTTTCCTTCCTAGTATAGCATGGGAAGTTTATCCTGTCGGATAACTTCCCATCTTTACAGGTGGTTACCGGTCCTCTTGATGTGACAGTCCATCCATGTGATAGCCTCAGTGGCTCTCTGGGTACCCTGCCTTTCCCTGTCCAGGGCGAATACTCACTCCTTCCCAGTGGCCTGGTGACCTTCCCAAGCCCCTGGGAGTCTTATAGGACAACTGCCATGGAGGACCCTTCAAGGTAGTCCAGGGGAAACAGTACATCCCAGCTAGTAAGTTCAGCATAAACTTGGGAGGATCTTTACCCAGCAAAGCCCTCTCCTTCCATGCTAGGGAGACCTCCTGAATCCTGAATTCTGCTGATTCTGGATCAGTACTCAGGCCCATGGGTAAAATTGAAGAGTACAAGTTTCCCTTTGTCAGGCCTGAGCTTTCTCTGGAATAAACTGGGATGCTGGAGTTGCAACATGGGCTAGTGACATTCTCTGGTGTCATCCATGCTGGATTAAAGGGCAGTTCTGACACAATCTCTTGTGGTTCAGTAGCCAACCTCTCTCCCGACAAGCCTGGCCAGTGGCCCCTTCTTTCCAGGGTTACAGGTACACCACCAGTGTCTTTGGGCAGCTGCAGGGGCGTCAATGTAGGGAGACCAGGAGACAAACCACAATCTGAGGTACCCTCTGCCTCTTTGGTCTCTGGATCCTCAGGTGGAACCTCCGGACTCTCTCCTTCAGAGACTGCCTGGTGTGTAGTTACAGGCAGCCCTTGAGAAGCAGCTGGTACTGCCCTTGATCAGGCTGAAGAGCAGGGCTACTTTCTGTTTCTGCTCCAGGGTATGTGGCTGGCTCCTGGACATTGGTCATCCAAGGAACCTCTCCACTATTTTCACAGTCAATTGGTAGGGCCCACTGCTCATTAGGATTCTTCTCTTACTATAGGAGCAGGGTAGCTTTTCCCCAGTTCTTCCCCTGGGGCTAGCAGTGCTATGGTTTGGCCCTGTCCCCATGGCTCTAACTGGGTGAGACTCAGCCCCCTAAAGATAGGGACCAGTTCTTCCTCTTCCCAGTCAACCCCATGGATGAAGGCATCCTTGTTATTTTGAGAATTCCTGATATCAAAATTCTCCCCACTGTCAATACCTTTATTTTCTGACCCAGCCTTGGAAACATTTAGCTGGGTCCCTGTAGTACCTGTAAGGTGGTTCTATTCCATACCTGCCTGGCATGAGCCCTCTCATCTGGGTGGCCAAAACCCATCCAGGGATGCTTCATCCAGCAAGTCTATTTAATCCACTTCCAGCTGGATCTCCTGCTGGATCAAAGGCCAAAGTAGGTTAGCTGTCTGAGAGCCTGTCTCCAGTCCCAGCATGTGACAGTGTTTGGCAAACAGACACACCTGTCTTTTCTCTGTCCCAAAGCCACAGTCTGGATCCCCATGTACTATGTCCCAAAGTGCTTCTTCCAGCCCCAATGAAAAATTATGAGGTATCCCAACAGGTCCCACCCAATAAGCATATTGCTCTTCCAGGGCGACCTCTTCACATACTAATTCTTTCAGACATTCCATTAGCTTGTGACATGATCATAGTTCCAGGAACGCCATCCATTCCTCTCTAGTCCTTTCCAGTCACCTGAACATTCTTTGTCTCTATTGGGGATAAGCGTTTCCCCTCCACAGGAGCTGAGACAGGGCCATTGCTTACCCTTCTCCACTTCTCCTGTACCTCCTGTATGATCTGTATCCGGAGTTCCTTCTGCTGGTTGAACCTGTTCCTTGGTTGAACCTGCAGGCATTATCTCCATCCATCTTTGGTATCGTCTGGACACTTCCTCCTCCTCTACTGCAGACATCTCTTCATAAGCTTTCATCTTTCTGTGTATTCTTCAGAGATACCACCACTGCCACCAATGTCTGCTTCTTCAAGGGGGCTTGATATTAATCTAGTTCAAACCTACCCCAGCAAAATCATGTAGTTCCTGTTCTCTGTGGCACAAAAGATGGCTTCTGAAGAGGGCAAGGCCCAAAAGGTACAGGCAGATAATACTGCATACAGGTTACTAGTGGCAATGGCAAGATGACTCCCCAAGTCAGGATACAACACACATAAATAGTCTCACATCTTGTATATGTGAAAACAATCTCTCAACCTTTATTGAATGATCAAAACAACATATTTATACTCTCCAATACTGCACCCTTGTGTCCATTTGTGTATGAGTGATGTCAGCCCATCTGGCTTGCAACCTTGGGCTATCAAAGCTAGGGAAAAAACCCTAATGTTAAATTCAAGTGTTTGCTTAGGACTACTTGAAGTACATACAGTGCCTTGCAAAAGTGTTCACCCCACCTTGACTTTTTACCTATTTTGTTACATTACAGCCTTAAGTTCAATGTTTTGTTAATCTGAATTATATGTGGTGGATCAGAACACAATAATCTAAGTTAGTGAAATGAGAAAATGATATACATAAAACTATTTTTTAGAAATAAAAAACAGAAAATTGGCATGTGCGTATATGTATTCACCCCCTTTGTTATGAAGCCCATAAAAAGCTCTGGTGCAACCAATTACCTTCAGAAGTTACATAATTAGTGAACAGATGTCCACCTCTGTGCAATCTAAGTGTCACATGAGCTGTCATTACATATACACCACTTTTTTGAGAGGCCCCAGAGGCTGCAACACCTAAGCAAGAGGCATCACTAAGCAAACACTGCCATAAAGACCAAGGAACTCTCCAAACAAGTAAGGGACAATGTTGTTGAGAAGTACAAGTCAAGGTTAGGTTATACAAAATACCAAATCTTTGATGATCCTCAGGAGCATCATTAAATATAGCATAACCAAATGTAAAGAACATGGCACAACAGAAAACCTGCAAAGAGACGGCCGCCCACCAAAACTCATGGACCGGGCAAGGAGGGCATTAATCAAAGAGGCAGCACAGACACCTAAGGTAACCGTGGAGGAGCTGCAGAGTTCCACAGCAGAGACTGGAGTATCTGTACATAGTACGACAATAAGCTGTACGCTCCATAGCTTTGGGCTTTATGGCAGAGTGGCCAGAAGAAAGCCATTACTTTAAACAAAAAAACTAAATGGCATGTTTTTGAGCTTGTGAAAAGGCATGTGGGAGACTCCCAAAATGTTTGGAGGAAGGTGCTCTGGTCTGATGGCCATCAAAGAAAACCCTATGTCTGGCGCAAACCCAACCCATCACATCACCCAAAGAACATCATCCCCACCATGAAACATGGTGGTGGCAGAATCATGCTGTGGGGATGATTTTCAGTACCCAGGAATGGCATACTGGTCAGAGTTGAGGTAAAGATGGATGGTGATAAATACAGGGATATGTTTGAGCAAAACCTGTACCACTCTGTGAATGATTTTAGGCTAGGATGTAGGTTCACCTTCCAGCAGGACAACGACCCCAAACACACTGGTAAAGCAACACTTGAGTGGTTTAAGGGGAAACATGTAAATGTGTTGGAATGGCCTAGTCAAAGCCCAGACCTCAATCCAATAGAAAATCTGTGGTCGGACTTAAAGAGTTCTGTTCACAAGCACAAACCATCCAACTTGAAGGAGCATTAGCAGTTTTGCAAGGAGTAATGGGCAAAAATCCCAGTGGTAAGATGTGGCAAGCTCATAGAGACTTATCCAAAGCGACTTGGAGCTGTGCTTGCTGCAAAAGGTGGCTCTACAAAGTATTGACTATAGGGGGGTAAATAGTTATCCACATTGACTTTTTTTGTTATTTTGTCCTATTTGTTGTTTGCTTCACAATAATAAAAAAATAAAAAAAATCTTCAAAGTTGTGGGCATGTTCTATAATTTAAATGATGCAAATCCTCAAACAATCCATGTTAATTCCAGGTTGTGAGGCAACAAAGCAAGAAAAATGCCAAAGGGTGTGAATACTTTTGCAAGGCACTGTACATCTGTATTGACCCAAGGTCTGTATGTGTGAATGTGCAATGATCTGCAGCTAACTTCTATGCAGTGCATTTTTACCAATTCCACATATGTTCTATATATCATTTTCCCTCTTATAATATATTATAATATAGTATAACTAGTATACATAATAACCATGTGCAGACAACATATAACACACACAATAACAACAATGCCATGCTCTCTTGGCCATATTCATAAATTACTGGCAATATGAGTCCTTAATTAATGAAATAATGAGGATCTCTTCCCCTTTCCTTTCTAGTATAGAATGGGAAGTTTATTCTGTCGGATAACTTCCCATCTATGACACCCTATATAAATACATCCAGGGTCAGTATAAAGATTTGTCAAGGGAGCTTTTTGTGCCAAGAGGTTTCAACTGACAAGAGGACATCCCTTGAGGATAGAACTAAAAAGATTTCATCTTAAAGAAAGAAAAGGGTTCTTCACAGTAAGGGTGGTTAATCTGTGGAATTTTCTACCAAGGGAAGTGGTGACAGCAGATTCAATAGATAACTTTAAAAAGGGATTGGATATATTTTTAAATAAAAAGGGCATTCAGGGTTATCCTGGTTAGTTAGAGGGGAAGTGCGGAATCTGATCACCAGTATCTGGGGTCAGGAAGGAATTATTATTTTTTCCCTTTTGAGACAATTGGCAAATTTTCACTTGTTTTTTTGCCTTCCCCTGGATTAATTAACAACTAATCTGCATATTGCAGATCAGAGGAGATCTTAAAAGATTGAACTTGATGGGCTAAAAGTCTTTTTTCAACCTCAATTACTATGTAACTATATAACTATGTAACTATGTAACTATGTTTTATAGAAGAGGCTTATCTGTGAATGCATAGATAAGGACCTGGTGTTGGTGACTTATGAGTTATTTCAGAAGGAGGTTTGGTTTGAGAGATGGACAGAAAAAGAGGTTGGCCAAAGAGGACATACAATTGTCGTTTAGGTTATTACTGGCGCATCCTGATTTGCATAATTTATTAGTGTGCTATAATCAAAATCAGTCTTATGTTGATTTTTGTTTAACCATTTCATGTTCTTATTTTGAAACGTTTAGTACATTTTTGGCGAGCTTGTCTTCATGAGTACATTATCTGGATAATTTCTTGCTTGTGTGGAGAAAGTGCAGGATTCAATGGAGATGGTTATGTTAACCAAAACAATTACATTGCAGTTAATGCAGTCTTCATTAGATAAACAAATTTTTTCTTGCCATATAATTCCCATTTGCAGGATTTTTTCTAGGTGATTATTGCTAGCTACAGTGGGGGTAAGCCAGCGGAATTATCATATTCGAGTGTCAGAGGAGCACTCAGTACTTTTTCTTGTAACATTTCAATGGCAGAACTTTTTTTTTACAGGAGCCTGTTTGTAATGAGGTATTGAAGTTACACGGATCCTGCAAATTCAACAGGTTTTGGGGTTTATTTTAGAGGAAGGTGGTGTGCGGAAGCATGACCTAAAGAGTGGAAGCATAATAGTCTGATAACAAATTTTACTTTTCTGTAATTGTTTCCCATATTGGTTGCCATATGCCTATGGGATGATAGTTTACAGAATCATCATGTGGTCTTCACTGAGATAATGTAGGAGTGATACAGGCTCCAAATTCAACTACTCCCTCTTCTTTTCCAGTGGCAAGATTACTGTGTCAGTTAGTAGTAAAATGTTTACAATTCAATATATTATTAAGAATATCATAGTGGACACTCTTTCAAGATTCCCCAGCGGCAGAGACACGGTATGCCATTCTCACCGCCTCTATGGATTTGATATTATAGGTTTTAGCTACCTAGGTAATTCATAATCAAGGGGTTCATTGCTGACTGCCTTTGTGCCTATCCCGCACCTGCTGATTTTAAGTACACTGTTTTTTATGCATGTCAATGTTGTGACGTAGCTGTGTTACATTAAAACATTGTTAGAGCGCGATCCTATGTTTTATTTCAGAAACTCCTTTGTGTTTATGGATTGTGGGCCATTCATTTATATATTGGGCTTGAATGTGAGCATGAATTAGAGATAATGGAATACAGTTGGGATTTTCGGAGGAGGATGCTTATATTAGGTTGATATCTCTCTTCTCTCTCTCTTTCTTTCTCTCTCTATATCTCTCTTTATATATATGTATATATATATATATATATATATATATATATATATATATATATATATATATATATATCACATATAATAGTTGTCAAACTGAGATTTGTCATCACGCTTGAGCGCCATAACTGTGAGCCTCACATAGCGAGATGAGCCATTGATGCGCTGAAGCATTCCAAGCTCGCAAGACTCAGGCATTAACCTTTTTAGCATCATTGCCCTTGAAGCACGCGAGACTTAGGCTGAAATGAGCGCAGGAAGCCTGGGAGTGAGGTTGCAAGCAATTTTAAACCTTATTTGCTGTGTTTCGTCATTCAAAAATCGGCTAAGCAAGACAAAAATGGCGAACAAAAATTTTAAAATATCTGAAACTCGATGAAAACGAGGCTAAGCAAAGACAGGCACGCTGGACTTACATGAACAACGCCAGGGACGCAGGACTTAGAAAATACACAACGGCAAAGACACTAACACTTACACGGGCAAAAGGGACTTTGAAAATAAAACAAATGCCAGTCAGCGCGTGCCACACAAACATTCAGCACACACAGAGGAGAAAGACACAGGGAAGGGATAGGGGGGAGATGCTGGAAATAGACACATGGCATTCCCAAGCACAAAACTTGCAGGTTAATTAACCAGGCAATAAGCGGCCCTTACAGTAGGCGGGAGGAAAGGTTTGCAATGAGCGTGAAGGTGCTCATTGCGAGCCACGCGATGAGCACCGACATTGCTCAGAGAAGCAAAAGCATCATATTGTGTTACAAACAGCATTGCCTGGCTTACAATTTTATTGCCGTAATTTTTGACGGGCAAGTCGCGTGTATATATATAAAATTATAACATATGTAACTATCTATCTGTATTCTGTATATTGCATTTATTTTCACAGTTTCCCAAATGAAACGCAATCAAATAGCTATCTCTGTTTTTCAACACAATTTCCAATTGCATTGAGAAAAGCAGTATGCAACTTGTATGAAACAACATGGTGTCTTTGTAATGCCAAAACGTGTGATACATCACCTGGCATATGTCTATAATGTATCCTGTCTGATTTACAGTGCACACATTGATTTTGCTTAAACTCAATTAACCACTTCAGTTCTGAACGGGACAAATACCTTTGCTCAGTCTCAAGTTAACATAGTTTCCTGGTACCGCTTTGTCACAATATATATACAAAAACATTTCCACTTCCATAGAGAAAAGCAGTATGCAACTTGTATGAAGCAACATGGTGTCTTTTTAATGCCAAAAGGTGTGATCCATCACCTGGCATATATCTATAATGTCTGCCAAGACAAGATATGAGAGTTGTTCGGGATTAAGACTCTCATATATATGATTAGTGTCTCAGTATCATGAACCTCAACTGATTTTTACTGTTATATTTCTTATAATTTGCCAAGTGTCATCTTGTAAGACATACCTGTCACAAGACAAATTGCAATATATCCAAAGATGAGGGTACATTTTGCAAGGATTTGAGAATTCTGGTAAGACAAGAAATAGGCTGTAGATGGCAAATTAAATGTTATATATATATATATATATATATATATATTTATATATATATATATATATACTATTTGGCATATATCTAAACAGTATGCTCTTAACACACCTATAATACATATATTTTATTATATGTTTTATCCCTAGTTTTTAATGCAACGGTGTATGTACAGTATATCCATATCAAGAAAAACCTTGTGGTATTAATTGAACGGAAGCATTTGATTTCTCGTATTTGTATATATGTATATGTATGTATATATATATATATATATGTATATATGTATATATATATACATACATATACATATATATATATATATATATATATATATACACATATATATATGTATATATATATATATATATATATATATATATATATATATATATATATATATATATACATATGCATACACATATATATATATATTTTTTTATATTCATATATATACAGGTGGGCACTGGGTCACTGAGCGACAGATGACCCAAAGCTCCCAAGGATTTTTGTATGAGTTTGTTTTTATCTTCTGTTTGTTTTAATTAAAATCATCCAGCCTTGGCTTTGAATAAAAGCTGTATAATGCAGCGGGCATAAGCTTAAAGAAGCCATGTTTGAAATGGTTTATGGATTGAAGAGCAAGGCATTTGTGGGCACATTTACATGTCCCTGCTCAGAAAAACGATCTCTGTTTAAAGTATAAGCACAGCCCAGGATGCCAGTTGGGTTATTTATTTGTTGAATAAAACTCAATCTCTTTGGTTCAGCATTATCTACAGCTGTCTAACTAATTTCATCAATATGCAAATATGATCTTCCTTTTGTTTCCTTGACATGTTCATTGCCATTATTGTCAGCCATATTGATACAATAATGATATAAGTTGTACCCCCAATCTTGATGGTAGAGTTGGATTTTTCATATATGACAAAGATTGTTATTTCATGGCCCCTCAAAAGCTACCTTAAAGCTCCTGGTTTTTGAGAAGGGAGCTATAGAAGAGAGGCTACAGGCTTGAAAAGAGTTGGAGAAAATACTGTATAATACAGGGAAGACTTAAACCCCAAAACCATATCTAGGAATATCACTGCTCTATCAATGAAAAGAAGTCGGAGTTCCTTTTGTGAGAAACTGCAGCAGCAAGCAACAAAACTTTCACTCTTTAAAAAGCCTGTGCAAGCCAATGTGCCAACAATCTGGTTTAACCTTCACCAAGTCAAAGCAAAAAAGTGTCCTCAATCTGTGTAAAAATCCCTGAAATGACACCAGGAAAATAAAAGGCACATAATAAGCCAAGTAAAATATCTTTACCCTCCTGAACAAGTTTTAATAATGTTGGTAAAGACATTGTACAATCTCCAAGGGATCATGACTTGTACTCAGAATCCAGGCTGTACACATTTTCTAGTACATGGACTAAATTGGCCCTGTGTTCATACATACTGGGCAATGATGATTGAGAAAGTTATTAAAAACACAATTAGAGGCCTTCCTGACATCGATCAACTTATTACATAGCTATATAAAAATTGAGGTTGAAAAAAGACTTTTAGTCCATCAAGTTCCACCCTTTAAGAACTTATCTGATCTGCAGTATTCAGAATAATTATTAATTGTTAATTGATCCAGAGGAAGGCAAACAGAAAACAAACTTAAGTGAAACTTTTGCAAATTGTCTGAAAAAAAATATCTCTTTCCTGACCCCAGATACTGGCAATTGGACTCCTCACTGGATCAATTCTCTCTAATTAACCAGGATAACACTAAATGCCCTTTTTATTTAGAAATATATCCAATCCCTTTTTAAAGTTATCTATTGAATCCGCTGTCACCACCTCCTTTGGTAGATAATTCCACAGTTTAACCACCCTTACTTTCTTTCTTTAAGGTGAAATCTTTTTACTTCTAACCTCAGGATGTCCTATTGTCAGTTGAAAACCTCTTGGCACAAAAAAGTTCACTTGAGAAATCCTTATATTGACCCTGGATGTATATTTCTAAGGTAATCATATCCCCTCTTTAAGAAAATAAGTTTAATTTGGTTAGTCTTTCTTCATAACTGAGCGCCTCCATTCCTTATATGACTAATTGTGTTCTGGATTCAGAAAGTAACATACTACTGAAACAGTGCTTGTATGTGTACTAAATTATCTGCTGATGCCAAGAGACAGATGTGACTTATACAAACCCTTCTTGATCTGTCTACTGCATTTGACACTGAGGACCATGATATTTTAATTCATTGTTTGAAGCAACTGGATGATACAATATTTAAGGGTTCAACTGCTCTGCACCTACACCAATGTAATAAAATGGAGCGTTTATTTCCAAGCTGACTTGGATAGATATGCATAGATATTGTTTTATTGCACTATTCTTTATCATTGAGAAAGCCTTTTTTTAGGGTTAAACATGTTTGATTTTAGTGTTTTATTGATTAATATTTGTATAATATTTTTTATATGTATGTATTTTTCTATATATGTATATGGAATCATGGTCATTTTTTACTTACTGATTACACAGTAATATTGACTTTATATTACTTACATGTGTAGTGGAGGCAAAATGGTATGTAATCCTATTAACTACCTACTAACTGAGGAATTGTATGGTTGGCACTTCAGACAGGCTCAGTAACCTTTAAACAAGAACATCAAGAAATGTTATCTCTCAAGTGCTTATCACTAGTAGTGTCACATTTACAGAAAATATGGCATAAATTATATTATACTAAATATATTTTATTGATTTAACAAACCACAACAATTTAAAATAAGTTAAAATAATTAAAAAACAATATGAGCAAAAAGCCTTTAACAATTATTTATATTACAATGGGATATACACTCGCATCTATTATCGCAAGTATATGGATTTTTTATTAGTATTCAAGCTGCCACATCCCTGACTATGCATCACAAAGTAATGAATCTCAAAGTTGAATTGAAAGAGCAACAGGTTTGTGAGTGTGTCGGTCTGCTATATAGAGAGCTCCTAACCAACAGCCTTATTAAATTGCAATTTGGCCAATTGAATAGGGCTCTATATAAGTACAGAGCATATTTATTTTACAGAAGTTTTTAGTTAGTGAAGACCTTGCTTTTGGATAGAAGTTCACACACTAAACACTTCTGTAAAAAAATGCTTTGTGCTTATATAGAGCCCTATTCAATTGTCCGAATCGCAATTTAATAAGGCTGCAATTTTGTAGTATATTCCGATATTACATTTTATGAAAATCTTCTGTCACATACATTTATGACAATTTACACTTCCAGGGCCTATGTTTGCATATAGAAGTAGTTGATTAGAATATTATGTTGTTTTTTTTATATTCTTGGTCACACAGACTCTCTATTTCAAATAACATAATGCCATAAATCAATCATTTTGGTTACTTGCAATATACTTATAACTCTCAATATTTACTTGATGGCCCAGACTTAAAAAAAACTATATATTCATCTGTTCGCAGCAGATAAGGTTTGTCATTTTGACTATCACTCAATTCTCAAAAAATTATTAAGTCACTTACTGTTCATTTGAAGCTTTAACATTTTATTACATCATTTTGTCTTTATATATGCAGAATTTTTATTTACATTGAGCCCTATTCCATTAGAAGCCTGCAGATGCCTCTTACCCATAAATTTGGCTGTGGGTGTTTTTTTCTCTAAATGTTTAGATGTATTCTATTGACTCAAACACTGTAATTTACCTACTTAAGTCTAAACTCGTGAACCCTAACTTTTTAAGTAGGATTTCAGGGGGCGTGATCATATGATCTGACAATATTTTAGCAAGCCCGTAATTTAATTCTTAGACACAGCCAATAGTAAATAAGACCGTCATCATGGTATCAGTAAAACATGGAAGTTACACGTAATCTGCAATCAGAGGCAACAAATTAATTAATGCCAATAGGTAATATTTACAGATCAGGCTCACAATCAAGCAATCTAGCACTCTATAAAATGCATCTGTTTTTGTCCATGTGGATTTCATAATATGCATTAACCCCTTGAGTCCCGGGATTGATATTATTCAGAAATAACATCTGAAAATAATATTTTTTAATTGCATATTTGTGTTGAGACTGTTGTGCAATTAATTCTAATGTATTTCCCATGCTTTTAAAGTACAGTATTATGTGTCTATTTGCTAATACAGCTATAATAAGTGTTCAAAAAGCCCTTGCAAGTCCTCTTTAGTACTCATAGTATTTTTGACAGAAACTTTATACTTTTTTCATTTGCGGGTTAGAATTATTTGCGAGCTAGAGCTATGGCTCTAATAGAATATTGATTTTGTTTAACTTTAATTATTTGTAAACTTGTAATATTTGAGCTGTGCTAAAACCAATGGAGTTTTAAGACCAAATATAAAATCTTTGGCTGGCCCGTAGTGATTGTGGGCAGGTAACTCGTAATCGGATTGCGAGTAACTAATAGAATATGTGGCAATATTATAAGCAGATTTAAGTGTGTATAATTTCATGAGTTGGCAAATAGAATGGGACTCATTGATAGCATAATAAGATTCTCGTTCAAGTTTTTACACAATCTCCTATGTCAATAACTTTATTGCCAGAAATTTGCAACAAACCCTTTTCTGGATATTTCTATAGTCGAGAAATAATAACCACAGTCATACTCACTTAACACTATTCAAATAGCTAAATGAAAAACAATTAAAAAGGAAACTTTATTTTGTATCTTTAAAATTAGCACCACTTGAAAAATACACATAATCTAGTTGGATTAACATTAAATTAAATTACTGGAGGGCCACAATCACCACGTCAATATTACATCACAAATAGTCACACTGTATGTTATAAATGGCATCTAAAGATATAAAATACCAGATTTAAACATGCCAACAGTGGATGTAACAACCACGTGGTACACAATCAGATACTGTACAAAGTGGTACTAGCAACATAACAACTGCACATCAACATCCCTGTGTCTCATTAAAGAGACCTCCTCTCTGATGGGATATGGTGTGCCCCACAAACTGGCTAAGTGACCTGCAGTAAAAGGGAACATATCATCCATAGAAACCAAAAAATGTATCATACCAAGACTAGATTGCATGAAAGTGAATTACAATAACTCATACACACAGTTAAAAACAAATGGAGCCTTATAAAAATCTACTTGGGAGCAGAACAATACTGCATCACTTTAGTTGTTTTCTGTTCCAAATTGGGTTGTTATAAGACTACATTTTTAGCTGTGTGTATGAGTTATTTTAATTCTATAGTCACTCTAATGTATGAGCTATTTTAACTCTATATTCATCCTAATATCACATAGGGTCACTTTCAATACACATTTATAACTCTTACCCTCTCAAGGTATTCATTTTTTATGGCAATTTTCGTGACACCTAGGGTCATCTCTTAAACTTTAGGAAAAATAGAATCACCCTTTTAGTGTAGGTTTACAAGTTCTTTTTAACCACGCATTTACACTGACACTCTTCCAAAGTGATTATTTCAGGTACAAGTTTTATAACCCCTATTGCCACCTTTATGGAAAGTGGAATCTCCCATTCAGCTTGGGACTTAATCTTATCACACTAATACTGTCAGTTTCCCTTATCACATACTTGTCATCTTCTGAAGCTCAGTGTTTTCGCTTACACTTGGTAATAGGGTAGAACATTAGTTTATAACATTTTCAGTTACCAACTTTTTTTACTACATAGTGTCACTTTGAACTTTGTTTGGTCTTTTTAGTTACACTGTGATTGTTGAATAGACCACTAGTTTGTAACCTTTTAAGTTACGTGACCTTTTAAGTAACGTAATTGTGTTTCACTCCTGCAAGGATTTTTGGAGCTTGTAAGATTTTGCACACAGGTAAGATACCAGATGAAAATGACCACATTTGTTACTTTAAGAGATAAACTTATTGTTCAAAGTTTTAGCCACGAATTGTTTGCCTTTGCCAATAGCCAGTGCAGGAAATATTTTTTCTCTACACCAGTATTCCACTCACTACCAGTTTCCCTGATCACATACCTTTCACCTATTGAAACTCAATGTTTTTGCTTACACTTTGGGTTGTAACATTTTCCATTACCAGTTTAAATAATTTTATTAGTACATGGTGTCACTTTATTGTAACTATTCTCGTAATGAAGCTCAGTGTTTTTGCTTACACTTTGATAGTTACATAGACCATTAGTTTGTTACCTTTTTAAATTTAAGTGCTTTATTGTTATTATCACTTTATTGTAACTTAATTGCTACTTCTGAATGGATTGGTGGAGTTTGTAAAATTTTGCACAGAGGTAAGATGTTTCTACCAGATGAAAATTATTATCTTTGTTGTTTTAAAGAAATAAATTCATTGTTCAAAGTGTTATCCACCAATTGTTTGCCTTTGTCAAAGGAAGTACAGGAAAAAGTTGTACTTTACACCAGTGTCCTACTCATATGACCTCAAGTTGACCCAGCTTGGATGATTCCCACTTTATAATTCCCATTTTTTAAAACCATGTCTTGCCCAGTTTTTGTTGTTCATACTTTTGATCTGCAGAGTCTATGTCAATAATCTACAGATTAGTTATCCTTTGTTGCTCAACTGCTGCTACTGTATTGCATTCACACTAATAATCGGTAGAGTCTCTATCAGTAATCTTCAGACTGGCAGCTAAACTCAGCTAACGCTGTGCTAATGTGTGCGTCTGATTCACACGCCGCACCGGACACAAGTTTCAATATTTCATACGTCTTTGTCAAAGGGGGTCAGAAAGCTTTACTACATGCTTACATGGGAATAAAAAAGGCTAGCAACTAAACCCCGTGCACCACAGTTGTAGTAAGGCATAGGAGAAAACCTGTTACCAATCACACTAAACTCTATACTGTAAGCATTTGTTGTCATATTGCGTCTGATGTAGAAAAAGTGATTCTACCAAAGGACATATGGGAGGATATATACATATAAAAAAATAGAGGTGCTCAATTAGAGAACTAACTCACTTTAATAGGTTAGTTCTGTGGACATGATAACCCACTCTGAGAGCAACCACTTTTAGCTCACTTGTGCCCTTCACAGGGAGAAATATCCTGTAGTATATCAGTCTGGTCCCCTCACTAGAATGGTCCAGCCCCGAAATAACAGGCAATTCTGCCCTGAACATGAGAAACAAGAAACACCAGATGTACGTTTCGGCCTTCTTTGGGACTCGTCAGTGAGGTGTAGCTGATAACTCCCTAAGGCACAGTGAGCAAGGGGTCCACGTCTGGATTCCCCTATCACCCTTAGGGAGACTAATCCCTAAGGGTCATTTGAATAAACAAAAAAAAACAAAAAAATTGAGGTTGTCAATCAGAGAATGAACAAACCTTAATAGGTTACTTCTGTGGTCATGATAACCACACTCTGAGAGCAACCTCTTTTAGCTCACTTGTGCCCTTCACAGGGAGAAATATCCTGTAGTATATCAGTCTGGTCCCACTCACTAGAATGGTCCAGCCCCAAATTACCAGGCAATTCTACCCTGGACAGGACAAACAGTAAACCCCAGACATACATTTTGGCCTCCTTTGGGCCTCGTCAGTGAGGTGTAGCTGATAACTCTCTAAGGCACAGTGAGCAAGGGGTCCACGTCTCGATTCCCCTAGGGGTGATTCCCTTAATGGTCATGGGGGACTCCAGACATGGACCCATTGCTCACTGTGCCTTAGGGAGTTAAGCTACACCTCACTGACAAGGCACAATCAAGGCCGAAAGTTACATCTGTGGTTTGCAATTTCTCCTCTTCAGGGTAGAATTGCCTGGTATTTCGAGGCTGGGTCACTCTAGTGAGTGAGACCAGACTGATATACTACAGGATATTTCTCCCTGTGAAGGGCACAAGTGAGCTAAAATAGGTTGCTCTCAGAGTGGGTTATCATGGCCATAGAACTAACCTATTAAGGTTAGTTCGTTCTCTGATTGAGCACCTCTAACTTAGTTTTTTGTTTATGCAAATGACCCTTAGGGATTAGTCTCCCTAAGGGTGATAGGGGAATACAGACATGGACCCCTTGCTCACTGTGCCTTAGGGAGTTCACCTACACCCCGCTGACGAGGCTTAATGAAGGCCGAAACATATGTCTGGGGTTTACAGTTTCTCCTGTTCATGGTAGAATTGCCTGGTATTTCACGTCTTGGTCACTTTAGTGAGGGGGACCAGACTGATTTACTACAGAATATTTCTCCCTGTGAAGGACACAAGTGAGCTAAACGAGGTTGCTCTCTGAGTGGGTTATCATGTCCATAGAACTAACCTATTAAGGTTAGTTTGTTGTCCGATGGAGCACCTATAACTTTGTTTTTTATTTAGGATATCTACATATACCATTGAAACACCTCACTATATGAGGTTGGAACATGTGAGTAGTCCTTTTATATGCCTCCCTTCTTATCATATTATACATCTTCCCCCCCCCCCCATATTCCTTCTTTCTTGTTTCATATTTGAGCAATTGAGTTCATCTCTTCCATCAGGAGATAGAGGATATTGATACTACAGTTACACCAGAACCACTAAGAGAAGAAATCTCCTGGGGGCTTCATAGTCAAGATTCATACAGATCGTGAGAGATCAGGACATCTGTTCTACTCAAGGGACACTATTGCATTACCACAGAGACTTAAGGTACAAAAAGATACTGTTTGATATACAATTGTCTCATTGGACATTGCAACCTTTACATTGATAAATTCTTGATAATACATGTATCTACTATGAGGTGTTCATAAAATATTGAGATAAGGTACCATAAGACACTGTTTGATTTACAAAGGACTTGTTGGACATTGAAGCTTGTATGTATCATCAGGTGTTTATGAAATATTGAGATTTTGTATATTTATCTTTTCACATTTGGTATTTGCCATAACATACACTCACCACCGCCACTGCATATTTCCTTTTGATGCATTTTTGTTACTTTTTGGACATTTAAATGGATCCTTTTACACACAGAATGATAATATCATCCAGGATCAAACAAACAGAGCTCCACTTTGCTATTATTACAATAAGAACACAAACTCAGGGCCCTATTAAATTCCAGCCTCGTAAATAAGAGGCTTCTACTTAAGCCCTACGTACTGCAAAGTTTCTCTAACTTACAATGCTATTAAATTAGCCCTGCTGCGAGCAACGTGTGAGCTACGCAGCAGGGCCGTACGTATCTACACTGCGTAAATGTACATGAGGAGTGACAGCCTGCGAGATGATATCGCAGGCTCCCACTCCTCATCAAGTGCTGCGGGGGTCCTAAAAGGGACCTCCGCGGCAGTCCCCCACATAAGCATTGCCGTGGGGGGTACTCCAAACCCCCCCCAGGCACCTAAAATGAACCCCCCTTCAATGCGGGGGTCCCTGTCGGGACCCCCGAAGTGTCCTCACATGAACACCTTGCTGCAGGGGTCCATAGGAACCCCCGCAGCCCCCACACATTAACCCCTTGCAGCGGGGGTCCCCGATCGGCACTGATCAGGCCCCCGCTGCATTTAAAACTTTTAAATTCCCCGCCGCGGCTCCTTAAAGGGGCCGCGGCACACTATTACCCAATCCCGGCCGCGGCACTTAAAATTAACCCCCCTCTATGCTGGGGGTCCCCATCGGGACCCCCGAAGTGTCCCCATATAAACCCCCTGCAGCGGGGGGCCCCGATCGGCACCGATCGTGACCCTGCTGCAATTCAATTTTAAATTTCCCGCCTCGCGGGTCCTCAAAGGACCGTAAAGGTCCTGAAAGGACTCGCACTAAAAATATTAACCCCAGGCAACTATAATTACCCCATTAACTCATGATGGTCAATCCAGACCACCATAAGGCCTAAATTAACCCATTAACTCATGGTGGTCAATCCAGACCACCATAAGGCCTAAATTAACCCATTAAGTAATGATGGTCAATCCAGACCACCATAAGGCCTAAATTAACCCATTAACTCATGGTGGTCAATCCAGACCACCATAAGGCCTAAATTAACCCATTAACTCATGGTGGTCAATACAGACCACCATAAGGCCTAAATTAACCCATTAACTCATGGTGGTCAATACAGACCACCATAAGGCTCTATTTAACCCCATCAGTCCCATAAGGGTATATTATTACCATTATGGGCCTGTTACAACCCAACATTAACCACATAAGTGCCATGATGGTCCTCAAGGACCATCATGACACTAACTACAAACACTACACTATAACCCCCAATAAACCATTTAATCTAAACTAACCCCCCTCTACACTAATCTTTTAACACTTACACTACCTACCTACACTACCTACCCCCTAATAAACCTCCCCAACACTCTAATTACAAAAAACAATAAACCTACAGCACAGAAAACAAAAAACCTACAGTACAAAAAACAAAAAAACCTACAGTACAGAAAAAATAAAAATTACAACCCCACCCCCCACTACAGAAAACAAAAAAATACATTACAACCCCACCCCCCACTACAGAAAATAAAAACAATTACACACCTGAAAAGGAAAGACAGATAAACACAATACAATAATACATATAATACATTACATACATTACATACAATACATGACATTACATATAATATATTAAATATAATATATTAAATATAATATATTACATATAATACATTACATACATTACATACAATACATGACATTACATATAATATATTAAATATAATATATTAAATATAATATATTACATATAATACATTACATACATTACATACAATACATGACATTACATATAATATATTAAATATAATATATTAAATATAATATATTAAATATAATATATTACATATAATATATTACATATAGTCCTAATCAAATACCCCCTATCTATCTAACATACAATCTATTTAATTTAAAATAAATCCTAACTATATCAAATACATCCCCCTATCTATCTAATATACAAAAAATCCTAACTACATACACAGACCCTTATTCTAAAATAAAATAAAATAATTACAGTCCTAACTACATACACAGACCCTAATTCTAAGCTAAAATCAATAAATTAAGACCACTTACCTTTAAGATGTTGCTTCAGATCACTAACCTATGGGTCAAACAAAAATAAAAATTAGTACAAAACATTAACATCAAATAAATAAACATTATATACATTCTACATATTCAACTCACCTTTACAGCATGTCCAGTCACTGTTAAGCTCTTCCGGCGCGGCCCTGTTAAAAAAAAAAAACACAATACATGAATACATGAATACAATATATAAACAATAAATAAAATACACAAATAAACATCTAAATATACATTTAACTTACCTCCCCGCGATGTCCCCGGCCTTCTCTCCTTCAGCCCCGGCTGGGCCGCGGAACCATCCGCGCTCTAAAAAAAAATAAAAAAAAAAATAACGGAGGTCTGCACTGGCAGACCTCCCCGACGCTACTGAACCTCCCGGAGTCGTTTCCGGGAGGAAATTGGCATTGGCGGCTTGTGATTGGCTGAAAAAGCTGTCAGCCAATCAAAAGTCGTCAATGTAGGAGCCAATCAGGATGCGCAGATGTCTTCTACCAATCACTCCGTGGGGGTGTATCCCATAGTGATTGGCTGAAGGCATCTGAGCGTTGTGATTGGTTCCCATAAAGATAGACAAGTGTTTTAGCCAATCAGGGTGGGATATTGGGGTGTATCCCATCCTGATTGGCTCACACATTGACGACTTTTGATTGGCTGAAATTGATAGACAGCTTTTTCAGCCAATCACAAGCCGCCAATGCCAATTTCCTCCCGGAAACGACTCCGGGAGGTTCAGTAGCGTCGGGGAGGTCTGCCAGTGCAGACCTCCGTTAGTTTTTTTTCTTTTTTTTTTTTAGAGCGCGGATGGTTCCGCGGCCCAGCCGGGGCTGAAGGAGAGAAGGCCGGGGACATCGCGGGGAGGTAAGTTAAATGTATATTTAGATGTTTATTTGTGTATTTTATTTATTGTTTATATATTGTATTCATGTATTCATGTATTGTGTTTTTTTTTTTTAACAGGGCCGCGCCGGAAGAGCTTAACAGTGACTGGACATGCTGTAAAGGTGAGTTGAATATGTAGAATGTATATAATGTTTATTTATTTGATGTTAATGTTTTGTACTAATTTTTTTTTTTGTTTTACCCATAGGTTAGTGATCTGAAGCAACATCTTAAAGGTAAGTGGTCTTAATTTATTGATTTTAGCTTAGAATTAGGGTCTGTGTATGTAGTTAGGACTGTAATTATTTTATTTTATTTTAGAATAAGGGTCTGTGTATGTAGTTATGATTTTTGTATATTAGATAGATAGGGGGATGTATTTGATATAGTTAGGATTTATTTTAAATTAAATAGATTGTATGTTAGATAGATAGGGGGTATTTGATTAGGACTATATGTAATATATTATATGTAATATATTATATTTAATATATTATATTTAATATATTATATGTAATGTCATGTATTGTATGTAATGTATGTAATGTATTATATGTAATATATTATATGTAATATATTATATTTAATATATTATATGTAATGTCATGTATTGTATGTAATGTATTTAATGTATTATATGTATGTATTGTATTGTGTTTATCTGTCTTTCCTTTTCAGGTGTGTAATTTTTTTATTTTCTGTAGTGGGGGGTGGGGTTGTAATGTATTTTTTTGTTTTCTGTAGTGGGGGGTGGGGTTGTAATTTTTTTTTGTTTTCTGTACTGTAGGTTTTTTTGTTTTTTGTACTGTCGGTTTTTTGTTTTTTGTAATTAGAGTGTTGGGGAGGTTTATTAGGGGGTAGGTAGTGTAGGTAGGTAGTGTAAGTGTTAATAGATTAGTGTAGAGGGGGGTTAGTTTAGATTAAATGGTTTATTGGGGGTTATAGTGTAGTGTTTGTAGTTAGTGCCATGATGGTCCTCAAGGACCATCATGGCACTTATGTGGTTAATGTTGGGTTGTAACAGGCCCATAATGGTAATAATATACCCTTATGGGACTGATGGGGTTAAATAGAGCCTTATGC
Source organism: Discoglossus pictus (assembly GCA_027410445.1). Lineage (NCBI taxonomy): Eukaryota > Metazoa > Chordata > Amphibia > Anura > Alytidae > Discoglossus > Discoglossus pictus. Next base: position 358,632,924 of record CM050167.1, on the reverse strand, counting down.
TGGTCTGTATTGACCATCATGAGTGAATGGGTTAATTTAGGTCTTATGGTGGTCTGGATTGACCACCATGAGTTAATGGGTTAATTTAGGCCTTATGCTGGTCTGGATTGACCATCATGAGTTAATGGGTTAATTTAGGTCTTATGGTGGTCTGGATTGACCACCATGAGTTAATGGGTTAATTTAGGTCTTATGGTGGTCTGGATTGACCACCATGAGTTAATGGGTTAATTTAGGCCTTATGGTGGTCTGGATTGACCATCATGAGTTAATGGGGTAATTATAGTTGCCTGGGGTTATTATTTTTAGTGCGAGTCCTTTCAGGACCTTTACGGTCCTTTGAGGACCCGCGAGGCGGGAAATTTAAAATTGAATTGCAGCAGGGTCACGATCGGTGCCGATCGGGGCCCCCCGCTGCAGGGGGTTTATATGGGGACACTTCGGGGGTCCCGATGGGGACCCCCAGCATAGAGGGGGGTTAATTTTAAGTGCCGCGGCCGGGATTGGCTAATAGTGTGCCGCGGTCCCTTTAAGGAGCCGCGGCGGGGAATTTAAAAGTTTTAAATGCAGCGGGGGGCCTGATCTATGCAGATCGGGGACCCCCCCTGCAAGGGGTTAATGTGGGGGTGCTGCAGGGGTCCTGATAGAGACCCCTGCAGCATGGGGATGTGTATAGGGTGCAGGGGGGAGCCTCACGCTGCTGTCTCGGGCTGTTCCGAGGCAGCACGTAGAGGCTTTCGGATCCCTTGCGTGGACTTTTTGTCCACGTAGGGATTCTTACGATATGCGAGACTCGTGCATAGATTTAAGGCTACGTAGCTCTCTCGGAGCCTATTCTCGGCCATTTTCTCGCAGTCATATCGTAAAGCAGGCTGCGAGAGATTCGGTTCTCGCAAACAGCAGGAAAACTGCCTTTTGCGAGCACCGAGAGAACTACGAGGGAGAATTTAATAGGGCCCTTAGATCAAGCAGAACAAGCTATTGAATGATAACTTTGGGAATAAAAGTACTTTGCCCTTGGATATGACGAGGAAAATAAATGCACATTTAATCCAAGTTTGTCTAAGACTAAAAACAATACTACAGAAATGTAGGATGCTTTAAATAAATGTATACAGAGGTCAATAATTTTTATTGACAAACTTGCATTATTAATGAATTTAATTTAATTTCCAGCTTTTCTTTTGACAATGAATGTTTTATGACTATATTTAGGGTATACATAGAAATTTACAACATTATTAACCTAATTTTGAAGAATATTATTGTGTTTACAAATTATAATTTTTTTAAAGTCTATTTCAGAAACAAATATTATAAGTAATATATGTAAGAAAACTTTCAGAGCACAGGATGTAAAGTTACTTACAGTCGTGAATAAGATCCAACAATGTCACCAGTAGATTTACACCAAAATGTATAAAAAATGATTGCAGTGTAGTTCCAGAAGAAAGTGCTTGAATATCCTGGCTGAGTACATTTAGAAATAAAAATACATAGAGAAATATAAATTCATATATAGATAGATAGTAACACATACATTATTATTATGCTTTATTTGTAACACTCCAACATATTCTGTAGAGATATACAGGGGTAAAGTATGTGACAAAAACAATATTTACACATTGAGAAAGCATGGAACGCCATGTATGAGCTTAAAATCAAAAGTACATAGTGATTGTTTCCAAAGCAGCATACTAGATTGAAAACAATCTGCATGGATATAAATCCTATACATAACTATTAAGTTAATTTACTTGCATTTTATCTTAAAACATATGTGATTCATGGTCTTATTACCTTCACCAAAAGAGATGGCATTGAGTAATTAGACTTAAGCTAATTATTATTTAAAGAAGCGATCTTGGAAATTGATTACAATTTATGACTACACATATTAAACTGCATCATTCTAAAAATATGTATACATATTCTGGAAGGAAAAGGCCAAATAATTGCTCCTAAATATGCTGTAGAACTAGATGAAATGTGTAATTAAAAATGACATTACCAGGCATGTAAGTTCAATCTTGTTATACATTTTGATTATTTTTAATACTTCATATTTATAAGTTCTACATGGCCTACACTATGTAACGCAAATAAGTACTGTCACTAGACAAACTATAACCTGTTCTGTGCCTATGTGTACTGTTATCTGGATGGATGTTCAACTGAGAAAAACAAATTTGGTACTTGACACATTCATGTTAATGAAATGTAAAAAAAATAATTGCTAATGTTTATATGCACAACATATTGTAAGGCTATTAATATTTCTAGCAGCTTATATTATTTAATGAAAGGAATTATTTTATAATTAACCCTCAAAACATTTAAATGTAAGATAAATAATATATATGTGTATTACATTACACAATGACCTGTATCATATTGCACAGTTGTATCCAAACAGTATCTCCCTTGACTTTGAAAAAGATTTCTTTAAATGAATCCATAACAAAATACTTTGTGGGGCTTAATCAATGGCCCCCATTCAATTCTAAAACCGTAACTGAGGGTGTAAGTCTGCGGGTTTGAAATTTGTCACAATTCTGTCTGTATTCAATTGACTCAAGCCCGCAATTACAGGGCTAAAGCCTAAATCCGTATACCCTTCCCCCCTCCGCAAGTTGTTAGAGGGCTGGAATACATGGGGTCCGCAGTTACAATCCAATCCTGTAATTACAGTGTGCACCACAGCCCTGTGAGCCAATAGAAAGAGGGCTAATGGATTATGATTGACAGGGCAAGTTAATAAAGCTGCGGTTCACCCACCCCAGTATTGACTGTTTGTATTTTCTCACATAGCACACAGGTCCTGGAGTTGGTGGTGGAGCATTGAGAGAGAGAGTAGGCATTAATTAAGATCAGGTTCTAATGATTTTTTTGATTTATATTTCTTTCTTTTTTTATTTTTTTATTTAAGGTTTTTAAGAAAAGGACAAAACAGAAATACAAATTACATACATAAAAACAATAATTCACAGCATCAGAGTAACCCTTCATCAATTACAGTTTACACATACATAGATAAGTTCAATACTTTATTCTTACTATCATAAAAATATTCTTCAAGCATTTTAATATAGTGTTTCTAAGGGAGGACTATGAATACGACCATCCTATTTCCCCCTTTATTCCCCCTCTCCTCTCCCCTTTATTTCCCCTTTTTTTCTCATTTTTTTCTTGCTATTTTTATCCTTTTTATCCCCTCCTCTTTTCATTCTCCTTTTCTTCTCTCTTTCTTTCATTTTACCAAGGAATTACATATTCATTTAGCTATTCATAATTTCCCAAGTAATCCTCTGTATCTAAATTCAAGTAAGTTTCGCTTTAATTTACTTGCCATTATTAAGGTTATAAAAATGTATCTCAGATTAAACCATTTAGGCAATACTTCTATCTAAAAGAGAGAAGAAACCCCCTCCTCTTCCCTTCCGTTCTCTCTCTCTTTCCATATAGATAGATAGATACATTTTATTTCTCTAATTTTCCACTTCACTTTCTCTTTGTTAAAAAAAAAAAATATCTATTTTCTCCCCCCCCCCCCCCCTATTTCCCTCTTAAATACAACAAGAAAAGAAACATATATAAACAAAAAAAAGAATAGAAAGAGCGGTAATTCACATAATAAGAATAATTGTTTATTAAATGTAATCTATACATAAATAGACAAGTTCAAGTTTTCGTTCTTACTAAATACCATAACACTGCAAATCTAATTCAAGCATTCTACTGTATCTGAGTTCAGATGAATTTCCATTCAATTTGTTTACAGTCATTATGCTTGTAAGAATAAACATCTAATTACAAATTTAAGCATTACTCCTATTTAAAAAAAAAAAGGAAATCCCATCTATTTAATTACGTGGGAAATCATTGAGGCATCATAGTAAAGTTTCGATTTATGGTATGATATTCCACCTCTGTTAAATTTTCTTGCAGCTAGACTTAGTTTAATTCTATATTGTTTTCCTTTTTGTATATACTGGTCAATACAAATTTGAAATTTTTGAATCCTATAATTAGGGATTCGAAATGGTATAGCTCTTAATAAATAATTGAACTTGGGAAAATGGTCATTTTGGCCACTGCAATCCTTTCTGACTCTGAGATCTCCATATGTTTCCATGTAAAAATTGTTTCAACTAGTTTTGAGTATAGATTGTCATAGTTAGCTTTTATTTTGTTTTTCAGATTGTCTTCAAAAACTATTCCCAAGTGAGTAATACTGTTTTGGTAGGCATATTTAGATTTTAATTTTTCCTGTTCTCTTCTAAGGAGGATTAATATTAACACATCTGTTTAGATTATGTTTAATTTATAGTAAGATACGTAACTAAATTTCTCAATTAGATTGTGAAGTTGCTTCAGTGAATTTATAGGATCTAATAACGTGACTACCACAAGATCAGCAAAAAGTACTACTTTATGCTCCATATCTCCTATTCTAATGCCCTTAATGTCAGGAGTTTTTCTAATGGCATCTATGAATGGCTCTATTGAAATTGTGTACAATAAAGGTGAGAGTGGACAACCCTTTCTTGTACCATTACTTATATGGAATTTAGGTGATTTAAATCCTAGGTCAATGACAGAGGCAGATGGGGCAGCATATAGAGCTTTAATAGCTCTCCGTGCAAAATCCCCCGAGCCAAATGTTAATAAGGTAATCTCTAGGTAATCCCAGCTGACCCTGTCAAAGACCTTTTCATCGTCTAAAGAGAGAAAGACTGCTGCTTTTAAAAAAAAAAAGAAGTGTGTAATTAAATAAAAGATCTTCCTGGTATTATCTGAGCTTTGCCACCCTGGAATAAAGCCTGTTTGATTATTAGGTATCAGTTTACTTATTACTTGGGCCAATCTCATCAACAACAGTTTTGAATACAATTTAATATCAGAGTACAACAAAGAAATTGGTTGATAGTTCTGACATTCAGTTGGGTCTTGTTATATTTGCATTTCCTTTGGGTCTTTGCCTTTTTTCATAATTTCATTAAAAGCGTCACACATTCTTTTCACTCTAACAGAATGACAGATCTGATAATAACAGTATGCAAAGTCATCTGGTCCTGGTGTAGTGAATAATTTAAATGTTTTAATTGCTATGGAAATATCTTTTTCTGAGATATCACAATTCAACAAGTCTTCATTTGAAATTTTAGGTAAATCCAACTTCTCTAAAAATGTTTGTATATCTTCTTTAGATTTATTTTAAAGTTATTCTCTTTTTCTATGTTATACAATTTTTTTTATAAAAGTTGGAAAATGTTTGACCTATATACTCTGGTTTTGTTATTATTTTATCTTTATCTTGCAGGGAATTTATTATTTTCCTTATGGTTCTGTTTTTCAATTTATTAGCTAGGGATTTACCTACCTTATTGCCACAATGGTAATTGTTGAATTGACGAAATAGATCTATAAACAACACTTTGGGTTATTTATTTTATTTGAGCTTGTACTTTAATATTTTTTTCTGTAGTCTTTTTGGTAGGGTTGATCTTATTCTCTCTTTCAAGATTACTTAGCTAAACATTGTGACAGGGGACTAACGCTCGACTCTTTACCTTCATGGAGGAAGGCACATGAGGCTTTCCATTCCACTCCAAGTTTTTATTTTGACACAGCCAGCGCATGAAAATAACATAAACAGAAAAGAAATGTAGCTACCTTGCAGCTCTCACTATACACAGTCCCAATACTTGATACTGGCTTCTCTCTTTCAGTATTACCCTCTTTCGGGTGGTGTCACTTGTCTGTAATTATAGGCCTCTCTGTGGCTTTAAAGACTTCACCATCTTCAGGGGTTTTACTTGCCTGTAATCTCAGGTCCTTCTCTCTCTCACTCTCTCTCTCTGCAGCCGTTCCCTACTGGGTCCTGTCTCTTTCTGCAGCCGTTCCCCTCCTGGGTAATCACTTTTCTGGGGTGTCCTCATGGACTGCAACCTTTCTAGGCTCTCATATTGTGAGCATCTGCCTCTGCTCATAAACTCCAGCTCAGGCCTTTCTTCACTTGGGCCTGTGTCTCCCAGGCACCTCCTTGCCTGCCGCTCCACACTTTGTCTCACAGACAGCCCTAATGGAGAGACTGTGCTGCTTTTACAGCCAGGGTTTACTCTTTCCTTGCTGTTCTGCACTCCCACTGTGCCTCCACATGGACCGCTAAGGGGCAGATCATAACAATATACAGTCATTTCAAAGGTGTACCCCTTGCTTTTTTCCTTTGTATGTTTAATTTCATGAGAATTCCTCTAATAAATGCTTTATGAGCATTCCATAAAGAAACTTTTGAGGATACTGAATCTTGATTAGTTTCAAAAATTTCTTCAATCTCTTTTCTTAGCTGAACTTTTTTTCTCTCTTCGTCTAAGAGAGAATTATCAAGTTTCCATGCTGGTCTTAGAATAGGTTGGTAACTTGATTTTAGTTCCATTTTTATCTTAGTGTCATCTGAGTTGACAATATGACCTATTTTCACTTCAATTATTTTATTTAATGTTTCAATCCTGGAATAGGACTGATGCCTATGTGCAAAAAAAAGAGTAGTCTTTTGTGTTGGGGTGGTATGTTCTCCAAATGTCGTAAAAATTACATTTTATCATGCTATTAAAACAAAGTTTGGACTTTCTCAACGTTTTGGGATCTATTACTGTTCCCTTTGATGAATTGTTGTCTCTCCCCAGGTTAAGGCATACATTTAAATCACCACATATAACCAACAGACCTTGGGTATACTTCATTACATTTTTGAAGGCCCGATTAATGAAACTAGACAGTTTGTTGTTGGGAGAATATAAATTTAGTAGCGTTACTTTTTCCCAATTGATTTTCCCCAACCATAGAATGTACCTTCCTTCCTGATCTATTTCAACAAAGTCTTCTATTGCATTTTAAAGCTTTACTAAAAAATATTGAGACTCCTCGAGATTTCTTTCTATTTGTAGAGTTATGTCTTAGAAAAAGTTTTATTCAAAACAATTGCTATTTTGCCTTCAAGTCAATGTGTTTCCTGTATACAGGCAATATCTGCCTTTTCTTTATGGAATGATTTGAAAATGCAGTATTTCTTAACCGCTAAGTTCATTCCCTGAACATTCCGACTAATTATTTTTAAAGACATTCCATTTAAATAAAATTATATTGAAGAATCCAAGTACTTCCCTGGGTCCCTGAAGATTTTGTTCAGGAAGATAAAAAAAAAAAAAAAAAGTACATAGAAACAATGAAAAACTAAAAAAAAACATATCTATACAAAGATCAATGTAATCTAATTCTTGCAGAGAACTCATTACCGGATATACCTATTGGAGTGACCACTTAAAAGTAAGTAGTTCACTCTGTAGGTCCGAACATGTCAAGCTAATTTAAGCTTGAACTCTTTGATGGTTTGAATGTGGAGGAGAGCATGAATGAATTTACTTTCTTTTTCTCACTAGCTCAATAGTGAGTGAAGTGAGTGGCCTTTTAAAATGATTAATCTTAAGGTGTAATTATGGGTCAAAACTCCACACAACCACATGTCCAAGCTTCATCATAAATTACAATTCATTAAAATTGTATCAATTCTGAAATGTGGATTTCTTTAGCTATGTGATATCACCACTTAGATGATCTATTTGAATTTGCAATCCAATTATGTTTATCATGTTGTTCAGTGCGTCATAAAGTATAATAATATGTATAATTAATTGATTACTTACACTTAATATCTAGTGGAAATAAAAAAAATAAAAAATACATTTGTGATTTTTATATGTAGTTCCAAGTCGAGATAACCTAACATCATTAAATCTACTGTAAGTGTGTCATAATGTGTATTATTGTACATAGTGATTTGAATTCTAAAATGTGTATTTATACAATAAAAGTATTATATTAATAATTGGTCTAGTATATTTTAATTGTATTCTAATTATCTCAATTAGTTTATGTATTTTAGTTCAGTGAATAGTGTAGTGTTATAAATTATGTGCTTTGTTAATTTTTTACAGTTAGTGCTTAATAACAAATTAGTGATTGCACACAAAAAGACAAAAAGGGGGAGGGGGGAAGGAAAGGGAAGGTCAATTGTTAATATTTTTTTAACCTCCCTCTAATGTTACCTTAAGTTATCATAATTACCGATACCTCCTCCCTCCTCTCATCTTTGTTGTTACTCATTGTCTCTAATACTTAAAATGTATTTAAAGAGAAAGTAATTTCTGTTTCCCTTACACTCAAAAAGTGAAGAATAAGTCCATCATAAATTGAGTATTTTAAGGTTTATTTATTTTTTATCTTTCCCCCTTTGGGCTGTTTGCCATGTCTGTGTTGATTAGAGATGTCGCTAACAGTTCGCCCGCTGACTATTGGCGGCGATTTTGGCATGTTCGCGTTCGCAGATGACGGTGAACACATGTGCTATTTGGTTTGCCCCCTATACTTTATCATTGAGGAGACTTTGACCTTGCACCTCACCGTCAGCAGACACATTCCAGCCAATCAGCAGCATACACTCCCTTCCAGAGCCTTCCATCTGAAGGACAGGCAAATATTCTGCTCTGTTTCACGAGTCATAGTTTTTCCTTTAAACTAATTTCCGTTGCCTGCCTGTATATTGTGCTCAGTGAAATAAAACAACACTTTTTTGACTGTAATATATTGAATAGCAATTGCCTGCCTACAGGCATGTGTGTGAAGCCTATTGCATCTACTCTGCCAACTTTTGCCAGTGCACAGTGATACGTCATATCTGGTGCAACCGTAGTGTACAGTGAAATAAAACAACACTTTTTTGACTGTAATAGATTGAATAGCAATTGCCTGCCTACAGGCGTGTGCGTGAAGCCTATTGTATCTACTCTGCCAACTTTTGCCAGTGCACAGTGATACGTCATATCTGGTGCAACTTTAGTGTACAGTGACATAAAACAACACTTTTTTGACTGTAATAGATAGAATTGCAATTGCCTGCCTACAGGCATGTGTGTGAGGCCTACAGTGCCTACTCGGCCAACTTTTGCCAGTGCACAGTGACACTCATATCTGGTGGCACCTTAGATTGCACGCGCAGTGCCCCAAATTTGAAGTAGGAGGTCCGACCAAGCATCTTTTTCCATCTCCCTGTTCCAAAAATCAATGCCATATACACGTCCCCTAATAGTGGACGTAACAGGGATTAAACCGATAGGAATAGTACTACTTAACAGTACACATCTTATAATAACGCAGACAGAGGCAACGCAGAGAGAGGAGTCTGAAGAAGAGGAGTCAGAGGAGGAAGGTGGCTTTGAGGAGGTGGAAGACCAAACACAGCAGGCGTCCCAGGGGGCTTGTTGTCACCTTTCGGGGACCCTTGGTGGCTGGGTGGAGGAAGAGACCTTCAATGACATCAGTGAGGACAAGGAACGGGACATGGCTAGCTTGGTATCCAACCTTGTGCAAATGGGGAGTTTGCGGTTGTGCAAAGGGACTGTTTGCGGTTGTTTGCGGTGCATTAAACAGGGAGATTCGTCTGTTACTGTGAAGCGGGTGTAACCCTTACACTACCTGATCGATACAGCATCATACCTGATGTTTTAAAGCATGTTATTCCAAACAATTTAGGAATGTTAGGTGATTTTTGCCCTTTATGGCTTAGAACCAGACTCTGCATCAACTATGTAATTTTCAGTGGTAGTTTTGCCATAGATCCCCCTCCGGCATGCCACAGTCCAGGTGTTAGTCCCCTTGAAACAACTTTCCCATCACTATTGTGGCCAGAAAGAGTCCCTGTGGGTTTTGAAATTCGCCTGCCCATTGAAGTCTATGGCGGTTCGCCGGGTTCGCCCGTTCGCGAACATTTGCTGGAAGTCCGCGTCCGCTGTTCGTGAAAAGAAAATTTGATGTTCGCAACATCACTAGTGTTGATATCTTAGGGCTGGAGTCACCAAGCAAGTGCCAATCCTTCAGTAGTTTTTCACCTTCTTTCACTGAGCCTATTGGATATTTCTGGTTGCCACGTGATATTATCAATTTATCAGGAAATCCCAATTTGCGGTTATTTGCTCTTAAAAGGTTTGTGATTCTCTTCAATTCTTTCCGTTTTTAATAAGAATCTCTCCAGGTATATCCATAAAAGTTTTTAACATTTTATAAGGGGCTTGATAGTCCTCCTTTTCAAACAATGCTTTTGATATTGCCTCTTTAAAACTCAAATAGTGAAATTTAACAATAACATCACGTGGCAATTCCTTGCTTAAAATCTTTAGGAAGTAATTCGGTGCATTTTATCAGGTTTTGTTCCTGATGTTCAGGTTCCACTATACTGGATAACAAAGTAGCCATATATATTGGGAGGTCTTTAGCACTAACATTTTCTAATTAATGTTATCTTCTGGAAAGATTTTCATATTTTAAACATCAAAGGTTTAAAATCTGTATTTCTTCTTTATGATCTTTAATTTCGCCCAAAAGAATATTATTATTTCTAGTAATGTTATTTTGACTAGACCGTAAATCCTCTGTTCGACTTAATAAAGAACTTATTGCCTTTGCATTATTTGCAATTTCCTGTGTTGACTCAAGTTTATGGAGGCTTGGAAGTCAGTCAATAAAGATTTCATATTGGTTAAGGTAACTTTATCCTCCTCCAAGTTAGTTTCCATTGTGCTATCTTCCATGTACTTTTGTTAACTATACTTGCACTCAGGGTAGAATCTAGTTGGGGTAATTTGTTTTTCCCTTCCATTTTATCTTTAGGAGAAAAAAGTCCCCCACTGTTTTCCCTTTGTTTTTTTATCTTTAGATTTATTTTTAGACATTTGGCCCTTTTTATTCCTTATATATCCAGATACAATTAGCTTATCTAATCTTGATGTATTATAATTTGTTGTATTAATCTAACAGATGGGAATTTCCCCTTATTTATCTTATATAGACAGATTCAGATGTTCTAGATTAAATACTAATACAGAGAGAACGTTTGTTACTTAATACAAATTCAAAAACATGGAAATCATTTACATTAGAGATAATAGTTCAATTTGATAGTAAACCAAATAGAATCATAATTTAACACTAAATAATAATTTCCAGAATTTTACAACAAAAGGGGTTGTAAAAAATGTTTGATATTAAGTCACCAATTTATTTCCTCTCCAAAGATAAGGCTGTCTTTCCACTTTCTCAAATCTTTATGGTTTAGGTCATAAACCACATCCATATGACAAGTTCCTGGTATTTTCTCCCCTTCTTTCTTCTCATTTTCCCCTTTCACATGTCTTCTCTTATCTTTTCCCCTTTTCTTCCCTCCTTCTTTAACTTGCCCGTTGCATTAATAAAATGGTTTAATCGGAAGTACACTCTTTGTTCTTTATTTCCTCTCTCTCTCTTTTGTTAGTTTGCAATTGTTTTCTACGACCTTTCAACTTTGTTTACCCAAGGTTTCCAGTCTTTTTTCATCCAATAAAGTGTTAGTGTGAAAATATGCCAGCCAATCTGAGTACATGTAAATCTAAAGAAATGCTGATTTGTATAGGCTTTGGTATTGTTTGAAAAGTAGTTTAGTGAAGACAGGAAGAGATAGACCAAGGTTATCTTAATTTACAGTTGAAGAATACTCTTTATGTTTCCCCTTTCTTCACTTCCTCTTTTTTCTTTTCCTTTTTTGGTATTATAAATCTATTCTTTTAAAATCAGGGTTGCAGATAATATATTTTTTATCATTTAAGTTTTGAGAAGCAAAAACAATTCAGACTTTCGGATTTTTGAATGAATAGATGGCTTGGTACCCCTTTATAAGAGTTTTTCTTGTTAATTATAATCTGTATTTGGAATATTAGGAGACTGTTTGCTTCGCGAGGCTGCAGTTTCCCCGTTGCGTTAGCAATGGATTTTGGCAAGCCCGTGCTGCTGAGAACTATATACTGTGTGTGATATACTTTTTTTGAATTATCCTTCTATTATTTTGGGGATTATTATGGAGGAGGGAGATAGGAGAGGGGAGGAGGGAAACAGTGGGGAGGAGATGAGGATGAGTGTAGAGGATGAGAAAGAGGGGAGAGAGGTCTCTCTGGGGAGTGGAGGAGGGAGTAGTGGTGGGGGGAGTAGTGGAGAAGAAAACTAGTGGCACAGAGAACAGTGGTACAGAGAGTAGTGACGCAGAGAGGAGTGGTGGGGAGAGTAGTGGAGAAGAATGGAAAGAGGGCTCAAAATATGAAGCAAATCACATATCATAGTTGTCAAACTACGAGACGTCGTCACGTTTTGCGTGGTGCGTAGGAGGCAAGCCGCTAACTCGCAGCACTTAGATGCTGAACGCCGAAGGCGCTCATCGCCTGCGAGCCTTGTGTAGGTAGGCGACCCGATAAGGCACTAAAACTCACAGCACTTAGGCAATGAGCGCTAAAGGCGCTCATTGCCTGCGAGCCTTGCGAAGCAAGGCTAGCATTCAAGGCAATGAAATACGCGGGACTTAGCCAAAAAGGAGCGACGAAGGTGCTCCTGTGAGCCTTGCGAAGCGAGGTGGGCCGATCACACATTGAAACATGCGGGACTTAGCCATCAAACACTTAGGAGACGCGGGAATGCCTTAGGCTGCAAGCAGTTGACAAACGCGGAACTTAGAAAAAATAAATACAAGACGCGGGACTTACAAATAAAAAAGAGGAAAAATACGAAGTTAATGGCTCAAAACAAAAAACTAAAAAAATACAAAAAAAAATACAAAAAAAATATCACGGGAGAACAGCCAGGACGTCTGGAAGTGAGGTGGAATGCAAATTTAAGTCGATTTCGCAGAGTTTCGGCACTCGAAAATCGGCTAAGCGAGAAAACAAATGGGCGCCCCCAAAAAATGAAAACGAGGCTACACGACCCCGGACCATACAAAACACAGCCAACTGCATGCCACTTTCACCCAGGAACGTACGAGGTACAAAATACACTATTACAAAGGATGGCAAATGCTCAAGAAATGCATAGGACATAGACAAACAACGCAATTTTACAACCCTAACTTGCAACTAATAACATTCCGAATCTAAAATGGCGCTTTACACAACTAAACGATTGGTTTGCCCTCGCGCACGCAGCCTATTTCTAATGCACAGTTCGGACATTGATGACACTTTCTCCTCAGGGCAGTAACAGTACAACTGTACAGTGTATGCTGCAGGAAAATAAGAACAGATTGTTAGCTCTTCAGGCTAATGATTTCTGGATATATTAATTAGAAACAGGTAAAGTATATTAAATTATTAAGTAACTAATTCATTAATTATTAAAAATAATAATAATTAAAAATTGTGATGTGCGCTGAAGGTGCTCAGAGAAGCAAAAGTATGCGAGAGGAGAGGCTCGCAATAAACGACGAAGGTCCTCAGAGTACAAAAAGCTTTACATTGTGTGGCAAACAGTATTGCCATGGCTTCACATTTTATTGCCCTGTCATTTTTGCCTGGCAAGTCACTAGTGTAATATATTCACAGTGGCTCTAAGATAGGAATTCCTTCAATTTCAGACGCTCCTAAACACGTAGCTAAGACTATATTAATTCAATCATAAATCCTGATTAATTAGACAAGGTTGTTGTTAGTTTATATGTAGACAAATACAGTTTATATGTAGACAAATACAGCTATGGCAATGGACCCGCAGAGTGTCAAAAGCCAGCATTAATACATGCACTAGTGAAGCATGTCATCCACTCTGAAATATAATTCTGAGAACAGATACTTGAGTCTGATGTAGGTAACAGTGATTACGGCTGCTGACATTTGTGTCCTCTCCGTATTAATGGACAGTTATCCCATACATAGGATATCATGGGTATCCTTTCAAATGCACTCACCTGTATAGCTGATGAATGTGATATCAATGTTGCTGAACAATATCAGATGGAGAAGGTGATAGTACCCTTGGACCACTGACTGTGGTCACATTTAAGCATTTATTGTGAGATGACACATCATTGTTAATGATCATGCCTAGCAATATATCATGACAACTACCTAATGGTCAGCAATGCTTGCAGATGGAGATCAGGTGAGTTGGTATATTGGTACAGTTACAGTGTTTAGCACTCTACTGTGCTTGCAGTTGTTTATTGTTTCCTCCTCTGCCTTTTTTAGGTTTGGACCACCATTTTATTCAGATTATTGTTTTGGGAACACACTGTATGTGTGTAACTAAATTGGATTATATAGTCCAAAGGTTAATGCATCTGTTTAATTGAGTAGGGGAAGTCCAGTTACATAGTTACATAGTTACATAGTAATTAAGGTTGAAAAAAGACTTTCAGTCCATCAAGTTCAACCTGTTAAGATCTCCTCTGATCTGCAATATGCGGATTAGTTATTAATTAAATTATTGATTAAATAATTATTAATAGTATAGTATTGGAGAATGAATAAAGAGTTAGTCCATCAAGTTCAACCTTTTTAGATCTCTATTGATCTTTTTAATTTGGACTATTTATTATTATTGTTAATTGTTAATTATTGTTAATTGAATTAATCAATTCAATCGTTTACAGTAAAAAAAGGGTTGTTTTATTTCACTGCACACTACAGTGGCACTAGATATGAGTGTCACTGTGCAATGGCAAAAGTTGGCAAACTAGATGCAATAGGCCTCACACACACGCCTTTAGTCAGGCTACTGATATTCAATTCATTACAGTAAAAAAAGGGTTGTTTTATTTCACTGCACACTAATGTGGCACTAGATATGAGTGTCACTGGGCACTGGCAAAAGTTGGCAGACTAGATGCAATAGGCCTCACACACACGCCTGTAGGCAGGCTTCTGATATTCAATCGATTACAGTAAAAAAAGGGTTGTTTTATTTCACTGCAAGCTACTGTGTCACCAGAAATGAGTATCACTGTGCAATGGCAAAAGTTGGCAAATTAGATGCAATAGGCCTCACACACACGCCTTTAGTCAGGCTACAGATATTCAATTCATTACAGTAAAAAAAGGGTTGTTTTATTTCACTGCACACTACGGTGGCACTAGATATGAGTGTCACTGGGCACTGGCAAAAGTTGGCAGACTAGATGCAATAGGCCTCACACACACGCCTGTAGGCAGGCTACTTATATTCAATCGATTACAGTAAAAAAAGGGTTGTTTTATTTCACTACAAGCTACTGTGACACCAGATATGAGTGTCACTGTGCACTGGCAAAAGTTAGCAGACTAGATGCAATAGGCCTCACACACACGCCTGTAGGCAGGCTACTGATATTCATAGTTACATAGTTACATAGTTACATAGTAATTAAGGTTGAAAAAAGACTTTCAGTCCATCAAGTTCAACCTGTTAAGATCTCCTCTGATCTGCAATATGCGGATTAGTTATTAATTAAATTAGTAGTTACATAGTTACATAGTTACATAGTAATTAAGGTTGAAAAAAGACTTTCAGTCCATCAAGTTCAACCTGTTAAGATCTCCTCTGATCTGCAATATGCGGATTAGTTATTAATTAAATTATTGATTAAATAATTATTAATAGTATAGTATTGGAGAATGAATAAAGAGTTAGTCCATCAAGTTCAACCTTTTTAGATCTCTATTGATCTTTTTAATTTGGACTATTTATTATTATTGTTAATTGTTAATTATTGTTAATTGATCCAGAGGAAGGCAAACATAAAAAAAAACCCATTGAAACTTTGCCAATTGTCTCATAAGGGGGAAAAAAAGCAAAATTCCTTCCTGACCCCAGAAACTGGCGATCAAATTTCTCCCTGGATCAATATTCCTTCGCTAGTTATCTAGGATAGCCTTGAATGCCCTCTTTATTCAGAAATATATCTAACCCCTTTTTGAAGTTGTCTATCGAATTCGCTGTCACCACCTCCTTTGGTAGAGAATTCCACAGTTTAACCACCCTAACTGTGAAGAACCCTTTTCTTTGTTTAAGGTGAAATCTTTTTTCCTCTAACCTCAACGGATGTCCTCTTGTCAGTTGAAAATCTCTTGCTACAAAAAGCTCACTTGACAAAGCCTTATATGGACCCTGGATGTATTTAAATAACGTAATCATATCTCCTCTTAGACGCCTTTTTTCTAGCGAAAATAAGTTTAATTTTGCTAGTCTTTCTTCATAACTTAGCCCCTCCATTCCCCTTATTAGTTTTGTAGCCCTTCTCTGTACTTTTTCCAGCTCTAAGATGTCTTTTTTGTGAGGTGGTGCCCAAAATTGTACTCCATATTCCAAATGAGGGCGTACTAGAGATTTGTATAGTGGCAGAATTATATCTTCTTCCCTGGCTTCTATACCCTTCCTAATACATGCTAATATTTTATTTGCCTTTGCAGCCGCTGCTTGGCTTTGAGCGCTGTTACCTAGGTGGTTGTCCACTAGTACTCCCAAATCCCTTTCAATATCTGATACCCCTAGATTTGCTCCATTAAGATTATAGATTGCTTGGCTATTTTTCCTTCCCAAATGCATAACCTTACATTTATTTGTATTAAATCTCATCTGCCATTTAGCCGCCCATTTCTCTAATTTATGCAAATCCTTTTGTAGGGAAAGTACATCATTATCTGATTTTATTACCTTGCACAACTTAGTGTCATCAGCAAAAATGGAGACACTACATTCGAGTCCTACTTCAATGTCATTAATAAATATGTTAAAAAGGAGAGGACCCAATACTGAGCCCTGAGGAACCCCACTTATCACATTAGACCAATCGGAGTATGTTCCATTTACAACAACCCTTTGCTTCCTGTCTTTTAGCCAGCTCTCGATCCATGAGCAGATATTTACTGCAATTCCTGTATCCCTTAGTTTGCTCACTAGTCTTCCATGTGGCACTGTATCAAATGCCTTTGAAAAATCTAAAAAGACTACATCCACTGAGTTGCCCTGATCCAAGTTCCTACTAACCTCCTCATAAAAACTAATTAGATTGGTCTGACACGACCTTTCCTTCATAAATCCATGTTGACTGCTACCTATGATCCTGTTCAAATAGACATATTCTTGTATTCTGTCCCTTATTAACCCTTCTAAAAGCTTCCCAACTACAGAAGTGAGGCTCACTGGTCTATGCCACTGTTTATAATTCCAAAACAGGTGTGATGAGTGACATGTATAAATTAATATATTATTCATTTTAGGGTCCACATATGAACCTCTGTGAATGTAAAGTATCATTTTTCAGGCATGCCTACTCTGCCAACTTTTGCCAGTGCACAGTGACACTCATATCTGGTGGCACCTTAGATTGCACGCGCAGTGCCCCAAATTTGAAGTAGGAGGTCCGACCAAGCATCTTTTTCCATCTCCCTGTTCCAAAAATCAATGCCATATACACGTCCCCTAATAGTGGTCGTAACAGGGATTAAACCGATAGGAATAGTACTACTTAACAGTACACATCTTATAATAACGCAGACAGAGGCAACGCAGAGAGAGGAGTCTGAAGAAGAGGAGTCAGAGGAGGAAGGTGGCTTTGAGGAGGTGGAAGACCAAACACAGCAGGCGTCCCAGGGGGCTTGTTGTCACCTTTCAGGGACCCTTGGTGGCTGGGTGGAGGAAGAGACCTTCAATGACATCAGTGAGGACAAGGAACGGGACATGGCTAGCTTGGTATCCAACCTTGTGCAAATGGGGAGTTTGCAGTTGTGCAAAGGGACTGTTTGCGGTTGTTTGCGGTGCATTAAACAGGGAGATTCGTCTGTTACTGTGAAGCGGGTGTAACCCTGACACTACCTGATCGATACAACATCATACCTGATGTTTTAAAGCATGTTATTCCAAACAATTTAGGAATGTTAGGTGATTTATGCCCTTTATGGCTTAGAACCAGACTCTGCATCAACTATGTAATTTTCAGTGGTAGTTTTGCCATGGATCCCCCTCCGGCATACCACAGTCCAGGTGTTAGTCCCCTTGAAACAACCTTCCCATCACTATTGTGGCCAGAAAGAGTCCCTGTGGGTTTTGAAATTCGCCTGCCCATTGAAGTCTATGGCGGTTCGCCGGGTTCGCCCGTTCGCGAACATTTGCTGGAAGTCCGCGTCCGCTGTTCGTGAAAAGAAAATTTGATGTTCGCGACATCACTAGTGTTGATATCTTAGGGCTGGAGTCACCAAGCAAGTGCCAATCCTTCAGTAGTTTTTCACCTTCTTTCACTGAGCCTATTGGATATTTCTGGTTGCCACGTGATATTATCAATTTATCAGGAAATCCCAATTTGCGGTTATTTGCTCTTAAAAGGTTTGTGATTCTCTTCAATTCTTTCCGTTTTTAATAAGAATCTCTCCAGGTATATCCATAAAAGTTTTTAACATTTTATAAGGGGCTTGATAGTCCTCCTTTTCAAACAATGCTTTTGATATTGCCTCTTTAAAACTCAAATAGTGAAATTTAACAATAACATCACGTGGCAATTCCTTGCTTAAAATCTTTAGGAAGTAATTCGGTGCATTTTATCAGGTTTTGTTCCTGATGTTCAGGTTCCACTATACTGGATAACAAAGTAGCCATATATATTGGGAGGTCTTTAGCACTAACATTTTCTAATTAATGTTATCTTCTGGAAAGATTTTCATATTTTAAACATCAAAGGTTTAAAATCTGTATTTCTTCTTTATGATCTTTAATTTCGCCCAAAAGAATATTATTATTTCTAGTAATGTTATTTTGACTAGACCGTAAATCCTCTGTTCGACTTAATAAAGAACTTATTGCCTTTGCATTATTTGCAATTTCCTGTGTTGACTCAAGTTTATGGAGGCTTGGAAGTCAGTCAATAAAGATTTCATATTGGTTAAGGTAACTTTATCCTCCTCCAAGTTAGTTTCCATTGTGCTATCTTCCATGTACTTTTGTTAACTATACTTGCACTCAGGGTAGAATCTAGTTGGGGTAATTTGTTTTTCCCTTCCATTTTATCTTTAGGAGAAAAAAGTCCCCCACTGTTTTCCCTTTGTTTTTTTATCTTTAGATTTATTTTTAGACATTTGGCCCTTTTTATTCCTTATATATCCAGATACAATTAGCTTATCTAATCTTGATGTATTATAATTTGTTGTATTAATCTAACAGATGGGAATTTCCCCTTATTTATCTTATATAGACAGATTCAGATGTTCTAGATTAAATACTAATACAGAGAGAACGTTTGTTACTTAATACAAATTCAAAAACATGGAAATCATTTACATTAGAGATAATAGTTCAATTTGATAGTAAACCAAATAGAATCATAATTTAACACTAAATAATAATTTCCAGAATTTTACAACAAAAGGGGTTGTAAAAAATGTTTGATATTAAGTCACCAATTTATTTCCTCTCCAAAGATAAGGCTGTCTTTCCACTTTCTCAAATCTTTATGGTTTAGGTCATAAACCACATCCATATGACAAGTTCCTGGTATTTTCTCCCCTTCTTTCTTCTCATTTTCCCCTTTCACATGTCTTCTCTTATCTTTTCCCCTTTTCTTCCCTCCTTCTTTAACTTGCCCGTTGCATTAATAAAATGGTTTAATCGGAAGTACACTCTTTGTTCTTTATTTCCTCTCTCTCTCTTTTGTTAGTTTGCAATTGTTTTCTACGACCTTTCAACTTTGTTTACCCAAGGTTTCCAGTCTTTTTTCATCCAATAAAGTGTTAGTGTGAAAATATGCCAGCCAATCTGAGTACATGTAAATCTAAAGAAATGCTGATTTGTATAGGCTTTGGTATTGTTTGAAAAGTAGTTTAGTGAAGACAGGAAGAGATAGACCAAGGTTATCTTAATTTACAGTTGAAGAATACTCTTTATGTTTCCCCTTTCTTCACTTCCTCTTTTTTCTTTTCCTTTTTTGGTATTATAAATCTATTCTTTTAAAATCAGGGTTGCAGATAATATATTTTTTATCATTTAAGTTTTGAGAAGCAAAAACAATTCAGACTTTCGAATTTTGAATGAATAGATGGCTTGGTACCCCTTTATAAGAGTTTTTCTTGTTAATTATAATCTGTATTTGGAATATTAGGAGACTGTTTGCTTCGCGAGGCTGCAGTTTCCCCGTTGCGTTAGCAATGGATTTTGGCAAGCCCGTGCTGCTGAGAACTATATACTGTGTGTGATATACTTTTTTTGAATTATCCTTCTATTATTTTGGGGATTATTATGGAGGAGGGAGATAGGAGAGGGGAGGAGGGAAACAGTGGGGAGGAGATGAGGAGGAGTGTAGAGGATGAGAAAGAGGGGAGAGAGGTCTCTCTGGGGAGTGGAGGAGGGAGTAGTGGTGGGGGGAGTAGTGGAGAAGAAAACTAGTGGCACAGAGAACAGTGGTACAGAGAGTAGTGACGCAGAGAGGAGTGGTGGGGAGAGTAGTGGAGAAGAATGGAAAGAGGGCTCAAAATATGAAGCAAATCACATATCATAGTTGTCAAACTACGAGACGTCGTCACGTTTTGCGTGGTGCGTAGGAGGCAAGCCGCTAACTCGCAGCACTTAGATGCTGAACGCCGAAGGCGCTCATCGCCTGCGAGCCTTGTGTAGGTAGGCGACCCGATAAGGCACTAAAACTCACAGCACTTAGGCAATGAGCGCTAAAGGCGCTCATTGCCTGCGAGCCTTGCGAAGCAAGGCTAGCATTCAAGGCAATGAAATACGCGGGACTTAGCCAAAAAGGAGCGACGAAGGTGCTCCTGTGAGCCTTGCGAAGCGAGGTGGGCCGATCACACATTGAAACATGCGGGACTTAGCCATCAAACACTTAGGAGACGCGGGAATGCCTTAGGCTGCAAGCAGTTGACAAACGCGGAACTTAGAAAAAATAAATACAAGACGCGGGACTTACAAATAAAAAAGAGGAAAAATACGAAGTTAATGGCTCAAAACAAAAAACTAAAAAAATACAAAAAAAAATACAAAAAAAATATCACGGGAGAACAGCCAGGACGTCTGGAAGTGAGGTGGAATGCAAATTTAAGTCGATTTCGCAGAGTTTCGGCACTCGAAAATCGGCTAAGCGAGAAAACAAATGGGCGCCCCCAAAAAATGAAAACGAGGCTACACGACCCCGGACCATACAAAACACAGCCAACTGCATGCCACTTTCACCCAGGAACGTACGAGGTACAAAATACACTATTACAAAGGATGGCAAATGCTCAAGAAATGCATAGGACATAGACAAACAACGCAATTTTACAACCCTAACTTGCAACTAATAACATTCCGAATCTAAAATGGCGCTTTACACGACTAAACGATTGGTTTGCCCTCGCGCACGCAGCCTATTTCTAATGCACAGTTCGGACATTGATGACACTTTCTCCTCAGGGCAGTAACAGTACAACTGTACAGTGTATGCTGCAGGAAAATAAGAACAGATTGTTAGCTCTTCAGGCTAATGATTTCTGGATATATTAATTAGAAACAGGTAAAGTATATTAAATTATTAAGTAACTAATTCATTAATTATTAAAAATAATAATAATTAAAAATTGTGATGTGCGCTGAAGGTGCTCAGAGAAGCAAAAGTATGCGAGAGGAGAGGCTCGCAATAAACGACGAAGGTCCTCAGAGTACAAAAAGCTTTACATTGTGTGGCAAACAGTATTGCCATGGCTTCACATTTTATTGCCCTGTCATTTTTGCCTGGCAAGTCACTAGTGTAATATATTCACAGTGGCTCTAAGATAGGAATTCCTTCAATTTCAGACGCTCCTAAACACGTAGCTAAGACTATATTAATTCAATCATAAATCCTGATTAATTAGACAAGGTTGTTGTTAGTTTATATGTAGACAAATACAGTTTATATGTAGACAAATACAGCTATGGCAATGGACCCGCAGAGTGTCAAAAGCCAGCATTAATACATGCACTAGTGAAGCATGTCATCCACTCTGAAATATAATTCTGAGAACAGATACTTGAGTCTGATGTAGGTAACAGTGATTACGGCTGCTGACATTTGTGTCCTCTCCGTATTAATGGACAGTTATCCCATACATAGGATATCATGGGTATCCTTTCAAATGCACTCACCTGTATAGCTGATGAATGTGATATCAATGTTGCTGAACAATATCAGATGGAGAAGGTGATAGTACCCTTGGACCACTGACTGTGGTCACATTTAAGCATTTATTGTGAGATGACACATCATTGTTAATGATCATGCCTAGCAATATATCATGACAACTACCTAATGGTCAGCAATGCTTGCAGATGGAGATCAGGTGAGTTGGTATATTGGTACAGTTACAGTGTTTAGCACTCTACTGTGCTTGCAGTTGTTTATTGTTTCCTCCTCTGCCTTTTTTAGGTTTGGACCACCATTTTATTCAGATTATTGTTTTGGGAACACACTGTATGTGTGTAACTAAATTGGATTATATAGTCCAAAGGTTAATGCATCTGTTTAATTGAGTAGGGGAAGTCCAGTTGTAAGTGCTATGCGCATTATTGGTTACTTTGATTAGAGTAATTCATGGTGATCTTTTTTTTCCATCAGATTCTGGTTACTGTGGTGTAGTGACCACATGTGACCCTAGTAGGTACTATGGTTAATCATTTTCATGCAGTATTATATTTCCCCCTTTAGGTATCCCCTTTTTCCTAAAGAGCATTGTGCCCTCCTGTGATCCACCTACACCACACCCATGATATTGATGAACAGTCGTATAACTTTCAGAGTGTGTTCTGTGTATAAAAAAAAGTTTTATTATGCAGTTATCAACATTTCTGTCACGTTCATATATATGCAAACTAATGAGCCCTAGTTACTGTCCAATAGATTCTTATGTGAACATTCCAGCTTATTACAGTGACACAGGTGTGGTTTGAAAGTGGTCACATGTATTAGTCATCACTACTTTAAGTTTGATTCTTAGCATTGGGATATCATGCTTGCAGAACATTCTTGGTGAAGTTTGTGAGTTAATGCACATGGAGAGTATACATTGTTATTAACATTCACCTGAAGGATTGATCACAAAATGACATGATATTATGAATTAATTGATACAAGAACACTTGATATGGGGTCACAACATGATAATGCGTATACATGTTGCCACATGGCCAAAAGCAATGGCGTGGAACTTTACGAGATTGGTGTAGCTGAGATTGGCCCGACCTGTTGCTCCACATGCCTCTGCACAGCCCCCATGTGTGTTTGTGGCCCTTCCTGATGGGTTGGAGTAGATTAGTGTGGTGTATGTTCCCCTGGTACTTGATATATTTCATGTGGCGGTTTAATTTTGCCACTGTTTATAATTCCAAAACAGGTGTGATGAGTGACATGTATAAATTAATATATTATTCATTTTAGGGTCCACATATGAACCTCTGTGAATGTAAAGTATCATTTTTCAGGCATGCCTACTCTGCCAACTTTTGCCAGTGCACAGTGACACTCATATCTGGTGGCACCTTAGATTGCACGCGCAGTGCCCCAAATTTGAAGTAGGAGGTCCGACCAAGCATCTTTTTCCATCTCCCTGTTCCAAAAATCAATGCCATATACACGTCCCCTAATAGTGGTCGTAACAGGGATTAAACCGATAGGAATAGTACTACTTAACAGTACACATCTTATAATAACGCAGACAGAGGCAACGCAGAGAGAGGAGTCTGAAGAAGAGGAGTCAGAGGAGGAAGGTGGCTTTGAGGAGGTGGAAGACCAAACACAGCAGGCGTCCCAGGGGGCTTGTTGTCACCTTTCAGGGACCCTTGGTGGCTGGGTGGAGGAAGAGACCTTCAATGACATCAGTGAGGACAAGGAACGGGACATGGCTAGCTTGGTATCCAACCTTGTGCAAATGGGGAGTTTGCAGTTGTGCAAAGGGACTGTTTGCGGTTGTTTGCAGTGCATTAAACAGGGAGATTCGTCTGTTACTGTGAAGCGGGTGTAACCCTGACACTACCTGATCGATACAACATCATACCTGATGTTTTAAAGCATGTTATTCCAAACAATTTAGGAATGTTAGGTGATTTATGCCCTTTATGGCTTAGAACCAGACTCTGCATCAACTATGTAATTTTCAGTGGTAGTTTTGCCATGGATCCCCCTCCGGCATACCACAGTCCAGGTGTTAGTCCCCTTGAAACAACTTTCCCATCACTATAGTGGCCAGAAAGAGTCCCTGTTGGTTTTGAAATTCGCCTGCCCATTGAAGTCTATGGCGGTTCGCCGGGTTCGCCCGTTCGCGAACATTTGCTGGAAGTCCGCGTCCGCTGTTCGTGAAAAGAAAATTTGATGTTCGCGACATCACTAGTGTTGATATCTTAGGGCTGGAGTCACCAAGCAAGTGCCAATCCTTCAGTAGTTTTTCACCTTCTTTCACTGAGCCTATTGGATATTTCTGGTTGCCACGTGATATTATCAATTTATCAGGAAATCCCAATTTGCGGTTATTTGCTCTTAAAAGGTTTGTGATTCTCTTCAATTCTTTCCGTTTTTAATAAGAATCTCTCCAGGTATATCCATAAAAGTTTTTAACATTTTATAAGGGGCTTGATAGTCCTCCTTTTCCAACAATGCTTTTGATATTGCCTCTTTATAACTCAAATAGTGAAATTTAACAATAACATCACGTGGCAATTCCTTGCTTAAAATCTTTAGGAAGTAATTCGGTGCATTTTATCAGGTTTTGTTCCTGATGTTCAGGTTCCACTATACTGGATAACAAAGTAGCCATATATATTGGGAGGTCTTTAGCACTAACATTTTCTAATTAATGTTATCTTCTGGAAAGATTTTCATATTTTAAACATCAAAGGTTTAAAATCTGTATTTCTTCTTTATGATCTTTAATTTCGCCCAAAAGAATATTATTATTTCTAGTAATGTTATTTTGACTAGACCGTAAATCCTCTGTTCGACTTAATAAAGAACTTATTGCCTTTGCATTATTTGCAATTTCCTGTGTTGACTCAAGTTTATGGAGGCTTGGAAGTCAGTCAATAAAGATTTCATATTGGTTAAGGTAACTTTATCCTCCTCCAAGTTAGTTTCCATTGTGCTATCTTCCATGTACTTTTGTTAACTATACTTGCACTCAGGGTAGAATCTAGTTGGGGTAATTTGTTTTTCCCTTCCATTTTATCTTTAGGAGAAAAAAGTCCCCCACTGTTTTCCCTTTGTTTTTTTATCTTTAGATTTATTTTTAGACATTTGGCCCTTTTTATTCCTTATATATCCAGATACAATTAGCTTATCTAATCTTGATGTATTATAATTTGTTGTATTAATCTAACAGATGGGAATTTCCCCTTATTTATCTTATATAGACAGGTACGTATGTTCTAGATTAAATACTAATACAGAGAGAACGTTTGTTACTTAATATAAATTCAAAAACATGGAAATCATTTACATTAGAGATAATAGTTCAATTTGATAGTAAACCAAATAGAATCATAATTTAACACTAAATAATAATTTCCTGAATTTTATAACAAAAGGGGTTGTAAAAAAATTTGATATTAAGTCACCAATTTATTTCCTCTCCAAAGATAAGGCTGTCTTTCCACTTTCTTAAATCTTTATGGTTTAGGTCATAAACCACATCCATATGACAAGTTCCTGGTATTTTCTCCCCTTCTTTCTTCTCATTTTCCCCTTTCACATGTCTTCTCTTATCTTTTCCCCTTTTCTTCCCTCCTTCTTTAACTTGCCGTTGCATTAATAAAATGGTTTAATCGGAAGTGCACTCTTTGTTCTTTATTTCCTCTCTCTCTCTTTTGTTAGTTTGCAATTGTTTTCTACGACCTTTCAACTTTGTTTGCCCAAGGTTTCCAGTCTTTTTTCATCCAATAAAGTGTTAGTGTGAAAATATGCCAGCCAATCTGAGTACATGTAAATCTAACAATGCTGATTTGTATAGGCTTTGGTATTGTTTGAAAAGTAGTTTAGTGAAGACAGGAAGAGATAGACCAAGGTTATCTTTATTTACAGTTGAAGAATACTCTTTATGTTTCCCCTTTCTTCACTTCCCCTTTTTTATTTTCCTTTTTTGGTATTATAAATCTATTCTTTTAAAATCAGGGTTGCAGATAATATATTTTTTATCATTTAAGTTTTGAGAAGCAAAAACAATTCAGACTTTCGAATTTTGAATGAATAGATGGCTTGGTACCCCTTTATAAGAGTTTTTCTTGTTAATTATAATCTGTATTTGGAATATTAGGAGACTGTTTGCTTCGTGAGGCTGCAGTTTCCCCATTGCGTTAGCAATGGATTTTGGCAAGCCCGTGCTGCTGAGAACTATATACTGTGTGTGATATACTTTTTTTGAATTATCCTTCTATTATTTTGGGGATTATTATGGAGGAGGGAGATAGGAGAGGGGAGGAGGGAAACAGTGGGGAGGAGATGAGGATGAGTGTAGAGGATGAGAAAGAGGGGAGAGAGGTCTCTCTGGGGAGTGGAGGAGGGAGTAGTGGTGGGGGGAGTAGTGGAGAAGAAAAGGAGTGGCACAGAGAACAGTGGTACAGAGAGGAGTGGCGCAGAGAGGAGTGGTGGGGAGAGTAGTGGAGAAGAATGGAAAGAGGACTCAAAATATGAAGCAAATCACATATCATAGTTGTCAAACTACGAGACGTTGTCACGTTTTGCGTGGTGCGTAGGAGGCAAGCCGCTAACTCACAGCACTTAGATGCTGAACGCGGAAGGCGCTCATCGCCTGCGAGCCTTGTGTAGGTAGGCGACCCGATAAGGCACTAAAACTCGCAGCACTTAGGCAATGAGCGCCAAAGGTGCTCATTGCCTGCGAGCCTTGCGAAGCAAGGCTAGCATTCAAGGCAATGAAATACGCGGGACTTAGCCAAAAAGGAGCGACGAAGGTGCTCCTGTGAGCCTTGCGAAGCGAGGTGGGCCGATCACACATTGAAACATGCGGGACTTAGCCACCAAACACCTAGGAGACGCGGGAATGCCTAAGGCTGCAAGCAGTTGACAAACCCGGAACTTAGAAAAAATAAATACAAGACGCGGGACTTACAAATAAAAAAGAGGAAAAATACGAAGTTAATGGCTCAAAACAAAAAACTAAAAAAATACAAAAAAAAATACAACAAAAATATCACGGGAGAACAGCCAGGACGTCTGGAAGTGAGGTGGAATGCAAATTTAAGTCGATTTCGCAGAGTTTCGGCACTCGAAAATCGGCTAAGCGAGAAAACAAATGGGCGCCCCCAAAAAATGAAAACGAGGCTACACGACCCCGGACCATACAAAACACCGCCAACCGCATGCCACTTTCACCCAGGAATGTACGAGGTACAAAATACACTATTACAATGGACGGCAAATGCTCAAGAACCGCGTAGGACATAGACAAACAACGCAATTTTACAACCCTAACTTGCAACTAATAACATTACGAATCTAAAATGGCGCTTTACACGACAAAACCATTGGTTTGCCCTCGCGCACGCAGCCTATTTCTAATGCACAGTTCGGACATTGATGACACTTTCTCCAGTAACAGTACAACTGTACAGTGTATGCTGCAGGAAAATAAGAACAGATTGTTAGCTCTTCAGGCTAATGATTTCTGGATATATTAATTAGAAACAGGTAAAGTATATTAAATTATTAAGTAACTAATTCATTAATTATTAAAAAAATATATATCACATATATAGTTGTGAGCGTACGAGTTGTTGCTAACGCTGCGGGCTCGCGTAAGCGAAGCGAGGGCCGGGGCTCGCGTAGCGAGACGCGGGCCTCGCGAAGCAAGGGCACTGTGCCAGGTTCTCAGTTGCTGGCTTGGAGCACCGCAGGCGCTCTATGCCAGCACCTGAGGACCTCACAAAGCGAGGTCTTCAGTTGCAGCAACTGCGACCCTTGCAAAATTTCAAAAAAAGTTCACGTCGCAACACATTACGACACTCGCAAACAACATACGACACACGTTCACACACATTACGACACTCGCAAACAACATACGACACACGTTCACACACATTACGGCCTCGCAACACTCGGACGCAACTCGCGAACATTACAAAATTAAAAACACAATACATACACACAGCACATACATAAAAACCTTACCTACACAAACAGGAGGCACCCAGGACCTCAAAAATGCAACTTACAACTTAATTGCACTCAAAATAAAAGAGTTTAGACACTAAATAGTTTGTTAAGCGACACAAAAAATGGCCGACGAATAAAATTAAAACGAGGCTACACACGCAAACACCATACGAGACACGTTACTACACATTACGACTTCGCAAACATCGGACGCAACACGCTGACATACAAACATTTAAAACTTAAGAAAGACACACAACAAACACATAAAAAGCTTACCTACAGCAAGAGGAACCAGCCAGCACCTCAAAAAAACAAGTTACACCTACATTTAAATCAAAGTAAAACACTTTAGACACTAATACCATCGCTAAGCGACAGAAAAAATGGCCGACGAACAAAACGAAAACGAGGCTTCAGACGTAACTACACTACACTTACTCGCAATAATGAAACACATACTATGCGGAACGTATCACAATCATATTAAACACCATTTTGAACAGTAATACGCAGAAAATGGCGGATGGAACGCAAATTGTAAGCTGGAACGCAAATAGCGCATGCGTATTGCGTTCTAACGGTCTCACTTTCCAGAACTTTCTACAAGTTTATAAATACTGCCTATTTCAAACAAAAAAATACATTTCTCCTCAGGTGATCAACGGAGTGACTTCTGAGATAACTGCTGCTTTTACTTGAAAAGACAATTCTTTACTAATTTACTACTTTGCATTGTGCAAATTACAACTGAGAGGTAAGCTATAATATATTACATTTTATTATTAGGACAGGTCAAACAAATAAAAAAAAAAAATAAGATTTATGTAGTGACATATATGGCACATTTATGTGTATAGGCTCAAAAAAAAAATACGGTTCATTTAACAAAACAACAAAAAAACATAATTCAATATTAAACAGAGGTTTATGTATAGTGACATGTGACACGCACATATATGTCTGTAATGTATAGTGACATCTGACACGCACATATATGTATAGAATGTATAGTGACATGTGACACGCACATTTATGTGTATTGCCCCTGCATAGTGACATGTGACACGGACATATATGTGTATCATCTATATTGACATGTGACACACACATTTATGTGTACTGCCCCTTCATAGTGACATGTGACACGGACATATATGTGTATAATGTATAGTGACATGTGACACGCACATTTCTGTGTATTGCCCCTTCATAGTGACATGTGACACGGACATATATGTGTATAATGTATAGTGACATGTCACACGCACATTTATGTGTATTGCCACTGCAACAAAATTAGCTTAAAACAAAATCAGTAAACAACTACATTTAAATGACATTATATGTCATGTATACTGATATGTCACACGCACATATATGTGTATCATCTATACTTACATCTCACACACACACATTTATGTGTGTTGGAAAAAAAAAATATAAGGTTAATTTAAACATTTAAATATGAGTCATGTATACTGATATGTCATACGTACACAAAATAAATACATTAAACTATGGAATGTGCTTCATGTATGTGACATATGTGTGTAGCCCCCAACAAAAAATAAGGTCAATTGAAAAAAATTACAGAACTATATTTAAATGACATTTATTTACTGCAATTCAATAGATCATATAACGCTGAATCTTTTTATTTCTTTGAATATTCAAACAGACTCTGCATCAATAGCGTCTCTCAACAATTTGCACCGTGCACTGTGAAGCACAATCCCTTTTAAAGAACACCAACAAAGAAGAAGAGGTAAGATACAACAAGACATTACATGCTCAAAAGGCCATGCTTTGCTAGATGAAAAATTATAAATATACAAATAACTATTTCACTTTCTTTTTCAAACAGACACTACAAGAAGACCGGCGCATTAAGATTGGCAGGAGGGGACCGTCTGTCATTCAAAACTTCAAGCAAGGTAAAGTATTAAGTATAAACAAGAAAGAACCATGAGCCTTATTCAATTGCGACTTCCTCAATTGAATAGGGCTCTATATAAGCACATAACATATTTTTTAGACAGAACTTTTTAGTTACTGAACTTCTAACCACAATCAAGGTTTTCAATAACTAAAAACTTTGCTCAATAAATATGTTATGTGATTATATAGAGCCCTCTTCAATTGGCAAAATTGCAATTCAATGAGGACCTATATATCTTTAATGGCCAAGGGCCTCACTCAAATGTGATTTGCCCATTTCAATAGGGCTCTATATAAGCACAGAGCATATTTTTTAAAGGGACTTTTTATTTTGTGAACACGTTGCTTTTGGATACAAGTTCACTAAATCAGTGGCGGCTGGTGACTTTTCAAGTTGGAGGGGCGACAGGGCGAAACATAGCCACTCCCCCTTTTTCAAACCACACCCATTTTTATAACTCCTCCCCTGACGTCATAATGACCTTTATAAGCCCCGCCCAATGACCTTATGCTTGTAAAGCCCATTGAAATACATAATCTGCAATGCAGAAATGTCAAGAAGTAAAGTAACAATGTGTTAAATTCATTGGTATACAATATAGATTGAAAAAACTCATGTGACAAGACTACAGCAATATCATAATTGTACCTATACGTATTAACAGAAAAATTAAAGGAGTGACACCTACCATTAGTCGGCTCTTCTTCTCAGGGTATTCACGTTCATTAAGTTGACCAATGAGTAGAAACAAATCTGCAGCCACATAGGGTTTGCACCTGGGGTTGAAAGAAAACAAGCAAATCAATCATACCATTCAAGAACAAAACCATACTTAAAAAACATTAAACGACCAAGTGGAACCATATAGGCCCCAAACATACCTTAGAAGACCAAGTGTGACTATATAGGCCCCAAACATACCTTAGAAGACCAAGTGTGACTATATAGGCCCCAAACATACCTTAGAAGACCAAGTGGGACTATAGGCCCCAAACATACCTTAGAAGACCAAGTGTGACTATATAGGCCCCAAACATACCTTAGAAGACCAAGTGGGACTATAGGCCCCAAACATACCTTAGAAGACCAAGTGGA
Organism: Discoglossus pictus; assembly: GCA_027410445.1. NCBI lineage: Eukaryota > Metazoa > Chordata > Amphibia > Anura > Alytidae > Discoglossus > Discoglossus pictus. The sequence goes on along the minus strand of CM050167.1, from coordinate 358,601,896 downwards.
ACTATATAGGCCCCAAACATACCTTAGAAGACCAAGTGTGACCATATAGGCCTCAAACATACCTTAGAAGACCAAGTGTGACCATAGGCCCCAAACATACCTTAGAAGACCAAGTGGGACCATATAGGCCTCAAAACATACCTTAGAAGACCAATCAGCACTGCATAGGCCCAAACCAGTGGATCTTGGGATTCAAGAAAACAACAACATTTCACTTCTGTTTAGACAACACAATAATCAATGTCAAACAAACACGTTGAATTAGCATATGGATAACCATATGAGCAGTAACGCCACGCCAAGGCTTCAACAATTGTTACTGACCATTCACACACCTTTCATAGCTCCTTCAATATGCACACCCACACACCATTCATACTTTACTTACCACTAGTTATTTTTGGTAGTGAGGTGGTGCCATTTCTGAGAACTTTACGTACCCTTGAAGGTGCCTCCAATTCCTTCAAACCAATGCATTTAACCGCTACAGGGCCATGGTGCTTTTTAATTACTTTTTTGATCATCTTCAATGTGGAGAAGCATCTTTCTGGTTCTTTAGTAGTCTTCGTTGTTGTAAGCAGGATTCCTTATAGCTTCACTCACTCTGTTAAATTATGTAGATTAAATTGATGCTAAAGTTGCTGCAGAGCAACAGCACTTGTACAGACATGGAATTCTTGCTTCCTGTACACAAGTGACAGCTACCCTTGGAAGTGCCTCCAATTCCTTCAAACCACGCCAAGGCTTCAACAATTGTTACTGACCATGCACACACCTTTCATAGCTCCTTCCATATGCACACCCACACACCGTTCATACTTTACTTACCACTAGTTATGTTTGGTAGTGTGAGGTGGTGCTGCTTAACGCAGTTTATCTTTGCACACCTTGGGGGTATGCATTCTTCTTTGCTTCAATCACTTGTATTTTAATTTTGCACGGCGATCTTTCAAAGAAGAAAACTTCTCAATGGTTTTTTCATTGAAGTCTGGGATCTCGGAAATCAGTTGCTTTTCCATTGAGAGCATCGCCAATGCATTCAACCGCTCCAGGGACATGGTGCTTCTTAAAAAGGTTTTTATCCTCTTCAATGTTGAGAAACATCTTTCTGATTCTGCAGTAGTCATTGGTGTTGTAATCAGGATTCTTAATAATTTTACTGTCTCTGTGAAATCATTCTGCAGATTAAATTGATGGAAAAGTTTGTGCAGAGCAACAGCACTTGTACAAGTATGAAACTCTGTCTTCCCATACAGAAGTGACAGCTCAGTGCGTAATTGTTCCTTCTTCAGTATTGGATATGCTTGCACGGTATCTTCCAGAGCTTGGGTTGGAAAGCAAGTGTCATGGGTTTTATACAAGTCACTTTGAACAAGTTTGGCACTGACTAGGTGATTTGAAAATGAAAAACGTTCTTTTGCATGAACCACCACTATGTCACATACCTCTCTTGAAAGTTGTCTCAAGGTTGAGATCTCCGCACTCCGTCTGTTGACTGTTAGATCGCTCGGCAAACTTGCTTCTATCTCTTCCACAGAATTACGGATTTTCTGGATGCTGGCGACAAAGTCTTCTGTGACTTTTTTGATATAAACAGTATCCGTATCTCGCTTCTGAAGCTGACTATAGAGGATGTCTACATGTGGCATTATTAAATGAAATAATTTAAGGAAGTAAAGGAACTCCCTGTCTTCCAGCATTCCAATGAAACCTGCGGCTTCCCGTATAGATGTTGGATCAAAGTTTAGACATGCTTCAATTGTCTGGAAACACTCAAGTAGCGCATCTCTGTTCTCGTAGATCACGTTCACGGTCCTAACGTTGAAGTTCCATCGTGTCGGTGCACCTCTTGGAAGTCTTCTACCAACTACCTCATCCAGAACTCCAGTCCTTTTTGGAGAGCGTGAAAAAAAAGATGGTATGCCGCCTATGTTGGAAAAAAAAACTCTAACTCTTCCAATCCTTGAAACTGCTTTCTCCATTATTAGGTTCAGTTGGTGAGCATAGCAATGGACGTAGTGTGCGTTCGGGTACACGTCTTTTATTTTTCTTTGAACTCCTCCTTGATCTCCACGCATCACACTGGCACCATCGTAGCATTGAGCTATGAGTTTCTTCTTGTCTTCTGGCTCTGGGAGAACAGTATTCAGTGTTTCCAGCACAACAGCAGCAATCGAGTCTGCATCCGTTGATTTCATTTCCGTGAAGCCATCAAATCTTTCCACCACTTGATGCTTCTTGTCAATGTAGCGATAGACTACAACGCACTGTGTCCTAGCGGAAATATCGGTTGTTTCATCCGCTTGGATTGCCACAAACTGGGCTTCTTTAAGCTCTTGGTGAATCACTTCCTTAATAACTTCATGCATGCAGTCCAGTAGCTCATTCTGCACGGTTTTGGAAGTGCCCTTAAACACAGTTGCAGTCTTCAAATGCTGTTCCATTGCACTATCGATACTGCCAACCAAATCCACCAGGCCTCTAAACACTCCTGGATTTAGCGATGTTTCACTCTCGTCGTGATAGATATATATATATATATATATTGATAGATATATATAAAAATTTATATCAATATATCACAATAAATAAATATATATATATATATATATATATATATATATATAAAAATTGATATCAATATATCACAATAAATAAATATATATATATATATATATATATATATAAAAATTGATATCAATATATCACAATAAATAAATATATATATATATATATATATATCAAATTGATATATATATATATATATATATATATATTTATTTATTTATTGTGATATATTGATATTCATTTTTATATATATATATATATATATATATATATATATATATATCCAAATATATATATATATATATATATATATAAAAAATATACATAAATATACATAAACATATACATACAACAATATATATTAATTGATATTTATTATTTGATTAATTGATGTTCTTTATTACTTGGTATATTATATTGTTCATGCATTTCTATTACACTTTATTTGTTATACATATTACAGTGCTATTTTTTGGCTATACATGTTACAGGATATTATCCTGTAACATGTATATCACATAAAATAGCCCTGTAATATGTATAATACATACAGGGTCAAACAAGTTCACACTAACCTTTTTTACCCTTACAGGCTTCCATACCTGCTTGCTGATTTGCTAATTTTTTGAAGACTCTCATTGGTTGAAATCGATGTCAATCAAAAATTTCAGCCAATCAGAGTCCTTCAAAAATTAGTATATATAGCAGACCGTGGGAAAAAAACAATTAATCGCGGGAGGGGCTCCTTGTAGGAGGAGCTCTTTTAGTGTGTTGTTTTTTTTTTTTTTAGAGCGTCGGTTTTTTTTTTGTGGAGGCCTCTTTCAATGGGCCAGAATGGATGGATGGACAATGGCTTCAATCAAGATTGGATTATTTTTGATCATTGGCTTCAATCAACATGGATTATTTTATTTTGACCATTGGCTTCAATCAACATGGATTATTTTATTTTGACCATTGGCTTCAATCAACATGGATTATTTTATTTTGACTATTGGCTTCAATCAACATGGATTATTTTATTTGACCATTGGCTTCAATCAACATGGATTATTTATTTTTCATGACTATATCCAGAGAGGACAGAAGGCCAACGCTGGAGGGGTCAATTTTACAGGTAAGTATGTGCTGTTGTTTATTTTATTTTTTATTAATGTTTGTTTAAAGCTGTTTATTTTTGTATCAAATGTGTTACTAACTGTACTAACAATGTGTTAGCTTACTGTTTAATTGTAATAATGTTTTTACTGTATTTTTTTTTCCCTTCCCTTATTTTTATTTTATCTTTAGAAGTGACAGGCACATATACATGCCTGTTACTTCTAAAAATGGAATAAAAATAGGGGGGGGGGGTAGGTAGTTTGTTCATCCAGGGTGGGGTCGGTCACGGTCAGGCGCCCATCGGTCGCCCATAGGCCACGACCAGGGGTGGCACAGGCCTCATGGGGGTGAACATCCACCCCCATGTGGCCTGGTCAACCCCGCTCACTGCCCGAATACCCGGGGTAGCATAGGCCGCATCGGGGTGGTGCCGGGGGCCCGGTGGTGATCGGGCCTCGGGGGTGGCATAGGGCGGCAACATGGAGGTCATCAGGGGTGGCACAGGCCTCATCAAGGGGGTGATCCGATCACCCCCATGTGGGCCTGTGCCACCCCGCTCACCACCCGACTACCCCGATCCCGTGATCGGGGTAATCCAGCGGTGGCATGATGGCATAGCTAGGCTAGCATAGGGCAGGCCTGATCGGGGGTGGCACAGGCCACATGGGGGTGATGGCTGGGGTCGGCGGTGGTAGTTGGTGGGTGGCTGGGTAGGTGGCACTGGCAGGCTAGGCAGGCATAGTGGGGGACTGGGGGTAACTGGTCACCCCTAACTTTTATTAGGGGCTACTAGGGGTTTTGGTTTGGCCAGGGGCAGGGCAGGTGCCAGGCAGAGGCAGGTGTAGACTTACTGTGTTAGGCAGGCAGAGCAGATGAGTAGATTCAGCCAGGGAGGTCTCTCAGTCTCAGCGTGACCAGGGTCAGGAAACAGAAAGGGGGAAGGGACAGGGAACTGGTGGTTTTATTGACTGTATCAGTCAATCAAAATGTAAACTCGAGGCCCTATTTGCTGGCGGGCGCTCAGGGCTAATGGTCTGGGTGGGTTTAGATTGATCACTTAGTAACTGGACAGCCTTCCATCATTGATTGGTCAATGATGGAAGACTGTCATTTATTAATTGATACATTTATGACCGCCCATGCATATCGTCACTGTGATGGTGGGCGGCATGCATTAACGGTCAGGGGGCCAGGCCAGGACTCATTGAAGAGAGAGAAGAGTCTAAAGGTTAGTGTACACAGTGTATAACTATTGCAATTTGATCACACAGGGTGCAGGCAGGGGGCGATAGATACACAGCATTAGTTAATGTAGCGCAAGGGTTATTTTAAAGTGACAGTGTCCCTTTACTAACTTTACTTCATTTTTAATACTATTTAGACTTGAAATGATGATGTACACCTTATATTTATTTGTTTTTGGGTTATACTAATACATTGTTGTGTTTTTTTTATTGCAGGGTGAAGAAAATATTTGGGGGGGCGTTTGCCCTGACGCCCCAATGGACGGGCCGCCCCTGCACTAAATACAAAATTCCGTAAAAAAATATGCTCTGTGCTGATATTGAGCTCTATTCCATTGGCCAAAACACAATTGAATGAGGAGCTCACAATATAACAAATGCAGTAACCAAAGGCCCTCATTCAATTGCTATTTTGGACAATTAAATATGGCTATAAATAAGCACTTTTAGGCCCTTTTTCTATTTTAACAAATATATGTGATGTGCTTATTTACAACCCTATTCAATTTTCAACATTGCAATTCAATGACGGCCTTAGAGTACTATTACATTGTAAAAAATGCAATTGAATGAGGGGCAAACTATGCAACATATGGTACACACAAAGGCCCTCATTCAATTGCAATTTGCCCAATTGAATAGGGCTCTAATTAACAACATAACAATTTTTTTAAAAGAAGTTTTTAGTTACAAAAAATATATCCAAAATAAAGTTTTTCAATGACTAAAAAGTTATTTAAAAAAATATGATATGTGCTTATTTAGGGCACGATTCAATTAGCCAAATCGCAATTGAATGAGACACAAACTGCTACACACAAAACAGAGGGCCCTATTAAATTCTCCCTCGTAGTTCTCTCGGTGCTCGCAAAAGGCAGTTTTCCTGCTGTTTGCGAGAACCGAATCTCTCGCAGCCTGCTTTACGATATGACTGCGAGAAAATGGCCGAGAATAGGCTCCGAGAGAGCTACGTAGCCTTAAATCTATGCACGAGTCTCGCATATCGTAAGAATCCCTACGTGGACAAAAAGTCCACGCAAGGGATCCGAAAGCCTCTACGTGCTGCCTCGGAACAGCCCGAGACAGCAGCGTGAGGCTCCCCCCTGCACCCTATACACATCCCCATGCTGCAGGGGTCTCTATCAGGACCCCTGCAGCACCCCCACATTAACCCCTTGCAGGGGGGGTCCCCGATCTGCATAGATCAGGCCCCCCGCTGCATTTAAAACTTTTAAATTCCCCGCCGCGGCTCCTTAAAGGGACCGCGGCACACTATTAGCCAATCCCGGCCGCGGCACTTAAAATTAACCCCCCTCTATGCTGGGGGTCCCCATCGGGACCCCCGAAGTGTCCCCACATAAACCCATTGCAGGGGGGGTCCCCGATCTGCATAGATCAGGCCCCCCGCTGCATTTAAAACTTTTAAATTCCCCGCCGCGGCTCCTTAAAGGGACCGCGGCACACTATTAGCCAATCCCGGCCGCGGCACTTAAAATTAACCCCCCTCTATGCTGGGGGTCCCCATCGGGACCCCCGAAGTGTCCCCACATAAACCCATTGCAGGGGGGGTCCCCGATCTGCATAGATCAGGCCCCCCGCTGCATTTAAAACTTTTAAATTCCCCGCCGCGGCTCCTTAAAGGGACCGCGGCACACTATTAGCCAATCCCGGCCGCGGCACTTAAAATTAACCCCCCTCTATGCTGGGGGTCCCCATCGGGACCCCCGAAGTGTCCCCATATAAACCCCCTGCAGCGGGGGGCCCCGATCGGCACCGATCGTGACCCTGCTGCAATTCAATTTTAAATTTCCCGCCTCGCGGGTCCTCAAAGGACCGTAAAGGTCCTGAAAGGACTCGCACTAAAAATAATAACCCCAGGCAACTATAATTACCCCATTAACTCATGATGGTCAATCCAGACCACCATAAGGCCTAAATTAACCCATTAACTCATGGTGGTCAATCCAGACCACCATAAGACCTAAATTAACCCATTAACTCATGGTGGTCAATCCAGACCACCATAAGACCTAAATTAACCCATTAACTCATGATGGTCAATCCAGACCAGCATAAGGCCTAAATTAACCCATTAACTCATGGTGGTCAATCCAGACCACCATAAGACCTAAATTAACCCATTCACTCATGATGGTCAATACAGACCAGCATAAGGCTCTATTTAACCCCATCAGTCCCATAAGGGTATATTATTACCATTATGGGCCTGTTACAACCCAACATTAACCACATAAGTGCCATGATGGTCCTCAAGGACCATCATGACACTAACTACAAACACTACACTATAACCCCCAATAAACCATTTAATCTAAACTAACCCCCCTCTACACTAATCTATTAACACTTACACTACCTACCTACACTACCTACCCCCTAATAAACCTCCCCAACACTCTAATTACAAAAAACAAAAAACCTACAGTACAAAAAACAAAAAAACCTACAGTACAGAAAACAAAAAAAAATTACAACCCCACCCCCCACTACAGAAAACAAAAAAATACATTACAACCCCACCCCCCACTACAGAAAATAAAAAAATTACACACCTGAAAAGGAAAGACAGATAAACACAATACAATACATACATATAATACATTAAATACATTACATACAATACATGACATTACATATAATATATTAAATATAATATATTACATATAATATATTACATATAATACATTACATACATTACATACAATACATGACATTACATATAATATATTAAATATAATATATTAAATATAATATATTACATATAATATATTACATATAGTCCTAATCAAATACCCCCTATCTATCTAACATACAATCTATTTAATTTAAAATAAATCCTAACTATATCAAATACATCCCCCTATCTATCTAATATACAAAAATCATAACTACATACACAGACCCTTATTCTAAAATAAAATAAAATAATTACAGTCCTAACTACATACACAGACCCTAATTCTAAGCTAAAATCAATAAATTAAGACCACTTACCTTTAAGATGTTGCTTCAGATCACTAACCTATGGGTAAAACAAAAAAAAAAATTAGTACAAAACATTAACATCAAATAAATAAACATTATATACATTCTACATATTCAACTCACCTTTACAGCATGTCCAGTCACTGTTAAGCTCTTCCGGCGCGGCCCTGTTAAAAAAAAAAAACACAATACATGAATACATGAATACAATATATAAACAATAAATAAAATACACAAATAAACATCTAAATATACATTTAACTTACCTCCCCGCGATGTCCCCGGCCTTCTCTCCTTCAGCCCCGGCTGGGCCGCGGAACCATCCGCGCTCTAAAAAAAAAAAAGAAAAAAAACTAACGGAGGTCTGCACTGGCAGACCTCCCCGACGCTACTGAACCTCCCGGAGTCGTTTCCGGGAGGAAATTGGCATTGGCGGCTTGTGATTGGCTGAAAAAGCTGTCTATCAATTTCAGCCAATCAAAAGTCGTCAATGTGTGAGCCAATCAGGATGGGATACACCCCAATATCCCACCCTGATTGGCTAAAACACTTGTCTATCTTTATGGGAACCAATCACAACGCTCAGATGCCTTCAGCCAATCACTATGGGATACACCCCCACGGAGTGATTGGTAGAAGACATCTGCGCATCCTGATTGGCTCCTACATTGACGACTTTTGATTGGCTGACAGCTTTTTCAGCCAATCACAAGCCGCCAATGCCAATTTCCTCCCGGAAACGACTCCGGGAGGTTCAGTAGCGTCGGGGAGGTCTGCCAGTGCAGACCTCCGTTATTTTTTTTTTTATTTTTTTTTAGAGCGCGGATGGTTCCGCGGCCCAGCCGGGGCTGAAGGAGAGAAGGCCGGGGACATCGCGGGGAGGTAAGTTAAATGTATATTTAGATGTTTATTTGTGTATTTTATTTATTGTTTATATATTGTATTCATGTATTCATGTATTGTGTTTTTTTTTTTTAACAGGGCCGCGCCGGAAGAGCTTAACAGTGACTGGACATGCTGTAAAGGTGAGTTGAATATGTAGAATGTATATAATGTTTATTTATTTGATGTTAATGTTTTGTACTAATTTTTATTTTTGTTTGACCCATAGGTTAGTGATCTGAAGCAACATCTTAAAGGTAAGTGGTCTTAATTTATTGATTTTAGCTTAGAATTAGGGTCTGTGTATGTAGTTAGGACTGTAATTATTTTATTTTATTTTAGAATAAGGGTCTGTGTATGTAGTTAGGATTTTTTGTATATTAGATAGATAGGGGGATGTATTTGATATAGTTAGGATTTATTTTAAATTAAATAGATTGTATGTTAGATAGATAGGGGGTATTTGATTAGGACTATATGTAATATATTATATGTAATATATTATATTTAATATATTATATTTAATATATTATATTTAATATATTATATGTAATGTCATGTATTGTATGTAATGTATGTAATGTATTATATGTAATATATTATATTTAATATATTATATTTAATATATTATATGTAATGTCATGTATTGTATGTAATGTATGTAATGTATTATATGTAATATATTATATTTAATATATTATATTTAATATATTATATGTAATGTCATGTATTGTATGTAATGTATGTAATGTATTATATGTATTATTGTATTGTGTTTATCTGTCTTTCCTTTTCAGGTGTGTAATTGTTTTTATTTTCTGTAGTGGGGGGTGGGGTTGTAATGTATTTTTTTGTTTTCTGTAGTGGGGGGTGGGGTTGTAATTTTTATTTTTTCTGTACTGTAGGTTTTTTTGTTTTTTGTACTGTAGGTTTTTTGTTTTCTGTGCTGTAGGTTTATTGTTTTTTGTAATTAGAGTGTTGGGGAGGTTTATTAGGGGGTAGGTAGTGTAGGTAGGTAGTGTAAGTGTTAAAAGATTAGTGTAGAGGGGGGTTAGTTTAGATTAAATGGTTTATTGGGGGTTATAGTGTAGTGTTTGTAGTTAGTGTCATGATGGTCCTTGAGGACCATCATGGCACTTATGTGGTTAATGTTGGGTTGTAACAGGCCCATAATGGTAATAATATACCCTTATGGGACTGATGGGGTTAAATAGAGCCTTATGGTGGTCTGTATTGACCACCATGAGTTAATGGGTTAATTTAGGCCTTATGGTGGTCTGTATTGACCACCATGAGTTAATGGGTTAATTTAGGCCTTATGGTGGTCTGGATTGACCACCATGAGTTAATGGGTTAATTTAGGCCTTATGGTGGTCTGGATTGACCATCATTACTTAATGGGTTAATTTAGGCCTTATGGTGGTCTGGATTGACCACCATGAGTTAATGGGTTAATTTAGGCCTTATGGTGGTCTGGATTGACCATCATGAGTTAATGGGGTAATTATAGTTGCCTGGGGTTAATATTTTTAGTGCGAGTCCTTTCAGGACCTTTACGGTCCTTTGAGGACCCGCGAGGCGGGAAATTTAAAATTGAATTGCAGCAGGGTCACGATCGGTGCCGATCGGGGCCCCCCGCTGCAGGGGGTTTATATGGGGACACTTCGGGGGTCCCGATGGGGACCCCCAGCATAGAGGGGGGTTAATTTTAAGTGCCGCGGCCGGGATTGGGTAATAGTGTGCCGCGGCCCCTTTAAGGAGCCGCGGCGGGGAATTTAAAAGTTTTAAATGCAGCGGGGGCCTGATCAGTGCCGATCGGGGACCCCCGCTGCAAGGGGTTAATGTGTGGGGGCTGCGGGGGTTCCTATGGACCCCTGCAGCAAGGTGTTCATGTGAGGACACTTCGGGGGTCCCGACAGGGACCCCCGCATTGAAGGGGGGTTCATTTTAGGTGCCTGGGGGGGGTTTGGAGTACCCCCCACGGCAATGCTTATGTGGGGGACTGCCGCGGAGGTCCCTTTTAGGACCCCCGCAGCACTTGATGAGGAGTGGGAGCCTGCGATATCATCTCGCAGGCTGTCACTCCTCATGTACATTTACGCAGTGTAGATACGTACGGCCCTGCTGCGTAGCTCACACGTTGCTCGCAGCAGGGCTAATTTAATAGCATTGTAAGTTAGAGAAACTTTGCAGTACGTAGGGCTTAAGTAGAAGCCTCTTATTTACGAGGCTGGAATTTAATAGGGCCCATAATTTCTTATTCAATGTTTAACAACCTATAAGCCTTACAAAGAAGCAAAAATAAGAATAACAAAAGTGTTGCGCACCTAATAGCATTGTACAAAAAATCACACAAACTCATAGGAAACTACATTAACATTCTTCTTTAATGTTTAACAACCTATAACCAGTACAATCAAGAATAAATAACTTTTACACAAGTGGTGCGCACAAAACAGGATTGTCAAAAACTAACACAAACACATAGCAAACTACATTAATTATATTATTTCATGTTTCACTAACTATAAGCATCCCAATAAAGGTTAAATAAGTATACCACAAGTGGTGTGCACAAAACAGGATTGTACAAAAAATAACATAAACACATAGCAAACTAAATTTATATTCTTATTTAATATATCACAACCCACAAGACTTACTAAGAACCTTAAATAAGAATAACAAAAGTCGTGGGATTGTACAGAAAGTAAAAAAAAAAAAAGATAGAAAAAAATAACCATAACTGATACAATACAGCCAAATTCATTAATTTTTAAATTATTTAAAAGACATTTCACTCAAACAACATTTTCTATTTTATATTACAACAGATACTGCGTGAAGACAATCGGACGAGGACTTTCTCCACAGGACCGGACCATCGGACGAGGACTCGGACCAGACCAGCAGACGAGGAATTTCAACACAGGACCAGACCAGCAGACGAGGAATTTCAACACAGGAGCAGACCATCGGACGAGGAATTTCAACACAGGACCAGACCATCGGACGAGGACTTTCACCAAAGGACCACAACATCGGACGAGGGCTATCGCCACAGGACCACAACATCGGACGAGGGCTATCGCCACAGGACCACACCATCGGACGAGGACTTCCAACAGAGGACCACACCATTGGACAACGATTTTTAACCGAGGACCAACAAACATTCGGATTTAAATCACACTTCAACCAAGGTAAAGTATAATAAGTACTAAAGTATAAAACTAAAGAAACTGATTTCTGTTGCATCCGTGTCAACAGAAAAATAAAATAATTAATTTACTATCTCCCTTATTTTATTTAAATTGCTACTATGCAATACATAGCTCAATAACCACATCACTTTTTTTTTTAGCAAAGAAGTTTTGCAGTGGTAAATATCTATCCACAAACAACGCTTTTAATAAATAAAACCATTATTTTAAAAAAATATGTTACATGCTTATTTACAGCAGTATTCCATTGGCCAAATTCTTAGCCAGTGAGGACAGGAATTATAAATTTAACTAAATATAAATGATACATTAATGATTTGCCTTTTATTTCACCAATTGTGCACAAGAATCTTTAACAGGAATTACAAATTTAAATATACACAATTACATTTATTTTTTTTCCTTTACAGATTAATATGGCTGATAACGAGACCAAAGAAGAGAAGAAAAGACGTCAAACTAGAGAAAGACAAGAGAGATGGGCCGCCCAGCAGACACCTGAGGAGAAAGAAATTCGACGAGAAAAAGAACGCAAAAGACTTGCAAATAAAAGAATATCAGCTGCAAAAATGAAAGATACAACCAAAAAAAAATAAAAAGATAATAAAGCATTTACAAACTGTTCCTAAAACATCAGATGACATTTTACAAGATACCAGTCAAGACAGACCAAAAAAAGCAACTACAAAAACAAAGCATTTACAAACTCTTACTAAAAACTTACAGGACATTTCAACCAAACAAGTACAACATATACCAAGAAAATCCACGAAAAAAACTAAACATTTAGAACCTGTTGTTGAAACATTTCATGACTTTTCATCTGATGAATATGAAAGTCAACATCCGATATGCTTTGCAAATTGTCCTTTACTGAAGTCTTTAGCAGTAGAGGTTCATAGTTGTGGGGACATGACTACTCAATGTCAATTTTGTGAGGCTTATTATTTTAAACAGGAGAGACCCAGAGATGGACAATTTATTAGTTGTTGTCAAAAAGGAAAGTTCAAACTTCCAGAAAGGAAACAATTTCCACCCTATTTACAAAATATTATGACTGAACCTACTTTTCCAAATTACAAAAATTTTAAGACAAACATAAGATCCTACAATAGTGCCATATCATTTGCATCTATGGGGGCAACATTGGCTGCAAATGTACCAGGACATGGTCCTTACTGTTTTAAAGTCCAAGGACAAATTTATCATCGGACTTCACATCTACATCCAGAGGAAGGAGAGCAAAGAAAATTCGCTCAACTATATGTCCTAGATACAATGGAAGCTGTTGACCAACGTATGCAGATGGAAGAAAATAAAAAATGCTTACCCAGTGTTTTTATAGAGCTAAATAACATTATGGACAACAATCCCTACAGTAAAGCTTACAAAAAATTGGCAGAAGTAGAAAATGAACAACAACTTCATGCACAAAGACATCAATTACCCATGCCAAAGGTTAATATGGTGCTTAAAAGAGACAGACATACTGATAAACGTCGTTATAACTTGCCAACATCAAATGAGGTTGCAATGGTCTTTCAGAATGATGAAGGAGAACCACCATTTCAAAGAGACATTAGAGTATATCCCAGAAATGAGGAGCAACCATTTATTAATATTAATATCTTAAGTCCAAATTTAGATCCAATGACATATCCCATGTTTTTCCCACACGGAGAAGCAGGTTGGCAACCAAAATTAACCCTTCCCAGTTACCCAAATGCTAAAGCCAGAATCCGAAATAATGTTTCTATGCTTGAATTTAAAGTTGCTCAAATTGCCATTAGAGATGAATTTAATCCAATTTTATGTGGTGGGAAACTAACACAACAATGGATTATTGATTCATATTTGCAAGTTGAGGCAAATAATTTAAACTTTATAAAATATCAACAAGATAAACTACGTGTAGAACAATATTGTGGACTCATGGACTATGTTGCTGACGTGGCTACAAGCAGAGACATGACAGCTGGCAAAGCCATCATTTTACCATCTTCCTTTCAAGGATCTCCTCGAAATATGTGAGAAAGATACAATGATGCTATGGCTATTGTGACAAAATTTGGAAAAACAGATTTATTTGTGACATTTACATGTAATCCACAATGGCCAGAAATTAATCAAAATCTACTTCTTGGACAAAGTGCTTCAGATCGACCAGATTTAGTAGCCAGAGTTTTTAAGATCAAATTAAATGAATTAATACGTGACTTCACTATAAATCAGTTATTTGGCAAATGTCTTGCTTATGTATATACCATTGAATTTCAAAAAAGAGGCCTTCCACATGCACATCTTCTCATAATACTTCAAGAGAAAGATAAATTAGATACTTCGGACAAAGTGGATGCAGTCATAGTTGCTGAACTACCAGATCCAGAACTATATGGTAGACTATATGAGATTGTTACTCATCGCATGATTCATGGACCCTGTAGAGACCTTAATCCACAATCACCATGTATGGAAAATAATCAATGTTCAAAAGATTTTCCAAAAGATTATAGAGACAAAACATATGCAAATTGTGATGGATATCCACTTTATAAAAGAAGAGGAGATAGTGCCATTATTCGTGGAAAAAAAGTGGACAATAGATATGTAGTACCCTACAATCCACATTTACTCATGAAGTACAACGCCCACATCAACGTAGAAGCCTGCACTTCCATCAAATCCATTAAATATGTCTACAAATATATTTACAAAGGTTACGATGCAGCTACTGTAGTCGTCAAAAGTGCAGACAACCCTGAAAGTAGTGAGTTAGTACATGATGAACTTGCATCTCATGTAGATGCTCGCTATGTCAGTGCACCAGAAGCTATGTGGCGGCTTTTAAAATTTGAAATGCATGATAGATCACATGCAGTATATAGGTTAGCAGTACATTTGCCACAACGACATTTAGTCTATTTCCATGCTGGAAATGAAATGAATGCATTGGCCCAAAGTGAAGATCGTCACACTACACTAACTGCATGGTTTGCATTAAATTCCACTGATGCTCAAGCAACACAATACTTATATATTGAAATTCCATATCACTATGTTTTTGTGAATGGATTATGGAGAGCAAGAAAAACCAGAGGCAATAAAATAATTCCACGAATTTACACAGTCAGTCGAAGAGATGTTGAACGTTTTTGCTTACGGATATTACTTTTAAATGTTCCAGGAGCACAAAGTTTTGAACAATTAAGAACTGTTAATGACATTGTATATGAATCCTTCCATTTAGCTGCAAGACATAGAAACTTACTCGCTGATGATACAGAGTGGGAAAGATGTTTAGAAGAAGCAGCACAATGTCAAATGCCACGACAGATGAGAGAACTTATTGCTTTTATTTGTATCTTCTCAAATGCTCCAAATGCATTAGCTTTGTGGGAGACTTTTAAAAGTAATATGGCTGAAGACTTTATGCGACGATACAATGAACCAATTGCACACTTAAAAGCGTTAATGGAAATTCAAGAAGTCTTTTTAACTCATGGATTAAGTTGTGCAAGTTTTAATTTGCCTGATCCAGGTCTAATAGATGACATTAACTTTGAAGACTATGACATTCAACTACAAGCAGAAAGAACAGAAGAAAGACTTGCAACTTTAAATACACTACAATTGCAAGGATTTCATGCCATTAAAAATGCTATAGATGATGACATGGTGACAGAGCGTTATTTCTATCTTGATGGACCTGGCGGATCAGGGAAAACATATTTGTACAATTTATTAATGAGTTCAGTACGAGCACAAGGAAAAATAGCAATGGCGTTTGCCACTACTGGAATTGCTGCACTTTTATTAGAAGGTGGAAGAACTGTTCATAGTGGATTTAAACTGCCAGTGCCTATTTTGGAAAATTCTGTGTCAGATATTCGCATGACATCCTTACAAGCAAAGAAATTGAAGAAATGTAAATTAATTATAATAGATGAGGCCACAATGATGTCATGCTATGCTCTCCAATGTATTGACCGTTTGCTTCGTGAAGTCATGGATAATATTTTTCCATTTGGTGGAAAGGTAATGTTGTTGGGTGGCGATTTTAGACAAACATTACCTGTCGTTGTACATGGAAATCGAACAGACATTATTGAAACATGTATAAAGTCAAGTACAGTATGGAAACATTTTACCCATCTTCAACTGCAACAAAATATGAGATCAGAAGGCCAAACTGATTTCAATGATTGGCTTATTAAAATTGGAGAAGGCAGAACAGAAAAAATACTACATTTACCTGACGACACTGTAGAGATCCCACCTCATATGATTTGTCAACAAGATATTATATCGGCTATATTTGAAGGGAGCATAAATAACGAAGAATATTCCGAGCTTGCCAACCAAGTCATACTGACGTGTAAAAATAAAGATGCATTAATCCTCAATAATGAAATTTAAAAAAAAAATTATGCACCACAAAGAAATTATCACAGTGCTGATTCTGTACTTGAGGATGACAATGAAAGTCAGGCAAACTTTTCAACTGAATCCATTAACTCTTTAACTCCTTCTGGAATGCCACCACATATTCTGCAGCTAAATAAAGGTGCAATTATCATGTTACTGCGAAATATGAACCCCAAAAAAGGCCTATGCAATGGCACAAGATTAATTGTTCAACAATTAAAGGACCATTTTATAGATGCTGAAATTTTAACTGGGACCCATAAAGGAGAGAGAGTTTTCATACCAAGAATAGATTTAGCACCAAGTGAAAGTAGTCTCCCTTTTATACTTCAAAGAAGACAATTTCCCATTATTATGGCATTTGCCATGACCATTAATAAATCACAAGGTCAAACTTTCAAATCTGTGGGTATTTACTTGGAAGAACCAGTTTTTGCACATGGTCAATTGTACGTTGCGTTGTCACGGTGCAAAAATCCACAGGCTATTAAAGTTTACATTGAAAACAATGAAAGTCAAGGTGATTTATTAGAAGATGAACGTATTTTTACAAAAAACATTGTCTACTATGAAGTACTATAACTTTGAAGGATACAAATTAAAGATGCCAAGATTTTTTAAAAGCATTGCAAAATACATAACAATTGGTTGTTTAATTCAGTCATAATTAATGGAAGTCATGTTTATGAATGATTCGCCTCACAAAATATCTGCCTTGCATTGTTAGTAAAAATATGTTAAAATGTTAAGTGACTATGTTAATGTTTATAATGTTACAAGTTTAAAAAATATAGTTTCGAGTTATTTCATTCAACAGATTACAAAGTGGATGTTAAGAGGTCAAGCACCTTTTAAGTCACAATGTAAATATTGTCTGTTATCTTAAGATTACTACCTACATTAATGTTTATCACCAGTTTATGTGCTCAGTAATAAATTACTTTAATTACGTACATTTTAAGAAGAGTTTTACTGTATGCCTTCCTCTACATTCAATGTATATTCAAGTTAACAATTATTGTGATAGAAACTGAATTTTAAGACTGATTAATTTAAATGTCAATTGTTTTTACATTCAAATGTTAATAGTTTTAATAAAAAATTAGGTTACAAAATGTATTCACTATGTTCCTGTTTATAATGTTTAAAATTATACCAATGTTTTGTCAACTTCTAAACTTACATAAAAAATAAAGTCCAAGTTTAAAAATATATACTTTGAAAGTTATTGCTTACATATATTTTAAACTTCATGTTAAAATTCGCGACGTTTAAAGAAGGCTTTTTACGTTTTGCTTTCCTATTCATTCAATGTATATTAAAGTTAACAATTCTTCAGATACTAATTACATTTTAAAAAAGCATTACATCAACATTTTACAAAAATACACGTTCATATTAAAATACTTACAAGTGTCAAAAATATATGTTAATAACTAAACAACTTCACAAACATATACATCACATTGCCGTCATTTTTTGACGGGCAAGTCGCTAGTATATATATATATATCTGTCTTTGTGATGTGCGCTGAAGGTGCTCAGAGAAGCAAAAGTATGCGAGAGGAGAGGCTCGCAATGAGCGACGAAGGTCCTCAGAGTACAAAAAGCTTTACATTGTGTGGCAAACAGTATTGCCATGGCTTCACATTTTATTGCCCTGTCATTTTTGCCTGGCAAGTCACTAGTGTAATATATTCACAGTGGCTCTAAGATAGGAATTCCTTCAATTTCAGACGCTCCTAAACACGTAGCTAAGACTATATTAATTCAATCATAACTCCTGATTAACTAGACAAGGTTGTTGTTAGTTTATATGTAGACAAATACAGCTTATATGTAGACAAATACAGCTATGGCAATGGACCCGCAGAGTGTTAAAAGCCAGCATTAATACATGCACTAGTGAAGCATGTCATCCTCTCTGAAATATAATTCTGAGAACAGATACTTGAGTCTGATGTAGGTAACAGTGATTATGGCTGCTGACATTTGTGTCCTCTCCGTATTAATGGACAGTTATCCCATACATAGGATATCATGGGTATCCTTTCAAATGCGCTCACCTGTATAGCTGATGAATGTGATATCAATGTTGCTGAACAATAACAGATGGAGAAGGTGATAGTACCCTTGGACCACTGACTGTGGTCACATTTAAGCATTTATTGTGAGATGACACATCATTGTTAATGATCATGCCTAGCAATATATCATGACAACTACCTAATGGTCAGCAATGCTTGCAGATGGAGATCAGGTGAGTTGGTATATTGGTACAGTTACAGTGTTTAGCACTCTACTGTGCTTGCAGTTGTGAACATTCCAGCTTATTACAGTGACACAGGTGTGGTTTGAAAGTGGTCACATGTATTAGTCATCAGAACTTTAAGTTTCATTCTCAGCATTGGGATATCATGCTTGCAGAACATTCTTGGTGAAGTTTGTGAGTTAATGCACATGGAGAGTATACATTGTTATTAACATTCACCTGAAGGATTGATCACAAAATGACATGATATTATGAATTAATTGATACAAGAACACTTGATATGGGGTCACAACATGATAATGCGTATACATGTTGCCACATGGCCAAAAGCAATGGCGTGGAACTTTACGAGATTGGTGTAGCTGAGATTGGCCCGACCTGTTGTTCCACATGCCTCTGCACAGCCCCCATGTGTGTTTGTGGCCCTTCCTGATGGGTTGGAGTAGATTAGTGTGGTGTATGTTCCCCTGGTACTTGATATATTTCATGTGGCGGTTTAATTTTGCCACTGTTTATAATTCCAAAATAGGTGTGATGAGTGACCTGTATAAATTAATATATTATTCATTTTAGGGTCCACATATGAACCTCTGTGAATGTAAAGGATCATTTGTCAGGCAGCTTCATGTTTTTGTGTTGAAATTTAGTCATGTAGTGTGTCTTTATTTGTTTTATGCATCTTGCAGCTCCACTTTTCTATTGGCATATGCAGGACCATTCAAAAATATTAAAATAAATAAAATATGTTCCTTGGGGACTGTTGTGTAATTAATTAAAATGCCTTTCATTGCATTGCAGTGCTACAAACCTGTATTTAACCCACTTGAAAAACCTATTTGGAACCCTGTTAAACCTGCCTGGCATCAGAATTGAGCAAAATCTGTACCACTCTGTGCTTGATTTGAGGCTAGGACAGAGGTTCACCTTCCAGCAGGACAATTATGCCAAACACACTGCTAAAGCAACACTTGAGTGGTTTAAGGAGAAACATATAAATATGTTGGAATGGCCTAGTCAATGCCCAGACCTCAATCCAATAGAAAATCTGTGGTCAGACTTAAAGATTCCTGTTCACAAGCACAAACCATCCAACTTGAAGGAGCTGGAGCAGTTTTGCAAGGAGGAATGGGCAAAGATTCCAGTGGTAAGATGTGGCAAGCTCATAGAGACTTATACAAAGCGACTTGGAGCTATGATTGCCCCAAAAGGTGGCTCTACAAAATATTGACTTTAGGGGAGTGAATAGTTATGCACTTTGACTTTTTCTGTTATTTTGTCCTATGTGTTGTTTGCTTTACAATAAAAAAAAAAAATCTTCAAAGTTGTGGGCATGTTCTGTAAATTAAATGATGCAAATCCTCAAACAATCCATGTTAATTCCAGGTTGTGAGGCAACAAAACACGAAAAATGCCAAGGGGGTGAATACTTTTGCAAGGCACTGTACCATCAAGAAAAAAGGCATTCTAGCTGTACCAATTAATATTACAGTGGTGCTGGCAGAATCTAGGGTCTCTTTTGATGCTTATTTAACATACTAACAAGTTATTGAACTTTCAATAGAATTAGTTTACAAAGCTCAGTGTTTGATCTTAAAATGATACCTTTAGCTTTCCACAAATATGGAGAAGTAACTACCATAGTAGGCAAGTTAAAAAAACATGTAAAGATATAGTAAATCTTCTCTAGCATTGATCTTTAAGAAACTAAATTTTGATGGAATTTGCCCTGCAACTGAAATAGTGAGTAGGTTTAAAATCTTAAAATGTATTCAGTTTTATGATAGAAAAATAGTAGTTGAAGTTTAATACATTTGTTAAAGTATGTATATAATTTAGTTAATTCTAACGCTATACTGTTAACAACATAAATAATGAGTTACTTATACCACATAAGCTTTTTCTTGAAACTGACTATTATCACCATGCAACCCAATGCTGAAATATTTTCAATATTGATACAAAATACAAATCAATTTATAATCACATATATAGCTGTGAGCAATACGAGTTGTTGCTAACAACAAAAAAATATATCACACAGCCAGGACATCTTGGAATGAGGTTGCACGGCATGTTAAACACAATTTGCAGAGTTTTGGCACACGAAAATCGCCTAAGCGC
This sequence comes from Discoglossus pictus, assembly GCA_027410445.1. Lineage (NCBI taxonomy): Eukaryota > Metazoa > Chordata > Amphibia > Anura > Alytidae > Discoglossus > Discoglossus pictus. Next base: position 358,581,053 of record CM050167.1, on the reverse strand, counting down.
CCCAAAAAATGGTGGCCGAAAAAAACGAAAACGAGGCCTCACGACCCCTAAACACCCTTAAGCACATAACACTTTCACACAGGAACGTATGGTGTATAAAATACACTATTTGGGAGAACAGAAAATGCTCCACACCAGCGTAACAATCGCCTCAATTTTACAACACTAACTTTAACATTATCATTCTAAAATGACGAATTACACAGCTAAACAACCATTTTGCACTCGCGCACGCAACCTATTTACACTGCACACTTGCCACATTGCTGACACTTACACCTCAGGTCAGCAACAGTGGAAATGTACATTGTATGCTGCAGGAAAATCAAAAACAGATTGTTAGCTCTTCAGTATATTGTTTGCTGCATATATTAATTACAAATAGGTAAAGTATATTCATTTATTATTTTATTAATTAATTAATTGCTTATTATCAAAAAAGTATATATATAAAAAGAAAAGGACCAAGGGGAGAGGATTGCAATGAGCACCAAGGGCGCTCAGCGCTGTTCTCACAATAAGCGCCGAAGTTGCTCAGAGGAGCAAAAGTACACAAGGGGAGAGGCTTGCAATAAGCACCAAAGGCGATCAGCACGGTCCTTGCAATGAGTGCCAAAGGTGCTCAGACCACCAAAAGTACACAAGCGGAGAGGATCACAATGAGTGCCCAAGGCGCTCAGCACAAGGCTCACAATGAGCACAGAGGGTGCTCAGACAACCAAAGGCCTTACATTGTGTGGCAAACAGCATTCCCAGCCTTACAATTTTATTGACCCTCATTTTTTACAACAGTCAAGTCGCCAGTATTATTATAGTTAGGTGCAATACTCACTTGTGCCTTCACAGGTAAAACAATTCTGTAGTATATCAGTCTGTTCTCACTCAAGTCTACCCTTAACAGGACGAATAGCAAACAGAGACATACTTTTCGGTCTTAATTGGGCCTCATCAGCAGGGTGTAGATTAACTCTTTGAGGCAAAGTAAGCAAGAAGTCCATGATTGAAGCTCCCTATCAAATGGTAATTTGTATAAGCAAAAATAGAGGAACTGTATCTGAAAATCAATAATCTTGAAGTAGTATTGTTCTCTAGGTTTAGTAACCTGCTCAGAGGGCAGCACTTTTATAGCTCACTTTTGTCGTTCACAGGGAGAAATATTTTGTGGGATATCAGTCTGGTCTCATTTAAAAGAATGATCCAGCTCTTAAATATCTGCCCTGACCAAGAGAAACAGCAAACCCCAGACGTACTTTTCTGTCTTAATTGGGCCTTGTGTCTATGTTCATCCATCATTATCTTTGAGGACCTCAACATCTCATTGATTGGTTGTCCTGACTCCTGTCAGTTGGAAAATAACTGAGTAGTATGATCCAGGCAGGACATGTCCTTCCACATATTGGGCAGGCATGTGATGACACTGTAGGTGATGTACGGGCAGTTCTGGATTTGCTCAGCAGTATGCTTTGCCTCAAGGTTTGACAGACTCTGTGAATGCATCTGCACCATGCTAGAGAGTTCAGAGCCTTGGTTTCCCTTGTGGTTGTGTTTATCTTGAGGTACTTTAAGAAGGCCATCAGTGTGTCCTTAAATCACTTCCTTTTTTCAGTGATGTGTCTGCTCTTCAGTTTTGACATGTTGATTATTTTGAGTTCCTTACAGCCTTGTGGTCATCTCTTTGGCATGATAAGGAGTTTCATTTCGAATACTATGAGCCTGTTATCTCAATCTGCACTGCACATAGCCTTTTTTGCCTTGACATCCTGTCTGTCTCTTCTACCGACGATGACATAGACTACCAGATACAAGTGGCGGGAAGAGGAATGTATTCACAAAGTTCTTTTGTGAGTAGGAAGAACAAAGATTGTGTTGGTGATCAGATGATCCAGTTACTCACACCCTTAGGGAGGCTAACATGTTTCCATACAAGAAATGTTTTGATGGCTCATTGCTCCTGTGGCCACTCTAAAAGATTGTATAATCACTGCCTGATTCGGACAGCTAACCTTCATTGGCAAGGTGAGTTTTATGGGCTGGAATGTAAATTCAATGTCTCTCTTGTCCGTTCTCTGACGTGATATTGTCCAGTTGTGTACGTACATTCCACATTCCATAATTGGTGTCACCTCAAGTTTTGGTATTGTTCAACTACTTATGTGGATAGAATGCTTTTAAACTTTGTATTTATCTTTTAGAGGAATGTATTTGTGTTATTTACATCTACTGTATCTGAATATAATTTACAGAACAAAAAACAACGAACTATAAATGTTTTCTGCTACAATGTAATGTAGTTCTGCTGTGGATAATATATTTGAAGAAATATATTCCAAAATATTCAAAGTCTAATTATATATTGAACACTTTTGTATTTTTGTGTAAAATAAACATAATACTATAACACTGAATAGAAATATAAAATTTAACCCTGCACTATTTTGCACAAGTGTTACTGTAGTAAACATGAGGGATATATAAAGTATGCATATATGATAACATTCTAAATGCAGTAACTGTAAGACATCAGTACTTTTATTAAGTGCCATTTAGTAGTGTACATATTTTATGATTAAAAGTAAATTCATTTAAGCAATATTTTAATATATTTGTTGTGATGACCCAGAGACGAGGGGCTCAGTACACACCTAACTCACCTGCCTTTAGATTACAGGAGCAAGCTCCAGGTTATTTATATTTATCTCAGCACACAGAAATTCAGATCAGGACATCATTCATGGAGAAGCAGGAAAATCAGACATTCACTCTTAGTTAGTGCAGACAGCAGACTAGCCACTTTATTATTCTTGCACAAACATAAAAGATTTCAACCATACCCCTTCCTAATTTCCCTCCCTTTATGAGGGGGTCTGGTTTTCTAACAGGATACACCAGAGTTTGTGATTATCTGGTTAGGTCACTAATATCCCAGATCTGTGTTTTGCTGTTAAGTGTAGTGTGACACTTTATAACTATCTGAGGCCAGCGAGTGGATGCCTGGCCACTCTGAGGAGCCATATAAATTCTTACCGAAACCTTGGGTTTAGCCCTTTGCTGTCCCAATAACACAATTTTACAGAAATTGTATCTCTGTTGGTTACTGGTAAAATAACATTATTACAGTGCATATAACATCATATAGTAACCCCAACATTCATGATTGTGGCCTACACTACACACAAAAACAACATGTTCTTACCACAAGTATCATGTCTATTTTAATATTCTTGGATACAGGGGCATAGGAACTGGGGGGACGAGGAGGACATATCCCCCATCAGCTCTCCTCACCTCCTGTCCTTTTGGCTACTTTATCATACTCGGGATTCACGAGATCACACAAGATAATCTTGCAAGATATTTTGAGATAATCTTGTGATATCTTGTGAGACCTGGCTATGAGAACTATCTCGCCAAAAGGAGAGATAGTGAGGAGGAGCTACTGGGGAATTGCTGGGGAGGAACAGAAAGATAGGGACAGATACGGATAGGGAGAGAAAGAGGTAACCTACCTACCCTATCGTATTTGGGTGATTTCTGTTATCATTATGATTCAAAAAGGAGCCAAATAACTATGTGATAACAAACAGCTTCATATGATCACTATCTTTAATTAAAAGATTTTTTTTGGCACGATCAGTCAAATTTTCAAAATAAATGACAACATTTCACAATTTCTGCCAGGGTATGCAAACTTTTGAGTACAACTGTATGTATATATATATATATATATATATATATATATATATATATTTATGTAATTTGATACATTTTCCTAAATTTTATCTTATTTCCTCAAAATACAGTCCAGAGTCAGGGCATTTGATGAAGTATACCATATGTAATCACTTGCAGAAAAAGCACCAGTGATGTTGTGGTATAGGTGAGAGTGTGGTGCTTTCACGTTTTGAGCAGTAAATATATTTGCACATGCTTCACATATTTGTTTTCTGATAGGGAAAGGTACTATTTACATTGGTTAGGTTAAAGTGGAGCCTTATTAAATGCTGCTGGGTGGTTATCTATAAGTGAGCAAAGGACGTTCTGGGAATATCTTTCCTAGCCTTTCATATGTTTGTAGGATAGCTTGAAGCTCGTTTGATATTTTGCACAGAGTTTATTAAAGTTGGGGGCGGCAGACGACAACAATGGTATTTTTGTACCTATTTGTCGCTGTTTGTATTCTAGGAGAGTTTTTTCTTGTATTATTGGTGACTCTGTGTATCAGACAACCAGAGACCAACCTTCCATCATGTGAAAATGTGAATGGCATCTTGGACCTGAGGGCAACCATTGTGTTGGGGAATTTTAAGACATACCGTATTTATCGGCGTATAACACGCACTTTTTCTCCCTGAAAATAGGGGGCAAATGATAGGTGCGTGTTATATGCCGATATTCCCTCCCCCCTCCTCATCCTCAACCTCCCTCCTCACTCTAAACCCCCTCCGCATTCTAACCCCCCTCCTCAACCTAAACCCCCCTCCTCCTCAACCTAAACCGACCTCCTCAACCTAAACCCCCCTAAATACCTCCCCCTCACTTACCTGCTTCAGCTCCGGCCTCCGCCCCGCTCCTTGACCCTGTGACGTCACATGGCGCCAGCGCGCCACGTCATTAGCATATACCGGGTGGCACCCGGTATATGCTAATGACGTGGCGCGCTGGCGCACATGTGACGTCACTGGGTCAAGGAGCGGAGGCCAGAGCAGAAGCAGGTAAGTAAGGGGGGTTTAGGTTGAGGAGGAGGGGGGTTTAGGTTGAGGAGGGGGGGTTTAGAATGAGGAGGGGGGATTAGAATGAGGAGGGGGGTTAGAATGCGGAGGGGGGTTAGAATGCAGAGGGGGGTTTAGAATGAGGAGGGAGGTTGAGGAGGGGGGTTGAGGTTGAGGAGGGGGGTTGAGGATAGGGGGGTTGAGGTGGAGGAGGGGGTTGAGGATAGGGGGGTTGAGGAGGGAGGATGAGGATGGGGGGTTGAGGAGAGGGTTTGAGGATGGGGGGGTTGAGGAGGGGGTTTGAGGAGGGAGGTTGAGGGGGGTTGAGGATAGGGGGTTGAGGAGGGATCCTGAGGAGGGGGTTGAGGATAGGGGGGTTGAGGAGAGAGGTTAAGGAGGGCATTGAGGATGGGGGGTTGAGGAGGGAGGATGAGGAGGGAGGTTGAGGAGGGGGTTGGGGAGGGGGTTGAGGATGAGGAGGGAGGTTGAGGATGAGGAGGGGGGTTGAGGATGAGGTGGGGGGTTGAGGATGAGGAGGGGGTTGAGGATGAGGTGGGGGGTTGAGGATGAGGAGGGAGGTTGAGGAGGGGGGTTGAGGTTGAGGGGGAGGGTTGAGGATAGGGGGGTTGAGGAAGGAGGATGAGGATTGGGGGGTTGAGGAGGGGGGTTGAGGGGATTTGAGGATGGGGGTTGAGGAGGGGGTTGAGGATGGGGGGGTTGATGAGGGAGGATGAGGAGGGAGGTTGAGGAGGGAGGTTGAGGAGGGGGTTGAGGATGAGGAGGGGGTTGAGGATGAGGAGGGATGTTGAGGAGGGGGGTTGAGGATGAGGAGGGAGGTTGAGGATGGGGGTTGAGGTTGAGGAGGGGGGTTGCGGAAAGATGATGAGGATAGGGGGGTGGAGGAGGGGATTGAGGATGGGGGGTTTGAGGAGGGGGTTGTGGAGGGGGTTGAGGATGAGGAGGGAGGTTGAGGTTGAGGATTTTGCTTCAAAGTTCTTTATTTGAATTTTTTTATTTGACCCTGAAATTCCCTTCTTAAAATGAGGTACGTGTTATACGCCGGTGCGTGTTATATGCCGATAAATACGGTACTGTATGTCTTATGTATGCCCTTTCTAATGTTTTACTGAGCCTTTCCTGTATGTCTATACTTCTCACATTTGTCCATTTCTGCATTTGTTTTCTTCAATTGTTTTCTTCTTTAATCGTCCATGCCTAAAATGTCTATATAACTCTACGCAGTTAGCCATTACAGGTATGACACCTGCTTTACCTGTCTCACTGATGTAAAGAAACAGTTTAAGTTAGGGAGATGCAAAGGTGTCTGTGCCCAGGGACTGCCTGATGGTATTATGAGGAAGCAGGTTTTAGATTAGGTTGGGGACAAGTTGATAACTTGTCAGAAGGAAGAATAGAGTGTTGAGTAGGAATAAGTGAACCTGAATTGTAATTGAGAGACTTGTAAGACTCTTGCTGCCAGATTATCAAAGTGGTGTGATCGATACGGTATGATATTATTTTTTGATGTGGTTCACCTTTACAATACACATGAAACTTCTGTTTTAAAATACTAGAGGACACTTCTCAGTTGAATAGTGTCATACCCTTACATGTGTTAATTATTGGCTGTAGTAAAAGTAATTACATGTCAACTACCTCTGTGTGTGTTTAGTTGTGATCTAATGGACCACAGCACTTCCAGCACATCTTGTGTCTGGGTGTGCTAATCCATAAGGTTTTCCTGGCAAAGATACTGGAGTGGGTTGCTAGTTCCTTCTCCAGATAATCACACTTTGCCTGACCTCTCTGCTATGATCTACCCATCTTGGGTGATCTTACATAGTATAGTTCCCAACTTCATTGAGGTACATAAGCCCCTTCCCCATGACAAAGTAGTAACCATAAAGACATGAGTCTTGTTATTTAAAAGTGGAAAGACATCTCTATCATGTGAGGGTACCCATGCTATGATTCAGATGAGCATACCAAGAACATTTTTTATAATTTGTAAAAGAGTCTCTAAAATAGTGCAATTATTTTAATAGTATGTGTCTTTTCACTAGGAAGTCATTTTAAGATGGTGGTAGTTTATCTTGTTTTTGTTTTTCTGAAAGTGCTTCTTTTTTTCACTTGATAATAGCAAACAAAATCTGGATTGTTTTCTTAACTGTATTACATTTATATTTAAATGCTATTGGAAAATTGCAAAGTAATTACAGCTTTCAATATTAATTCTATTGAATAACATTCAGCATTAAGAGTATTTGTTTCTACGCAGACATCATTTCAAATAGAAAAGCAAAATGTATTTATTTAGATACATACAGATATGTAAAATTAATATTATATTATATAATAATAAAGTTATTAGAATTGTACTTTGAAACGATAAAAAACACTTTTATACAGTATATAACTAGATTTATTCAAATCACTTCTATTCAACCTATGTATACATGTTTCTAGTCTTTAAATCACTGCATTGACTAGGAGTCTTTATCGCTGATGATATTGCAGTCTTTACTGTGAAGCAGAGCTTGCATGATTCATTATCCTTAGAGCATTTCTGTATAGTAACTTAGTACAATCAACTATAAGTTTCCATTTTTAAAATAAACTAGCCAAGACATGAATCTGACCATGACTGTGCTGCACCTTACTATGATAAACTATAAAAAAAAAAAATATATATATATATATATATATATATATATATACAGTATATGTGGCTTGAAGTTCATACACACTTCAAGATCATATATGTATTATTATTATAGTTATTATTATAGTTCATATATATATGTATATGTATTATAAAGAAAGTAGCGACTTGCCCGTCAAAAATTACGCCAATAAAATTTGTAGCCTGGCAATGCTTTTTGCCGCACATGGCAAGGCTCTCCCGACTCTAACTTGCGGGCTGCTCAATGAGCGCCTTTAGCTTCCCCTTTCTACTTAACGGGCCTTTTTCCCCTTATCTCCCTCCCCTGTGCCTCTTCCCCCCCCCCCCCCCCCGGCTCCCTCCCCTGTATCTCTTTCTAACCTCACCCCCCGTGATTTCCATTTACGGAGGCCCGCAAGGAACGCATTCGTCGCTCATTGCAGCCCTTGTCAAATCTGTAACTTTCGGCACTCATCGCGAGGCCCGCAATGAGCACCTTCAGCGCTCATTGCACATGGGCAAGCCCATATCTTTTAACAACTCGCAATTACCACAACTATTATATGTGATGTAGCTAAAAACAGAATACTCTATATTGCTGAATAGAATATTTATTGTATTAATATTGATTGAAAGGGATACTGTAACCCCAGCAATAATTTAGTTAATCTTAGAAGGCATTAAAAACTGTCTCTATGTTGTATTAGCCATTTTTCTCTACAGTAAATCATTCCTGAGATGTTTAGCATTGTTTGGACGGAATATAACTGCATGATGATATTTGGGCATATTAAGTTACTAATTTGTACATCAAAGCAATTAATAAGTATTCAGGAACAGATCATTCATATAGTAATCCTACACAAACATTGCTGAATAACTCAAGAATGATTTACTTTAGAAAACAACATGAATAGCACAACATATAGCTATTTTCTCATGCTCTTTAAATACAACTTTTGAAATTGTGCTGTATATTGCATTCTTCACTGAGACAACAGGTCTACTTTGCCTAAATAAATAGTGTCCCTTTTTAACATTCTTAATTGTGTACAAAATCATTAGAATAATGAATTAGGCTCAGAAATACATTAATAGGTGAGATAATTAATGAACACTCAATAGTCTTCTTCATGTATTGGTGACATTTAGAGGACATCCAACTGATATAATTTGAATATTGCTTTACAAGCTATTAAAACATTATCATGTCATCTTAAAGTTTTAAGATGCAAAGGTAAGAAAAAAGTTTTTGCTTAACATTTTCACTGCTGCATGTTTACACTACTATGCTTAACACATTTCTTATTTTATAATAAGTATTATTATTTGTTTGTGGACATACACTGTCATAGGACAAAATTACTGATATAAATGGGAAAAAATATTTTGATTAATTTTGAACAAACTGTATTACCCATAATAGTTTGAATAGTTATTTGCTAAAACTATTGCTCTTTGTTTGGCATCTGTTATGAAAACACTACAATTTAGGTGTATACATTTATTTTCCTTTAAAATTTTAACATTTGAAAAAAGAGAAAGAAAAGTACATCTGTAACTGACTACTGTGTTGTTTTTCTCTGCATTATACACACTTTTTTTTCTGTAGGCCCAGTAAATTCTTATTCTAATATAGTGGAGGCTGGTAACCTTCCAAGTTGTTGAGGAGGAAGACAGAGGCCTAACCCCTTCCCGCACATGACTACACCCAATTGTATAAACCCCTCCCATTAATAATGTTACCTCTATAGGCCCTGCCCACTGACATAGGCTCCACCCACTTA